>JANBXA010000740.1:34087500-34540000 GCA_030556225.1 Cricetiscus sungorus | reverse complement strand
ATATGTGCCACGTTTTCCTGGTCCATTAATGTGGTGATGGGCATCCAGGTGATTCTGTATTTTAGCTATCGTGAGTAATGCCACAGTAAATATGACTGCACAGAGATCTCTTTGGCATGCTGGGCTCATTTCCTTCAGATATATAACCTGAAGTGGAGGGCTGGATCATCTGACAGATCTATCTTTAGTATTTTGGGACATGTGGTTTTTGTTTCATTAGCTTTCCTGACACTGCCCTTGTTGCTAGAGTTAGCTCCTAGAGTGGGTTGAATTGAGGTACTCAAAAGATGCTCCTGAGTCCTAACCTCTGACAGGTATGAATATGAAAACAGCCACATGCAGGAAAGGGGAACGGAAAAGGTTGGGAGGGGGCTCCACCCTGAGCTTCAGGAGAGGGTGTGGCCCTGTGGACAGTTGGAGTGCAGACTCTGGGCCCTGAGATTATGATAGAACTTGCTTAAAGACTCTGGGCATTTCTTTTGTTGTTGTTGTTGTTATTGTTTGTTTCCTAAATTACACCAACCCTGAGCAACTCTTACTACCTGTTTGTGAAAACCTCCTCAGAGAGTGAGTTATACCAGGATCATGGGGAGAGGAAGACGTGCAGGTGTGGTCCCAGTTCTCTCAGACTGTTCTGGCGAGTACTGGAGACACACTTATCTCAAAAGATTCTGAGGAGGAAGGCTAAATACTGACACCCGTAAGTTACACAACGAAGAGGATGCTGAATTTGATTTTCATCCCCTCCCCCCACCTTAGACCACAAAGCCTGTTCAAAGAAGAGCTGTGGTTGTTGGGGGTAGTGCTCCCAGACACCTCAACACAGCCACCACCATGGCCACCACCGCCACCACCACCCTTGAAGTGTTCACCTTCCCCTGGTTAGAGCCAGGGTTCAAAGAAGGAAAACCAAGGCTGAAGAATCAGGCCAGACTGAGAAAAGTATTGGGCCTCCCACAATGCACTCATGCTGGAGGTTCACGGGAGGCCCTGAATAGTACACATCTTGTTTCCAGGCCTGGAGCCTGGGCTCTGTAGACCCTTCAACTTCTGTATCCTGGCTTCCTGGTTTGCACTGAGACCTCATCCCCATGTGTCTGATTGGCCTGGGAGTATCTGAGGTACCTACAGGAAGCTCCCTGTCAACCCCACAAGACCCCTTCCCAGCTCCAGGGAGGAAATGGGCAGCAAGAGAGCTAGGCTGGAGGGAAAGGTATCTTTTCCCAGGAGGATGCAGAAGGTGAGAGAAGTATGCCTCTGAATTGGGAAAGCAAGAGAAACCCCTCCCCAAGACAGGGCTCTCCAGCTTTTGGTGGGGGAGGATGTGCCTGAGCCCCTGTGCTGCTTCAGGCAGGCCCACAGGATGGACAGCTCCCCTGAAGGGGTGCAGGTCTCCAGAGGTAATCAATGTTGACTTTGGGGAAGTGGAGGCTGTCGGGTGTTTTACTGGTGTTAATGTGACACAGGCAGAATTGACAGCTCATCATGCTACTGTGGAATATATCACGTGGAGGAGGACCGCCTTTCTTTCTCTGCTCAGCATAGGATTCGATTAAATTGGCGAGGAAGAGGAAGATGGAATTGAATTAACAGCCTCTTGTCCCTGTGCCTACAGGTTTCCTGTAAGAGTGCCGAGGGAGACACCCTGCCCCCTTAGCCCCGCCCCCAGCCCTACCTTCTGGACTGATTCCTGGGACTCCCTGTGCAAATTCTCTGCCCCACCCAAGACCTGAGTTCCAGAAGTTTCTTCAGAAAGGAAGGGTCTCAGGAGTCCTAGTCAGCTTGAATTTTCTTGGCTCAACCATTAAGAAAGCTTGGTGCCAGCTTGTGAAGGTGGGAAGTGGGAGCAGCAGAGCTGTGTGATCCCGCCCGCCCTTGGGGGCTCAGGCTTCTCAGTTTTGGGTACTTTGCTTGCCATCCACTTCTCAGCCTTCCCTCCTCTTGTTATGACAGTTCTACCTCGGCCCCTTGCTTACTACCACTTGGTGTCACCCTTCTCTAGCCGCATCCTGTCTTAGCTAGGGTTTCTACTGCTGTGAAGAGACACCATGACCATGGCAACTCTTATAAAGAAAAACTTTTAATTGGGGTGGCTTACAGGTCAGAGGTTCAGTCCGTTATCATCATGAGGGACATGATGATGAAGAAGGAGCTGAGAGTTCTTACATCTTGCAGGAAGTGCTCTGAGACACCGGGTGTGGCTTGGACATATAGGAGACCTCAAAGCCCACCTCTACCGTGACACACTTCCTCCAATAAGACCAAACCCACTTCAACCTCCTAATAGTGCCCCTCTCTTTGGGGACCATTATCTTTCAAACCACCACACCCTCTCTTCTGGGCCCTTCAGGTACACGTGGCCTTTTCCATGGGCCACGTGACCACATCTTTTTCCCAATCTTCTCCTTCCTTTTACTCCCTCCCTAGATACTCATGGAAGGACCATGCCTAGCCTCTTTTGGAGCACAAATTCCCTTCTGCACAGGTAAGACATGAGCATGTGCTTGCATGCAGTCAGGCTGAGGTATCTGCAACATATAATCACAACTTGAGGGTCTGTCCTTAAAATTTCTAAATTCCAAACATTATCCCCATGAGAGGGTTCTAGACTCCAGTCCTGATAGGCCTTAGCCCAGTATGTGTCACTAAGCCTCTAATGGTACTGGGTAGATACTCTGTCTGTGTGTGTGTGTGTGTGTGTGTGTGTGTGTGTGTGTGTGTGTGTGTGTGTGTGTGTGTGTACATATGCTCACAGGCACACTTGTGGACAGATCCAGACAGGATGTTAGATAGCTTCTTCAAGTCTTTCCACTTTACCGTCTTGAGGCAGAGCGAGGCTGACTGACCAAGCTCTCAGGATCCTCCCAATGCTGGGGTTCGGGGACTCACAGCCATGCTTGGCTTTATACACAAGCACTGGGGATTCTAACCCAGGTTCTCATGTTTCCAGAGCAGGGTTCTCAACCCCCTGAGCCTGTTCCCTAGACCCTACAGATAGTTTTAGTAAACGTTTGTATCAACCCTGCTGGAAGCTACTGCAATGGTTCCCATTTGACAGGCAGGAAGTGGAGGTTCGGCCTGCAGTAGCAGGAAGCAACTGGACCACCCAGGGCTTGCCCAGTTCCATCTGAGCCCCAGTTCATAGTCTCTGTGTGGAGCAGGCTAGGCCCACACATGACCTCATCAATTACTTTTCCAGCATCCCTCCAAGTGCTCAGGTGCTGTGTGTGGGGACACCGAGTCCCACACATCAACACCGAGTCCCACACATCAACACACTATGGAACTCAAAAACTCTGTGGGGCTGGAGGGAAGACTCCATGGTGGTTAAGAGTACAAGCTGTTCTTCTGAAAGATCTTAGTTCAATTCCCAGCACCCACATGGCAGCTCACAACTGTCTGTAACTTTAAGATTTGTCACTCTCACACAGACATACATGCAGACAAAACACCAATGCACATAGAATAAAATAAAATTTAAATATCTTTTATCTGCTTTTTAGTAGGAAAATTCAGGAACAGTTATAACAAAGCCCAGCTCCAAAACACCATCAGCATTTTGCCAATCTTGTTTCTTCTATTCTCTCCCACGCACTTCTTTTTGCCTGAAGATTTTAAAGCAAATCTCAGCCATCATTTCACTCCACCTGTAAATACTTCACGGTGCATCTTTGACAGATGAGGGCTTCTCTCCCTTGAACCTAATTACAATACCATTACCACCTAACAAAATGAGCACCGGCTTCTGGAGGTTGTGAAACGCTCAGAGCATCTTCAGATGCTCAGATTGCCTCGGTTGTCTCTACAGCGGCTTTGGACAGTTGGCTTGTTCAAATCAAGATCTAAACAGGCTTGTCCCTTGCACTTGGGTGGCATGTCCCAAGTCTCTAACAATCTCCTGCTCCCTCCCACCCCCACCACCTGCTACAAGCTCCAGGGGGTGGATGTCCCTTGGGATGGACCACATTCCAACTTCAATGTTACTTGTTTTCATTAACTTTCTGTGGATAAGTGTCTGCATGTGGGCATTCATGGGCATGTACAACGTCAAGGGTGTTACATGCCTGTGCTCGTGTTCCTGTGTGTTTTCGTGTGCACAAACCTGTGTGTGTGTGTGTGTAGGTTTCCATCAGATGTCCTTCTCAGTTACTCTCCACCTTATTATTTTTTTAATATTTTAATTTTTTGTTGTTTTGATTCAAGGTCTCTCTAAGAAACCCTGGCTGTTCTGAAACTTGCTCTGTAGACTAGGCTGGCCTTCAACTCTGCCTGCCGGGTGCTAAGATTAATGGGTGTGCACTGCTACACCCATTTTCTTTTTAAATTACATGTGTATGTGTATGGGATGTGCACATGAGTGAAGGTGCCTGTGGAGACAAAAGGAGAGCATTGGGTCCTCTGAACCAGGCAGTTTCAACACACCTGACATGAGGGCTGGGAATGGAACTCAGGCTCTCTACAAGAGTGGAAAGTGAGCCAGGTGGCGGTGGCGAACACCTTTAATCCCAGCACGAGGGAGGCAGAGACAGAAGGGTCTCTGAATTTGAGGCCAGCCTGGTCTACAGAGTGAGTTTCAGGACAGCTGGGGCTGCACAGAGAAATGTCTGCGTCTCCAGCTCAGAAAGGGGCTTGCTGGTGCCCACCAGCTTAATTGAGAAAAGTTGAGCCTAGTTCAGGTAGAGACTTTGCCTCAAAGGACTAGACAGAGGGTGACAGAGGACACCTGACTCCCTCTTCTGGAGTCTTCACACAGCCACAGACAAACACACAACTAAATGAATACATATGTTAAAAAGGGTAGACGGACTAGCCTGGCTTCCAGCGCTGTTAGGGCCAGGCTCTGACCGTGAATAATTCTGATAACAATCCCACAGCCTCTTTTTTGTGTGTTGAAGCATCCACTTTCTGCCCAAGGCCCCTGTGGACAGACATGAATTCCCTGCCAGGGATTCTCCATTCCTGTTCTGTTTCACCACCAGGTCTCAGCCTCATGCAGAGGTTGATTTGGTGTCTCCTCCCCAGGGACGCCCACTGGGCCAGGCTAACTGAAGAGGACACCCCCCCCCCATCTACACCCTTCCCAGTGCCCACAGGCTCTCACAAGGGTTGTTTCCCTGGAGCTAAGAATCTCTCTCTCTCTCTCTCTCTCTCTCTCTCTCTCTCTCTCTCTCTCTCTCTCTCTCTCTCTCTCTTTCTCTCTCTCTCTCCTTTCTCTTCCCCACCTTAACAGCCCCCACCCATACAGTAGGCTTTGAGAGGACAGGACTGTCTGGTACTTCTGAAGCCTAAAATAGTCAAGTATTTCTTGACTAATAGAACAAATGGAAGAGAGAGGGAGAGCAGGAAGAGGAAACGTACCTTCTAAAGAGTTCACATTGTAGCCTAGGAGGGAGGAAAACAGAACACAAGATCTTTACGTCTGTCAATTAATCGATACCGGTTAATCACCGACCAATGACCCCCACACTTCAGCGCCTGGAGCAGGGTGTCTGGGTTGTTAAAGCTGTAGTTAAAGGATTAATTAATGCACAATCTCTCTGTGATCCAGAGCCCAGCTGGGCACCTGAGGCGGGAAAGACTAACAGGCCTCAAGCTCCCTGGAACTTCCTAGAGGAAGGGTTCTGAGCTGAGCCTTGGCTTCCAAAACGTCCCTCACTCTTCCCCAGGCCCCCAGCCCAGGCTCCAGGGTGTTGAACCACTGTGGGAGGTAAGGTAGCTGCCACTCTGCCATTTGTCCAGATTCTACAGAAGCGAAGAGATGACAGAACTGGGCCTACAGCCCCAGTGAAGGAGCTGAGACTCTCAGCCCCGTGGGAGAGCCTCCTTTGGATCTGCTGTCTTAGATGTGGCCCCTGGGGTCCAGCACAGGCCCATAGCCTAAGAGAAAGGCGAAGCTCCCTGTCCCAGGCGCCCTCCTCCAGCTCCAGGCGGCCTCCCTTTGGCACCGGCCTCCAGAAGCTTTTCACAGTTCCTCAGGCATCCCTACTTTATGGCTTTCCTTATTTTTAATTTAGACAAAAGACTTTGCTTAGTCCTTTATGGCCTCATCCAAACGGGCTTTCATCTTTTCTACAGAACTGTCTGTTTTTACTGTTTTTGATCTCTTCTGTTTTATTAAGTAATCCTTTAGCTTTTAAGAAAATTTGGGGTTTATTCTTATTTATTTTACCACTTTGGGTTTTTTTGTGTGGTGGTGGTGGTTTTTATTGTTCTTATTTTGTTTTCAAATGCAGAGACGGCTATATTATATATACATAGAGGCCATCAAGGCCTCCTAGACTGCTGAGGCTTATCCTAGAGGCCTGCAAACAAGGACAATAAGCGTGAGCCCCGACAGTCCTCTGTGACTGATACCCTCCTTAAAAATTACTTATTTCAGCCATATGGAGACTCGGAGCAAATGGCTGTCACAGAGAATATAAGATTAGCCCTCACAGCCCAGAGGACTTACCAGAACAGGGACTTTTAACTTATTTGTGGGCTGGTAAGTGACATCTTGGTGAAACTGCCCGGACATGTGAATACCTGATATGGCCTCTATGTGCTAAAGTCAGCCATTACACCCTCTGCTGGCTCTCTCTGCCCAGTTGCATGAGAAGCTTTTCATCCCGCTCCAAGTTAGAAGCAGGAATCCACAGTAAGAAACATCCTAGGTGACAAGCAACCAGCCTGTGACATTTTGACATAACCCTGTCTAATGTGGCCTGTTGTCAGGCTGGAGGAGGGAGCCATTCTTCCTGCTGCTTGGAATTTGGCTCTTCAGACGCACAGGCAACCTTTAAAATCATAGTGTCCCCTGTGTTTTTGAAATGTACGTAAATGGTTTCACGTCGTCTGTTCCACTCTGTCTCTGACGTTTCCTGCCTCTGGGTTACTTGAGAGAACTTCCCTGTTGCTGGAGGAAGATGTAGTAATCCCTCACTGCTTTTATCTGCAGCCTGGTATTTCGTCACACACAAGAGCTGTGTTTTGTTTGTCTTGTTTTGGGGTTTGTCTTTGCTTAAAAGTATGGACTGCAGCATCACAGGGGTGCCATCCTTGCACCAGAACCCACCCATCTTCTCTGTAGTATTCCAGTGTCTGCCACATGGGCGGCAGAAGCCAGCACTTGTTTTGTATTTTTAGGGCAAGGTCTCATGTAGCTCATGTTAGCCTCAAACTCCATTCAAGGCTGATGGTGACCCTGAACTTGTGATTCTCCTGCCTCCACCTCCTAAGTGTTGGCTTACACTCAGGTGCCACCACTCTAAGGGCCCAGGGCTTAGTGCGCACTGGGTAAGTGTTCCTACCCCATGGGCCACACAGTCACCATGGTTTACCCTCTCGTTCCTGAAGGAGGGCACCGGCTGGCTCAGATCCTCACCAGCAATTGATAGGACTCCAATTTTCTAATGTTTGCCAATCCAAGAGGTTAAAAAAACACTACCTTCTTGTTTAAATTCTATCAAAGAGATTGAGTAAGTCTTTGTATAATTGTCATTTGTTCAGATGTCTGCTTCTGTGAGTGGGCTTTTTAAGTCTTTCTACCCCAGCTGGGTTATTTTTTTTAATTTTGTGAATTTTTGATTTGCAGGTTTAAAAATTAATGCTGGAGGCCAGATGATGGTGGTGCACGCCTTTAATTCCAGCACTTGGGAGGCAGAGGCAGGTGGATCTATGTGAGTTCAAGGTCAGCCTGGTCTACAGAGTGAGTTCCAGGACAGGTTCCAAAACTACAGAGAGAACCCCTGCCTCAAAGAAAACAAAAGCAAAAAAGTACTGCATATAATTTTAGTCTTAAAGTTTGAAGAAACATCTGTCCCCACTCCACTACCCCTTGTCAACTGTGTACAGTGGGGTTTGTTTTTGAGACAGGGCCTCACTATGTAGCTCTGGCTGTTCTGGAACTTACTATGTAGACCAGGCTGGCCTTGAACTCACAGAGATTTACCTGCTTCTGCTTTCAGAGTGCTGGGATTAAGGGCTTCACATCTGTGTCTCCACTAGTGATTTTGTTTGGTTTTTTTGTTTTGTTTTGTTTTGTTTTTTGTTTTCTTGGTTTTTTGAGACAGGTTTCTCTGTATTGTTTTGGAGCCTGTCCTGAAACTCACTCTGTAAACCAAGCTGACCTCGAATTCACAGAGATCCACCTGCTTCTGCCACCTGGGTGCTGGGATTAAAGTGTGCGCCACCAACGCCTGGCAATTTTCTTGTTATTTTATTGTTTGTTTTTTATCACCTTCTACAGCAATCAATCCATAATGTTGAAGTGATCATTTATTTTGTGCCTTGAATTTCATGTATTTTTTTTTTAAATTGTTCCAAGGAAACACTCAATCTGAAGTCCAGAGTACTTTTCAATTAATTTTCCTATATTTGTATTTATAATTTTTCTCTTCATATTTAAGTCTTTATCCATGTGTGTTTTGTTTGTTTGTTTGTTTTAAATAGAGTATAAACTCAATTTAACCTATTTCCAAAGAAACGGGCTTATTTATTTATTTATTTATTTACTTACTTACTTACTTATTTATTTATTGTGACTCTTCACTGGGTAGCTTACCCTTCCCCCTAATTGGAATGCATCCCCGTCATCTGCCGAGTTCAATGGCCTTGTTTATTTAGCCTTGTTTCTGTTGATTAGATGTGCTTATTTATGTATGTCTACATCTGTTTCCGGTCTCCTACCCTGTTTCCTCAGCTTGCCTATCTAGTCCTTTGACAATAATACACTGCTTTTATTACTTTGACTTTGTAATCATCTTGAAGATCCACAGCCCAAATGTTGTCTCTTTGTTCTTTTGAAATTGGATTAGCTATTTGTGGCTCGCCATTCTCCCATGTAGATTTTATAATCAATTTAATTCCCTAAAATTCCTGCTGGAATTTAACTGAATGTAGAAATTAATTTCGGGTTAATAGATACCTTTCCAAGATGAAATCATCTCAAACATAGCTTCTGTGTTTCTTTTTTATTTGGGGCCTTCGTCGGTTTTCTTCTGTGGTCTTGGGCCCGCTTTCTTAGTTAATCCCTTGGACCTTTGGGGTTTCCCTGTTACTGTGAAAAAGATGACTCTCTCTGTGTGGGGGAATCTAGAGTAAGTGGATGCAGTTGTAAAACTGAAAGGCAGGTGTTTTCACCACAATCACTGAAGATGTCTCTTTCCATGCCAAGTTCTCCCCCATCACACCGGCCTGAATGGCAACTAACAGTGAGAGCCCACAGGCACTGGGCTCCAGGGAAGTGGAATTGGAGCTGGAGACATGTCCAGCTGGGGCCGTTGGTAATCCGTGTGGCTTATCTGTGAATGGTGGAGGTCACTGACTGCCTAGTGTCTAGTTGTCTGAATGCCCTTGAGCACAGAATTCCAGGACGTCTTCTGTGCTTCCTGTATTGGAGATGGAGACACAAGTACAGAGACAGAGGGTAATTGAGAGTGAACTAGTAAGGGGATGAAGAGGTAGCTCAGCAGTTAAGACCACTTTCTCTTGCGGAGAACCTGTTTTAGATTCCCTGCACCCACATGGTGGCTCACAACTATCTATAACTCCAATCCCAGGGAAGCTGGACATACCTTCAGGCAAAACACCCATGTGTATAAAATAATTTTTAAAGGAACTAATTTAGAAGGAAAAAAACCACTTTTTAAATTTTGTTTATTTGTCTTTATATGCATGTATGTGTGTGTACCTGTCGGCCTTTATGTGCACAATTTGCATGCAGTACCTACAGAGGCCAGAAGAGGGCATCAGAGTCCCTGCACCTGAAGTCAGGCAGTTAGAGGGTCCTCTGCCAAGAGTAAATGCTCTTAACCCATGAGCCTTACTTTCAGCCCCCAAAACATGTTTCATATTTATCAGACTTTGCAATTAATTAAAAATATATATAGTTATTTTGAGATCTCACTCTAAGTACATGTTTTTTATAATCTTTATTTTGCTATGAGTATTTTGCCCAAATGTATATTGGTATACCTTGTGAGTGTCTGATGCCCTTGGAGGCCAGAAGAGGGCATCAGATCCCCTGGAACTGGAGTTAAGACAGTTGTGAGATGCCATGTGGATGTTGGGAATTGAACCTGAGCCCTCTGGAAAAGCAGTCAGTGCTCTTAACCAGTGAGACATCTCTAGTCCCTAATTTATACATTTTTTAAAACATTTATTTATTCGAGTAAATGAATGAGTGTATGTGTGTGAGAGAGTGTATGTGTGTGAGTGTGTATGTGTGTGAGAGAAAAAGAGAAAAAAAATTCTATATGCCCCCCAACAAGAAAAAGTTTGCTAATATCTACCTTTTGCTTACTTTGTTGTTTTTTGAAACAGGGTCTCCTGTACATAAGACTGGCCTCAGACTTGATATGTAGAAGAGGAAAATGCCAAATCCCTGATCTCACTGCCTCTACCTCCCAAGAGCTAGGATCACAAGCATGAGACCCCATGCCTGGCCTGCCAATTCCACTTCAAAGAAATAATTAATTAATTCAACCCCCATTGATAGAGAGCTCTCACACATGGCTGTCATGAATCCTCATTGAGAACATTTTTTTTTTCATCCTAAATTGCTTCTTAGGCATACAGCTTAATGAGGTTTTATCTATACAACTAAGCCCATCACAGTGAGCCCTCCCAATTCCCTAAAGTGAGTGTCACTGATCTCCTCACTCCCAAGGTAGCAGTTCTGAATTCTCGGCTCCTGTCACCCACGCTGAGCTTCGGAAACAGAATCATACAGTACCTAGTATTATGAGTCTGACTTTTCACTCCACAATACAGGTCCAATTATACTATGCACAGCAGTAGTTAAATTTTTAATGTTGCTCAGCATTATATTACTTAGAAAATATGTGTTGTTCTTAGTACAGTGTTAAATTCAGTTGATATCCTGAAGTGGTTTATGCTTGTACTTGTAAATAAAAGTAGCCTAAAATTTTCCTGTCATACCATATTCTCCTCGCTTCCTTCGGAACATTCGCTTTACATTTAAAGCATATTATGTCAAGTTCGTGAAATGCCTCGGATAGCTTTCCCTCTTCCTTATTTTTGAAACAATTGATGTTAGATACCAATTTAGTTGGGCATTGAACCCAGGCCTTCACACCCAGCCCACACTGAAGGGGTTAAACTCTCTCACAACTGAATTTAGGTTACAGTTCTCTGAGAAGGGCAAAACAGGTGTCTTTCCCAACAAAGGGTCATTATTCATAATACCCTTACATTCAGGGCAAGGGAGAAAACAGACACAGGCCTAAGTCAGCTTCACAATGTCTCAAGGACAAATCATGCAGTCCCCTTCTGAGTCACGTCTGGACTTGCCCAATCCTGTGCAAATATGTCCAAAAATGAGAAGTCTAAACCTCAGCCAATTAAAAGTATACTAGTGTAACAGCTGCTTGCTTGACCAGTTATGTATGAGATGACCTAAATGTCCCTGAAACTCCACTTAGCTGCACTAAAAAGAGCCTGCATGTTCCTCTCCGGGTTGTCGCCATTTTGTACAGGTGTCAACCCTGAATGTGTGCTGAAATATTAATAAGTGCTCTTTGCTTTTACATATTATTTGAGTCTGGGGTCTCCTTCAGGTTTTCCTCGGATCCTTACAGAACTACAACTGTGATACAAGGTATTGTGTACGTTTTGTTGTTGTTGGCTTTTTCTTAACATTTAAGGACTTACTTTTAAATATCTATAAAATAGCCTGAACTTTGGAGAGTCAGTGTGGCAGGAAGATTTTTATAACTTTTACATTTCAATCACTATTTTGCCATCGCCTTCCATCCCAGTTTGGTTTATGCTGCTGTGATAAAACACTGACCAAAAACAACTTAGGGGATGTTTACTTCATCTTAAAACCCCAGATCATAGTCCATCGAGGAGGAGTCAGGGCAGCAACCCAGAGACACAGAGAAACCAGGGTCGTAAAGAAACACTGCTTACTGGCTTGTTCTCCATGACTTTTCCAGAAATGTCTCTGCCTACGGTAGACTGAGCCTCATTAGTCAATCACTAATCAAAAAATCCCCCCTCAGCCACTGGCAGTGGGTCCAAGATCTAACTCTAATGCACAAACTGACTTAGTGGAGCCCATTCTATGTGGAGAGATTCCTTGCTCAGCCTAGACACAGAGGTGCGGGGGTGGGGAGGTGCCTTGTCCTGCCTCAACCAGATGATGGGACAGACTTAGAAGACTTCCTAGGGGAGGCCTTACCCTCTCTGAGGAGCAGATGGGAGGTTTTTTTTGGGGGGAGTGGGGAGACCAGGAGGAAAGGAGAGAGGGAGACCTGGGATTGGAATGTAAAGATTAAATTAATTAAAAAAATAATCTCCCTCAGGCATGCCCACAGGCCAATCTGATGGAGGCTATTCCCCAGACCAGGTTCCCTCTTCCAAGGTAACTCTAGTTTGTGTTAAATTGACAAAAACAAACAGTGCACATATGTTTGTCTTGTACCAGTTCCCCTATACAGCCCACCACACACAAGGTACTACACACACCCACCCACACCCACCCACCCACCCACACACACACACACACACACACACACACACACACACACTAATAAAAAGAAGATAAAGAGGTTTGTGAGACCTTTCAAAGCAGGCTTGTCTTCATCAGTCATTCTTGAGTCTTCTCCTGGGGTTGGTAGCACTCTCTCTTTTTTTTATTATTTCCATTATTCTTGTTCAATGATGCTTTCTTTGATGTTTTTCCTGTTGTCTAGGTTTAAATACAAAGTTCATTTGTTCTCAGTCCTTCTTCTCTGACAGGTGCTCCTCCTTGAACTGCTTTAACCCGAACTCAAGAGTTTTGACATAGAGAGCCTTCCTCGGCGTCCAATGTTAAGTAAGCAACAATTTCTCGCAAGATGTTCTCTCGAATCTAAGAGCCATTTCATAGTACGGTTTTGTATTTCAGACATATGGTCTGTCTACTCTTCAGCTATTTTCCCAGCTCCTGCCTCTCAGTAGTGAAGATGTGATAGATGATAGATAGAACATTAGTCAAACATCAGTGGAGTTTAATAAACTTCTTACGCTATCCAGTCTTGTTTTTTTCTTATCACATATCTGTCTCGTGTGTGTGTGTGTGTGTGTGTGTGTGTGTGTGTGTGTGTGTGTGTGTGTGTGTGTGTGTGGTTATGTGCACATGTGCCAAAACTGTGAGCAGAGGTGGGTCAGATGATAGTTTCCAGGAGGGACCCTCTGCTTCCACCATGCGGGTCCCTGGCATTGAACACAGGTTGCCAGGCTTAGGTCAAAGTTTTACCCACTGAACCATCTCACTGGCCACTAGATTCACTTTTTTAATTGCTGGGAAACATTTTGTGCTGCCTTTATAATTAGGAAAGTTTTCGTTTGTCCTTGTAGTTAATCAAAAGTTGGGACTGAAAGTGTTTTCCCAAGAGTTTCTAGCCAGCAACCGATGGTCATTTCAATGCTTCCTTGATGTCCCTTATTCAAAGGTAATTGCTCTTTTTCTATGTAGAAACTTTGCATCTTTGTTTTTGATCTCGTAAGTTTCACCTGATACTAGTGATGGACAAGTTTCATTTGAAACTAAGCCCAACACCATTTATCTTGGCATCCACTGAAAATGAAACGTTTTTAGGGGGTGAGGATGTAACTCAGTTGGTAAAGTGCTCGCTTAGAATCTTCAAAGCCTCGGGTTGCACCCCAAGCACTGCATAAAAAATGAGGCACACACCTGTGATCACTACACCCAGGAGTTAGAAGCTGGAAGTTCAGGAGTTCAAAGTCACCATAGGCTATAAGTCAAGATCAAGGCCAGCCTGGACTACCTTAAGGACTACTACTAAGGAGATCCTACCTTAAGAAAAGAAAAGGAAAGAAAAGAAAAGAAAAGAAAAACTTTGATGTAAATCTATCAAATATATATAAGATTTCTAAAGAAAACTATAAAACTCTTATGAAAGAAACCAGGGAAATAACTGATTGGAGAGATATCCCATGTTCGTGGATAGAAAGACTTGCTATCATTGAGTTGCCAATTCTTCCCAACTTGATGAATGCAGAACCACTGAGAAGGCTCGGCAGCTGAAGATGCTTGCCGCCGAGCCTGGCCACCTGAATTTGATCCCCACAACCAATCCCAATCAGAATCCAAGTGGGTTATTTTGTGTATATTGATAAACTGACTCTAAAATTTAAGTAAAAGAGGCAAAAGACCCAGAATAGCCAGAACAACGCTGAAGGAGAAACAGTCAATGAATTGACATCTGTAGACTTCAAGATTGCAGCCCCGATGGTGAGGTATAGGGGAAGAACAGACAAATGGAATGGGACAGGGCTCTCAGGAAGTGATTTACCAACAAGCAGAGGTGGAGCAACTGGCTGCCAAGGAAGGAGCCGTGGAAATGGCCCTGGAAAGCAGTGTCTTCAACTAGTATCTAACGCAAATATTAAAAAATGAAGCTACACTCAGACAGAACTTCATGCAAGTTAAAATATGCCAGAGTTAAATGTAAAACACAAAATAAAACCCTGAGAATACACCACAGAAGAAAATTTAAATTACTTTGGGTTTAAGTACAGCAAATACTTGGGTTTAAATACAATAATCCTTGAAAACAAGTGTCGGCAAACTGAAGGTTGTGATTTGATTCATCATATGCCACGAATGTCATGTGCTACAATTTTAATCCCCAGAGCAACACGGTAGAGAAATGGATCTAATGGATTAAGTCATCATAGCTCCCCACCACCTCTCTCTCTCCCTCTCTCTCTCTCTCTCTCTCTCTCTCTCTCTCTCTCTCTCTCTCTCTCTATTTCTCTCTTTCTCTCTCTCTCCTCCCTCTCCCTCCTTCTCTCCCATCATGTGACAGATCATGTGATACCATCCAACATGTAACAATGCAGCAGAAAGCCCTGACCAGATGTAACCCCCTAACCTTGGACTTCCTGGCCTCTAGAACCACGAGCCAAGTAAACACCTGTTCATTATAAATTTACCCACTTTAAAATTGAGCATAATGGCCCACACCTGAAATCCCAGCACTTGCCAGACTGAAACAGAAGGATTATGTGAGTTGAAGGCCACCCTGGGCTACGTAGTATTAGACCAACAAGGGCTACATAACTTCAAAAATAAAAACAGTAAGTCACAGGGTTGGAGAGATGATTCAATAGGTAAGAGCATGCATTTGGCAGAGCACAGCTGTCTGTCACTCTGACGACCTCTGCTGGCCTCTGTAGGCACTGCAGGTACGTGGTATACATGTACATCTACGAATAGACAAAAAACACTCATACACATGAGAGAATAAAAAGAAGTAAGTCTCTTATGAAATAACACAAAAATTCCTCTTTTCATAATCATTTTATGCATAAATCATAAAAAACAACACTCTACAGTGTTATGTTATAGGAAGAAAAACTAAGATACTAATCTTTATTAAAATCAAACCAAGACATTAACTTTTATCAAAATGTAAGGTTTCTGGTTAAGCATGGTGACACATGTCTACAATCCCAGTACTCTGGGTGCTGAGGCAGGGGAATTGTAAGTTCAAGGTCAGACTGAGCCACATAGCAAGACCTTGTCAAAGAAAGGACAAAGAGAAAAGTTAAGAGAAAAAGAAAACTTTTGATCATCCAAGGACAATATCAATAAATGAGATGACTTTTCACAGAATGGGAGGAAAAATATCTGCAAAATATAGATTTCACAAAGAACTCAAATACACAAAGAACTCAAAAATTTAACAGTAACAAGACAACCTAGCTTTTCTTTTAAGCAAAATTGTTTAACAAAGAATTTACCAAGAAGATGCAAAGAAAATGAATTATTAAAAGATGTGCCAAATTTTGTGTGAGAAAATCACTAGATAAAAGGAGACATCATTATGAGAATGGTCAAAATCCAGACACCAACATCACCAAAAGCTGATGAGATTAGGGCATGGAGCAGCAGGAACCTTCTTTCGTCTCTGTTTGATGTCTTTGTTATCTGTGTGTTGGTTTACCATTCTCACACTTCTTGCAACAGAAAAATCTCTTTCATTGCCACACAACTGTAAGACGGTCCAAACACCTTCAGCACAGTTTGAGTAAATGTGAACCCCAACAATCCCACTCCTTGTATCTTCCCATGTGTTACTACTTCACTTCCACCAAAACCCTACGTGGATGTTTCTGTGATGGTTAACATGGCTTGTCAACTTGACAGGAGCTAGGAAGACCTAGGAAACAAGCCTCTGGGAATGCCTGTGGGGGATTAGCTTGATTGGGTTAACTGAGATGGGAAACCCTACCTTAAATGTCTGTGGTGCTGTTCCAGGCACTGGGGTCCCAGACTGAACAAAAAGAAAATAGGAAGCTGAGCCCCAAAATTCACCGGACCCGACTGGCTGCCTCACCCTCCCGCACTCTGGCCTCCCTGCCACGAACTGTGTGCCAAAATAAACCCTCCCTGAAGTTTCTTTTATCGGGTGTTTTGTCACAGCAATGAGAAAAGTAACTTAAATATAGCATCTCTGTTTGTAATTGCCAACAGGCAGGAGGAAATCAAGATTGCCCTCCAGTAACGGAATGAAGAAAGAGTGCTACATTCAGCCAATGGAATATTATTTGTGCCCAAAAGTAATGAGCATCAACCCATGAAAAGCCATTGAGGGACCTTCGAAGCATGCTGCCGAGTGAAACAGACCCATCTGAAAGGTTACACACTGATGACTCCTGCTGTGACATTCTGGAAAAGACAAAGCAGTAGACAGGGGAAGTATCTACCAGTGGCTGCCAGGGGGAGTCAGGAGGGAGGGACGAACAAGCAGAACACAGTGAAATTATTCTGTGTGGCATTATAATGGTGGACACTTGGCCATTGTGCATTTGTGGACACCCACAGGACATAAAGCGCTAATGCCAAAGCCAAGTGAGAACCATGATAATGACATGTCAGTGCCTGCTGCTGTAGAAGTGTGCCAATCTAGTGTGGGGTGTTGACTGTGGGGAAGGGGGCGGAAGGGGGCGTATGGGATGCACATGTCTCTTCCTTTGCTTCTGCTGTGAACCTAAATGTATCTAAAATTTTTTACAGATTAATTTTTTTTAATTTCTGACTCGTGTTTATTTCTGCTGTGTGTGTGTGTGTGTGTGTGTGTGTGTGTGTGTGTGTGTGTGTGTGTGTATAAAAACCAGAGGCCAATGTCAGGCATCCTTATTGTTCTCTACCTATTTTTTTGAGACAGAATCTCTCACTGAATGTGGGGTTAGGCAATTTGGTAAGATGAGCTGGCAAGTGAGCTCCAGGGGTCTTGCTGTTTCTGCCTCCATAGTGCTAGGGTTACCATGCCTGGACTTTTCTTAAAATGTGAACTCAGGCCTTTGCAGCAAGCCCTTCAACTACTAAAGAAGAGTGTGTGTGCCTGTGTGTGTGTGTGTGTGTGTGTGTGTGTGTGTGTGTGTGTGTGTGTGTGATATACATATGTTCAGGTATGACAGCCCCTGTGTATGTGTATAGAGATTGATATTGGGGTATTTTTCTCTATCTTCACATTACTTTTTGAGACAGTGTTTCTCACTGAATCGGAGTTTACTATTTTAGCTAAACCGGCTAGCCAGGGCCCCCAGGACCCCCCTACTTCTATCCCACCATGCAATGGGATTACAGGCACACACCACCACACCTAGCTTTTTACATGGATGCAAACTCAGGTCCTCACACTTGCATAGCAAAGTTTTAGCCACACTGAGCCCACTTTCCAGCCCATATTTGTGTAAGATTTTAAGTCGTTTCTTCAAATATCTTCTACCCTGTGTTTATTCCACACTCATTGCCACTGGACACATTGCCTGTAATCTCGGCACTTGGTAGGTTGAAGCAGCAAGATCTTGCATTTGAAGCCACCCTGAGCTACACAGCAAGTTCCCAGCCAGCTTGAATACGTGGCAAGACCCCAAAAGTGTTGAGTATACGCATTCCTGTCCTCCATGCACTTGGGAGGTAGAGGCAAGAGGATCAGAAAGTCATCCCTGGAGACATATGTGTGAGATTCTGCCTCCACCAAACCAAAGAAAATGAATATTACTCTTTCTGCTCTAAGGAACTGTCCTGGGACCTGGAGGCACTGGGTCTCCAGCTCCACCTCCAGCCAGCTGATCCTTTCCTGCTCACTCAGTCCCAGCCACAATGGCTTCTTCCAGCATACCAGCTGCTGAGTGGCTCACCCTGGGCTCTTCCCGCCTTCCAGGCACTAGAACACCTTCCCACCTCTTCTTACTCTGCAGATTTCTGTGTCACCAACTCCCTAGCATTCCAGCCTCAGATCCAAAGTTACCTCTCCCTAGCTATTCTCTCCTGAAAGCAGCTGTCTGGTCACTCAGTTCTCTTCTTTGTAAACAGATAATTAATTTATCAGTGCTGGTTGGGGTTCATGCCACAGTTTGAGTGGAGGTCAGAGGACAACTTGCACAAACTGGTTCCCTTCTACCATGTGGCTCCCAGGGAGTGAACTCAGGCCCACAGACCCTCAGGCTTGGCAGCTAGTGTCTTTACACACTGAGCCATCTCACTGGCCCCTGTAAGTCCTTCATATGCAGCATTTAGCACGTTGGAAGGTGAAGGGGGAAGCTAGGCTCAGTTGCAGTCATACATGCGAGGGAACAGAAGGCAATGGGAACATTAGCTGCTAATGTTGCTTCAAGATTTGTGTTTAACTTACACAACAACCACACTGTGTGGGCATTGGTGTTGTTCTCATTTTCTACTCAATGCTAAGGCGCTTGGAGGGCATGGCCAGAGCTCACTGGAGCCCATATTTGGATTTGAGACTAGTTGGTTTTTGTAATCTGATGTAGCCCAAGCTGGCCTCAGACTTGCTGCTTAGCTGGGGTTGACCTCGAACTCCTTGTTCTATCCTTAGTTTCCAAGTGCTGGGCTTGCAGGCTTGGTGAAGCTTATATTTGAATTTCCAGAATGGGGCTCCAGAGCCCCCCCCCATGTCCTCAGCAGGTGGGAACTGACAGGAAGTGCCGCTGCCTCTCACTTATGCTGACACTTTGTCCTCTTCAAGGGCTTCTGGACATTGATCCAGGAACACAGAGCTCTCCGGGACTCCAAGAAGGAATGATGCCACCTCAGGGTGCCTGCAATCAGCACTCCCCTTGCCAGAGCTGGAGAGTGAGTCTCTGTTCTTCACCTTTACACTCCGGCTCCTTTGCACAGTCCTGAGCAGAGAGGAAGGCAGTGTCAAGGACTAGCTTCTGTTAGGTGCCCAAGAGAATCCCAGGCCCCTCTTAGTCCATAGGAGCCTTGATCTTGTGCGAAGTTATTCAGATCCACTCTCTCTAACTTCACAAGCTCAACACGCAGGGGTGAAACAAGACCCCCTTCCCTACCCTGGTCACCCTGCATTGAGAGGGTGTCTGGTTCCCAGGCAAGGCCATGTCCATGCAGGCCCAAGCCCAGTACCAGCAATTTGTCCCTGACAGCTCCCTTTGTGTAGGAATTCCTGGTCCTCCCAACTACCCCACTGTTGTCCCCAGAGCTCTTCAGACAGAGAAGGCCAACGCCCCATGCCTGAGAGAGCCACCGCTGTGGTGGAGAGGCACTGGCTGTGACATTTTGGGTGCTAGACCGGAAGGAAGCAGAGCCACTGCCCTGGAGCCCCTCATCCCATAGCCCCGGGTCTGACGGGGATGAGGATGTCCTCCTCCTTCTCCCCTTTGATCTGGGTTCTCTAAGCTACTTTACTATTGCTGTGACAAAACACCATGGTCAGGGCTTATTGGGGGCTTGCTTATACTTTCAGAAGGTTAGAGTCTGTGACCAGCATGGCAGCAGGCAGACAAGCATGGTTGAAGGGTTTAGTCTACGGTCACTCGACCCTGTGTGCTTGGTCAGAGCACCACAGCAACAGATCGCTGCAGGGAAGTGCAGCTGCTCATATTCACCAGACAGAAAGCAGAGAGAGCAAAGGCAAGGGGCTAAAACGCTGTAGCCCCAGGACACACCCCCAGCGATACAATTCTGCTGGTTTAGCTACAACGCCTGTCTTTCCTCACTTCCCAATGATGTCATCGTATTTTGAATCCATTAAGGGCTAATCCATTGATTAGGTCAGAGCCCTCACAATCTAATCATCCCTGTCAGAAACACCCGGAGGTGTGCTTCACCATTGCCTGGAGGCTTCTCAGTCCAATCAAGGTGACAATCAGAATTACCATCACAGCAGGATTCTGGAGGGTGGCAGCCTAGATAGATGTGTGTGTGTGTGGGGGGGGGTTCCTTAGCCTGGCCAAATCCCACCCAGGGCTCTTCCTGGCTTGCAAGCAATTGCCCCCTTTCTGTATACTCACCCAGCCTTTCCCTGTGCATTCAGAAGGAACTAGGGCAGGGACAGGGAGAGGTTGAGTGAGGCCCTGGGGGCCTCTTAGAAGGGTACCAATCCTGTCATGAAGGCCGCAGCCTCATGACCTCAGCCAACCCTTAATTACCTCCCAAAGGTCCTGCCCCAAATACCTCTCCATTGCAGCCTGCTTCTCCCCTGCCACTGCTTACTGAGCCTCTGCCCTCTGCTCCACCCTTTCTTCAACAGAAGTAGCAGGAAGTGTATCCTGGGCCTGAACTGTGTCTCTGCTAGGATTGCAGCTTTTCGTCTGTCTAAATGAAGTTGGGTGTCTCTCCTATGTGGCTGTTTCTTGCTAGCCCAGATACCTTTCCAGGGGAAGCATGGCTCACTCCTCTGTGCTTAAGTTCTTGGGGGTGGGGAGGGCGCTCCTTTGCCTCTCCCCACCTCTGGTGCCAGTGTTGAGGACAGAGGCCAAAGCATCAGCCGTCTGATTGCCAGTTTGCCCTTAACCACTTCTCCTCTTAATGTTTTCTTTTTTTTAGGCAGGGTCTCCTCCTGAATCTGGAGCTCAGTATCTCAGCTAGGGAGCCCCAGAGACCCTCCTACCTCCATGCACCCTCTAGCACTGGGGATATACACATACCACCACACTCAGCTTTTGTCTGAATGCTGAAGCTCCAAACTCCGGTCCTCATGCTTGCATAGCAAACATTTCACCTCACCCACTGAACCACCTCTCCAGCCCCGCTCTCTCTGTTTTAATAGAGCCATAAGCCACAGGCCCAGCAGTGAGAGAGGCGCCTCCTGCTCAGCTGTCAGTTCTCCAGTGGGGCTTATCTGTACTTTCACACCATGTTCACTTGTCAAAGGAGCCGGGGGCTGCCTGTGACAGCCAGGTTAAATAAATGCTACCTCCTTCTGCTCCCCCAATTCCTGTCCTGTTGCTGAGGATAGTCTCTTCCCAGCTTCCACAGATGCTGGTGTATTGTCACTTGTCCTTATTTGATTAGTGTGGCACTCAAAATGCCTTAGGCCATTTCTGCACAGCAAGAGCATGGGAACAAATATACCCCCTTTTCTTTGCTGCCTACGTGGAGAGGCAGGACAGTGTGGAAGGAGGGAGGAGGAGGGGAACAGGGTAAGTCTAGCAGGTCGAAAAAGGTACTAAAGAAGCCAGGGGTTAAGAAGTTCCAAGCCTGAGTCCCAACATGTGTCTCCCCGCATCCACGGTGACCTCTCAGAGCCCCTGTGGTGGATCATGTAGCAGGGGCTTTGTGGTTTTCCTCATTAAGGAGAACTGGCACCCTGAGCCCAGTGATACTGGTAAGGGGGTCCTAGGTGGTGGCAACCCACTTTAGGGACCATCATGGTCTCATTTAAGCATGTATAACACAGTAAGCCCAAGAGCGATCACATGCATAGAAGACCCTGAAAAGGTGTGGCTCTTCCCACAGACGACATGACTGAAAGAACATCATAGAATGTGTCGCCTCCACACATGGGCTCATTTGCACCATCCCATCTGCCTCAGTTGATTTTCTCAGCAGCCTAATGACACGCTTGGTTATCAGGAGGACACATGACTATTGCAGCAAGAGCAAGTGGCAGAGCCAAGTCCCTAAACTGGATGCCCCGAGGACTTCAATACTGCCCCCTTGACTCAAGCTGGCCCTGATGTTTCCTAGAAGGGCTGCCTGATTCTCCTTCTTATGAAGTCTATGAAGAGAGGCTGGGGTCACAGTCAGAGGGTAAAGTGCTTGACTTGCAAGCACTAGGGTACAAGTTCCATTTCCCCCAGAGCCCACATTTTAAAAGCTAGCCATGGCGGTAAATGTTTCCTTTTTTTTTTTTTTTTTTTTTTTTTTTAAGATTCACTTATTTATTATGTATACAGTGTTCTGTCTACATGTATTCCTGCAGGCCAGAAGAGGGCGCCAGATCTCATTACAGATGGTTGTGAGCCATCATGTGGTTGCTGGGAATTGAACTCAGGACCTCTGGACAACCAGCTAGTGTTTTTAACCACTGAGCCATCTCTCCAGCCCTGGTAAATTTTTTCAGTCCGTCTTGGAAAGGTGGAGACAAATGGATTCCTGATGCTCACCAGTCGCCAGCCCAGCTGAACTTGGTGGACTCAAGGCCAATGATAGACAACTCTGACTCAAGAAACAGCCAGGTAGCCCTCCTCCACACACGTGTGCACACACACCTCCATACACACGCAAACATATATAAATAATGCTGTCAGGGGTGGGGGTGTGGTTCCATTGTAGAACATTTGCCAACCATTCATGAAGCTTTGGGCTCCATCCCCAGTATTTGGATGGTGACAGGGGGTGGGAAGAAGAAACACACACACACACACACACACACACACACACACACACACACACACACACACAAAGAATAAAGAGAGATCTGGCCCCTTGAACAGGTGTCTTTGTATCTGTCCTCACTGTGGGGTGAGGGTGAGCCGTGCCAGCTGATGTTAGACATGGTCCCCAGTGAACAACAGTGACAGCATGCACAGCCTCGAGTTCACTGACAATCGACAGACATGAGCACCCATATGCCACAGCATGCACATGTCACCTTGCTCACTCCCTCCCTTCCTGCATCCCCTGGGAATCCATTCAAGCCTACCCAGCAGAATGGCAGGGGAGGAGGATAAGCCCGCATCCAGCCATAATTCTCTCCCCCTCCTTGTGAAAACAAAAGGAACAACGCAAAGCCTCATCCAGTATTCATGGGGAGCATCCTGACATGATCCTGGGAAAACAAGTCTTGCCTGAGCCCACGGTTCCGGTCTCTCCAGAGCCTGGCAGCAGCCAGGACCTGCCAGGAGTAGGGTATGGCGCTGGCAGAGGCACTTTGTAGGCAAGCTTAATTATGATTCACAGAACTGCAGTGTGGAGATGGTTTAAAGCCACTTAATTAGTGCAGGAATATACAGCCATAATTATCATGAAATATGGCCTAATTAACCTATGGAAAAACCAGGGCCACCACTCAGCAGTGCTGAAGACGATAGTAGCCTCTCAAGGTACCCTATCTACTCTTGGGGACACAGGCCTGGGGACAAATGGGGAGGAACAGGGCTGGCCCTGGAGGGTGACCATGCTTAAAGAGCAAATATTAATAAGAAGACCGAGAAAGGAAACACGGATTGATAGTTACTGAGTACTACCAGAGGTCAAGCAGTATTCTGCTCCACTTCTCATGTAATTTTCAAAATAACCCTATAGCGTGGATATTGAAATTCAGAGAGGTTTATCAATGAACATAATGTCACACAGCCTGGAAAAAGTTAAAGACCCTGCTTTTCCCGTTATTCCACATTGTCTTTCTCTGGCCCATCAAGGTAAGGAAACCCACTCAACCCAGAAGAGGGTCTTTTTCCTTCAGGGAGCCACCACTCACTCTGATGTATCGGAAAGCTAGGGCCATTCAAGCTTCCTAGAGTAAGCTGAGGAGGGCTTCCTGAAGAGTGAACATTCACATGGGCCGCAGTGGGAGTCATGTCCCCGTAAGAGGCACAGTGCGCTGCCTGCACAACCTTTCACAGAAACCCAAGCCACTACCTCAGCCTTAGTTCTGAGAGCAAATCCTGGCCCAAAGCCAGAGAAAACACATCCGAGACTCCATATGAAGCTAGCTTTATTTGGGCCAGTCCTCAGGGACACGCGGGTGCTACCCTGGAGGACAATTTGGAGTCCTCCAGGGGGCGCCCGAGAGCCAGCCGTGCGCTCGTTTATCTGGCCAGCAGGTCGAGGAATATTCCAACAACGTCCTCATTCTTCCCTGATCAAAGGAGCCGGGATTGAACCTGCTGTAATCATCCGCTGGGGAGTTTGCTTAAAATTCCCCTAATTACGGGAGAGCAGAAAATTGCTATGCCTCAGTCTGAATAGAGAAATCGAAGGCGCCCTGCTCCAGCTGCCAGTCTGGGAACTGAGAGGCAAGGGGGCCGGCTACAAACTGCAGGGAGAGGAGGGAGAACCAGGTTCCTGGCCTGTGCCAGGAGTGGGAGAGGAAGGGAAGGAGCCATTGCAATGGGAACGTGGTGGCTGGCTCAGGTGTGGCACCCACCTTCCTCGCAGAGAGGGTGCAGGAGGGTGGCCGGACCGTATTTTCTGACTTAGTGACAAGTGCGGCTCTGGGAGGGCCATCTGCCTGGAGAGGGATGGTCAAGAGGTGCTGGGGGAGGTCAGGGAGTGAGCTAGTGCCGCACAGTTGGTTCCTCTGAGCAACCCCTCCAGGCTCAGCCCTGTTCCAGGCCTGTGGAAGGAGCTAGAAGTAAAAAGAGGGACAGGATGCTAAGTCTCAGGAGGTCTCCATCTGCACAGGACAGTAGGTAAGCATGGCAAACAAGGGTGAGACTCAAAGACTGGACACACGCCCGTGCCCTGCACACACCGGGGTCCTGGGCTATGTTAGGAACCCGGTTCAATCAGAGGGAGATTGTCCAGCAAAGTGGGGGGGGGAGTGGGGAAAGGAGGGAGGTGGAGAGGGCACCGATGAGCCCAAGGGCATTATGAGTGACCTTGTGGGCAGCTGAAGCGAGTTGTCTCATCAGAGGACAAGCTGGGGCTCAATCTCGGGTTTTAGACTCTCGGTGTGATGCCGTTGGCAACTGGGCAGGATAGAGGAGGTAGAGGAGGCTGGCTGGCAGCTGGCCAGAGGTGGAAACTAGAAGACAGCTCAGTCCTCAGGCTGAAGGCGGCCACTGCATCGGTAGTTGGTTTCCTGATGGATTCGTTGATACTGGCTGTAAGGGGTGTGAACCATCCTAAAGGGCCTCTCCTGCCCCACTCCTGAGCCCCTGGGACCCTTCAGACGGGGCTCTCCACCCGACTGCCTTGCAGAGGAGATGTGAATGCGCTACATCCTGTTTCTCTCCTCATCTTTCAAGGGACATTTCAGTTGTCTGTCCTGGTCACACTATTGATACTCTGGAATGAAGAACAGAAACCCGCACAAATGACCTCTTAAAAAGCAAAGGGATGTCTCCTGGCACCTAAGGGGAAGAGGAAGGGCTGACATCTCCCGGCGCCTAAGGGTGTCCGTTGTACTGCTCCGTGAAGTCCACCTGGTTTCATTCTCTGGACGATCACAAAAGTCCACGTGGCCTGTGTGTGTGACCCAAGATTGGATTCTGGTCAGCCTAAGCTCAGCTGCCAGTCTCCAGTCTAATACACCTCAGTGGAGAAGCTGAGGCCCAGGGAACAGATGCCTGCCACGTACCTGATGCTATATATGAACAAGACAGTTGAGAGGACAAGGAAAGTCACATGATCATTCCACTAACATCTGTCAACAGCAGTGAAGACACATTGGGACATAGGGGCAAGGCCCTGGGGTAGACATGGGTGTGTCACCTGGCAACAAATGCTTGGGATGTGGCAAGGCCTCAGCCCGAGATGAGCCGTGCCATAGAAGTTTGGGGGGTCATGTTATGTCTTTCGTTGTGTCAGACACCACAGGGCAGGCGGCTAGCAGCGGCTGAGGTACTCCTTCAAACAGAAAGCTAGAACTAAGGGCCAGGGCTTCCATATGGTCACAGCCCCAGCCGCAACCTTGGCTGAGCCCCACTAAATGACAGGCAGGCGGGTCTGGGAATCTGGTCTCCGGCTCCAGGGTGGTTGTGTGAGGCTGGTGTGAGGCTGTTTGTATTGCAGTAATTACTTCCCTTTTGTTCTCCCTTGGTATTTATGGAAACTCTCTGTGGAGATGCTGCAAATCTCAGCAGCGCAGAGAGGAAGTGACAAAGTGGCTTATGATGCTCCCTGGGCTCAAGGTAGAAGACCCGAGCCCCGCAGGCAGCCCAGAGGTGAAGGTGCCAAGAGTGAGGCAGGAAGGTTGGAAGGACTAGATTACAGTCGTGGGGAAACTCCCCCCCCACCGTCCCACCCCTCCCCTCCCCCCTACCCGGGCCTGTCTTTAAATCACCTTCCCTTACCCTGGCTCAGGGCTCCATTGGACAGTCTGGCCCATTCTTGTGGCCTTCCTCACTGGAGCAGCCAAAGCCATTGGCATTGAGCCAAGCTTTCTGTGACCTCCCAAAGAAGCCAGATGCTCTTAGATACAGAGGACAGGAGTAGGGTCGATGGGAAGCCCGTGGATTTGGTCATGTGAGCTGCCCAGGGAAAGGGTCTCTTGCACTAAGGTCATGGTGTTGGGAAGTACATATCTTAGACAATTTCTCTCTGGTTCTAGTCTGTCTCCAAGTTCACCATTCCCAACCCTAACTTGTCACTGGGCCCTCTCTTAAAATAAAGTCTCAGATCCAAGCCTGCAGGAGCGCAGCTGCTTATGGGTTCAATGCCCTCCTCTGCAGAGAGCACACTAATAAACACTCAGTCTGACATGAGAGGTACCACAGAAGTTTGAAGGAGTCCAAATTGGTACAAAGCTCCTGGGATAGCATCACAGGGGCCTTAACTTTCCAATATTAATTTATTGTTAAACCAGTTGTTACCTCAACATTCCTGAAGGGGTTGTCCTGCCCCTGATAGAGGCAGCCCCTGACCAGATGGAGTTGCCCTGGGTGGCTGAGCAGCTCCAAGGAGCTAGGTGTCTGCAGACAGAGAACCAGCAATGACACGGGACATTAGGTGCTGATGGCTTTGTGGAACAAGAGACTTGCAATTAAAGACACAATGGGCCCCTCTGGGGGCTGTCAGACAAGATTCAGAACAAGGGTCAAGGAGCTGGTGGGGGAGGCTGTGAGTAAGCAGCTGGCAGAGGCCCCCAGAGGGGAGCAGGGCAGGTGTTCTCCTGCAGCAAACCTTTGTCCTCTCAGCAAGTCTGTCACGGCAACCCCTGCTGCCCATCCAAGCTAAGCATGTTCACTCTAAGGAGGAGGTGGCTGCCTGGGTCTACTGATGAGACAAGGAAATGGCATTGGAGGTCAAGTGACTTGACTCAGCCTGCAAATCAGTGGAGGTGGAAATAGACCCTGCTCCATTGGGCGCCCTGTTGGGACTCATGGCCATCTCTTGTGTGCCTTCTTCCCAGGTGTCCCCAGCTAGGTTCTCTGCATTCCCAGCACTCCACGATGGACCCACCCAGTCTGGATTAGAAGATTCAAGTGGGAATACCTGAGGGAGCAAAAGCTCACCTTGACTGCATGTCAACTCCCTCCAGGACACTACCTCTCCTCCTTGGTAGTGAGGAGGTCAGGAAGAGACAGAAACCCAGCAGACACATGAGTGTTCCCAGAGGAGGGGGAGGCCCAGTAGGTAAGAGGTGAGAAGGGGTGCATGTCACCCCACATCTGTTTCTGAGAGCCCCATCTCGTTCAAAGTCCCAACTTTGGAGACTCCCTCAATTCTCATTCTCTCTCTCTCTCTCTCTCTCTCTCTCTCTCTCTCTCTCTCTCTCTCTCTCTCTCTCTCTCTCTCTCTCTCTTTCTGCCCTTATCTATACAAACCACCACTTCTGGCCTCCCGCCCAGCCTTGTTGATCCACTGTGCCCCAGAGCCATCTCCAAAGTTAGTAGACCTTGGCCATGATCATATTAAAATGGCCAACAGAAAGAGGAAGGTAGGAAGTGATCCACTTGGGACCTAGATGGGGCAAGGTTGCCTCATGGCAATGTTGGCACTGGCAGACGAGGGCTGTGAGGGGAAGGGAGGGTTCATGGGGAAAACAGAAGTGATAAGTGAAAATTAAGCCAGAGAATAAATGAGGAAGTCCAGTTTTGACCAGAATGTTGTCCCTGACATTCCCTCGGCCCAGACCTGAGCTATCCTCAAACCTCACACAGACGCTGCCTCTTCCATGGGATCTTTGATGACATCCAAGTGGGGTTTTCCTTCTCCCTGTGGGCTTTCTCCACACATGCAACAAATCTTAGCCTGTGCAAAGCTGACTAGGTCTGGGGCTCTGTGAGGGAGAGGCCCACCATCCATTATAAGAGCTCATGCCAGTGAATCCCCGCTGTCAACTTGACTGTGGTGTGTCTGTGAGGGTGTTTCCAGAAAGGTTTAACTAGAGAGGGAAAACCCACCCCGAACGTGGGCAACACCATCCCATTGGCTGGGGTTCCAGACTGAGTGAAAAGGAGGAAGTCAGAGCTGGAAAGATGGCTCAGCATTAACAGCACTTGCTGCTCTTGCAGAGGACCCAGGTTCAGTTCCCAACACTGGCATGATGCCTCACAATCATCTGTGGCTCCAGTTCCAAAGAACCCGACGTTCAGACCTCCACCGGCACCAGGCATACGGGTGATATACATACTTACAGGCAAAGCAGTCATACACGTAAGATAAAATAAGTAAAACTTTAAAAAAAAATTTTTTTTAAAGGAGGATGTCAGTTGAGTATCACCGCCCACTCGTCTCTCTGCTTTTAGACTGTGGATATGGCATGACCAGCTACTGTAATGCCCTGCTGCCTGCTACCCCTGACCCCAGCTGCCGTGGCAAACGATATCCCTTCAAACCGTGAGCCAGAATAAACCCACCCTTCCTGCAGTTGCTGTTTGGCAGGTATTTGGTCACAATACCTCCAGAAATAATCGTGGGAGGAAGACTGCTGAAGCAGAGTTGATGATGGTGTGGGGCAGGGCTCCCATCAGAGGTCACGGCGGGACATCAGAGAGCGGGTGCCTGCCACCTGAAGTTCAGGTTGCATTTGAGGACCAAATAGAAAAGAAGTATTCTCAGAATACTGAGAAATGAAAGAGCATACAGTCACCTCAGGGAGTGTCGGGGCAGGTGGTGGATGGCACTGGCTCTAAGAGATGTTGGAGTGGTGTTCCCGTGTGGTTTTGCGAGCAGCGGCAGAGACAGTTGATTTATTTGTTCAACAACATTTTTTTCATTTCAGATACTCTGCCTTCATTTTTATAAATTGTGTTTTTCTTAATGTTCCACTTATTTCCTCCTGCTCGTGTTTCCCTCTGCATTTCGAGCATGTGGAGTGTATTTCCAATCACTGCTTCACTATCCGTCCTCTGCCAACCCTGTCCATTTTCTTCCTTTTGTTCTTCTTCTGTTGACTGATTTTTCTTGTGGCAATGAGTGATACTTTTCTGCTTCTTTGCATGACTACTAATTTTTATTAGATGACATCTCTTGTAAATTTTACATTGTCGAGGTCTGGATTCTGTTACATTCCTTTAAAGAGTAATGATGTTTTTTAGTCACAAGTTTTTTGTTTTTTTTTTTTTTTTAAGTGATGGACTTCTGGCTCGAGGTTATTTGGGACACCTTTGATTTATTGTTATTGAGGTTGAGAGACAAGAGCTTTCTAGGCAGTCCAGGCTAGCCTCCAACTCACGGTCACCCTCCTCCACCTCCAAAGCACTGGAGTATGGTGTGTGTCACCATGCTCTGATTCTTTTCTTTTTAAGATTTACTTTTATAGAGAGGGAATTATGCAACTCTGGTTGGCTTGGAACTCACTATTAGACCAGGCTAGTCTGCAGCTCACAAAAATCCTTCTGCCGCTGCCTCCTGAGTGCTGGGATTAAGGGAGTGCACAGCCCCAACTGGCTTAAGACTTACTTGTAGGTTCTTTTATTTTATTACCTCCTCACGTGTGCACCTATCTATATTCAGCAACGTGTTATTTTAATTTTATGTCTATAGGTATTTTTACCTACATGTAAGTCTATGTACAAAAAGAAGGTGGCCAATACCCTAGGATTGGAGTTAGACAGTTGTGAAATGCTGTGTGGGTGCTGGGAATCAAACCTGGGCCCTCTGGGGAAGCGCCCAATGCTCTTAACTGCTGAGCTATCTCTCCAGCCCTTAGCAAGTTTTTAAAGACCTCTACAGCTCTTCAGAACTCTGTGTATGAGTCCCTTCTCTCTAATAGTCTCCAAACAGTTCTCATCTCCTAAATACTCACTGTCTCACCAACTCCACTCCCAAGCTCTCTCTGGGGTCCCAGCTCCCTGCTTTGCCCAGCAACTGCCTCCAGGCAGGAAACTGATATAATGCTATAGCCCACATAGCCAAGTCCTCTTCTCTTGGAGCCCACCATCTAAAAGTAGTTGTTTCCTGCATCCAGCCTTCAGTTGTTTCCTCTAGGTGAGTGTTTTCAACAGCAAATTAATCTGGGAGGGAGGGTCTTCCACTCAACACAGGTAAACAATAGCAACAAGCAGCAAACAGGATAAGTAAATATACAGTATGTTAGAAGATGAAAGGAACTCTGGGAAAAACAAGAGTTGGAGAGAGAGAGAGAGAGAGAGAGAGAGAGAGAGAGAGAGAGAGAGAGAGAGAGAGAGAGAGAGAGAGAAGGGGGAAGAGGTGTGTTCATCATGGGTCTCTAGAGTGATGTTAACAAGGAATTTATTAGAGCGGCTATCAGGCTGTGGTGTCAGTCAATAATGCCTCTCTCCTGATGGATCTGGTGGTTATTCAGGCCATGGGACTGGATGTCTCAGCTGCTGCAGTCTGGTGCTAGAGTCCCAGGGAAGTGTGACAGAGCTGCTGGACTTTGGTCTGCATTGGAATCCTGAAGACATAGGTATAGAAAAGCAAAAGGATAGAAGAACTTGCCAGCAAGAGGAAGGGCAAGCAGGGAAGCAAAAGCTTCCTTCTTCCATGTCTTCTTCTGTAGGCTGCTACCATAAGGTGTGGCCTAGATTTAGGGTGGGTCCACCCACCCCAAATGACCCAATCAAGAAAATCCCTCACAGGTGTGCCAAGCTGCACCAGTTTTAGTCACTTCCAGATGTAACCAAGATTGGCCATCAGAGTGGTAATTAGATGAAAGCATTGGACTTCCCCCTCACTGGCAGGATATGGTCTACTATGGTAAGGCCTTCATTCGGCTTCAGTGTTGAGAGTATACTCGGTTGGAGGAGGGCCAGAAGAGTAATGAGTAATGGCTTCTGGAGGGATAAGAAGGGGCCAGGACCAAGGACACCACTAAGCTGATGGGCCTGGAAGGACAAAGTCACCATTGATGTGCCATCAGCATGGCTTCAGGTGGGTGGGGACAGATCATCTGTGCACTCTGAGACCTGACATGTCCAGTATGGATCCAAGAGGGACTACCAAGCTAGCAGTTGATAAATCAGTGAGGGCTATAAAGGGTATTGTCACTATTGGTGAGGCCCACATGTCCCCAGAGAGCACAGCAGCCTTCTTCATGGTGGGGCCTCCACAGAGGTAGTAGGATCTGTCAAAGATACTGGGCTTTTCGGGATCTAATGCCTTCCTCCTCATTCCAAAAGAATGGGTCAAACCCTAAGAGGCAGCTGTGTGCTAGCCAGGCCTTATTTAAACAGACTGTGCCACCACCTTGGGACGTCATTCCAGGAGTTCCAAGAAGCTGCATCAGCAACTGTCCCCAGGAGGCTGTGTGTCTGACCTATCCCAGAATCCCATTTCTTGATGGTGACCTAGATTTGTCACTATGGGGTCGCTCACCTTGACCCTCTGCAGCTGACACTCATCTATCTCCTCTGACTCCTCTTGCCCCCTCAGGCCAGGACACTGGGCTGTTTCCCAGGCTCATTTAGGCCCCAGCTGCTCTCCCTGCTCTCATCTCATCCACATTCAAAGGACGATCTCTCCCACTCTATGGAAAGAAGGTCCAAAGTCGTGGACCAGAAAGTCCTGGCAGACAGGGGCCTTGATCCATACTGCTTTTGCCTTCTGTGGTTTCACACTAAGGGCTCTCCAGCTGGACCAATCACTCACTCCAGTACTCCTCTCACAGTGCTCTGCTGTTCCCTGCTTCCCTTTGTCCCTTGGTCTCTTTTCCTCCCGGCTCTGTCCTCTGCTCTCATCGTGGGCCATTAATTAGCTTCGCAGAGTTGAGATGAAACTTGTGCTGGCTCTGGGAGGTCCATTCTCTTTTCCCCTGGGAGAGGCTCAGCACGAAGTCCCTTCTGCCCTCAGACACCTCCATTCCCTCCCCCATCTTTGCAGGCTCCCTGATATCTTCACACTGTCCCAACTCAGCAGAAGGGACCCTGGCCCCTGCTGAGGTCTCTGCCCCTCCCATCTCTTGCCTATGCTCCTCAAGGGTTGGTCAGAGCGTGGCCAGGTGACCCATAGCTGTTTTTTTCTGCTACTGCTGCTGCTGCTGCTGCTGCTGCAGTAAAATATGGACAGCGAGAACCATGGGAGAAATGAGGCATGAAAATTAATCTGCTTTACAGTCCTCATGAATATTTAAAAGCTGATGAATATGTAACTACATTTCTTTTCTCCTCCATTAGTGTCTGCTTTTGAGTTACTCTGTGGTTCTCTTTGGTTCCTTTGGGGGCTGGTTGGCTAGACTGATTTTTAATTTGGTTTTACAGGTGCTTGTGGCTCCTGGGTTCCCTCCACCCTCAATCCTGCTGACAGTGCTGTCCCTTTAAAATTCCAGGCCAGGCAGAGGGAGACAAGAGGGAGGAAGGGAGGGCGGTGATCCTTCTACTCCTACAACAGAGCAAAGGGGAGGTGTCTGAACAAAGAAATGGAGTAGTGCTCACAACATACATGCTAGGCAGAACTAGCTGGGCTCTGCAGCATACCTATAATCCCAATGCCTGCGGAGGAAAGGGTACAAGGATGGCTTGAACCTAGGAATTTCAGGGCAGTGAAAACATAGCAAAAAACAGTCTCAAAAGAGGAAAAGGAATGGGGAGGGACCCTTCCTGGCTCTCCACTGGGCCTTGGTTTCCCCTTGAAGTTAGTAATGAGCTCTGATGCCCAGCAAGTGAGGCTTCAGGAAAGTTTTGAAAAGCCAAGAAATTAGACAGCCAAATGTTACCTTCTTGGACACAATGGTACAAGCCTGTAAGGAGACTGAGGCAGGAGGATCACAAGTTTGAAACCAGTCTGGATTATACAATGAGTTCCAGGCCAGCCTGTCTGGGTAACATAGACCCTGTCTCAAAATAAAAATTAAAAGCAAAAGGTCTGGGATGTAGGTCAGCATAGCACTTGCCCAGCATGTCCAAGTCCTACCCAGTAGGAAGGGGGGTAGAGAGAAAGGGGGGAGAAAAAGAGGGAGGGAGAGAGATAGAGAAAGAGAGGGGAGGAGAGAGAGACAGAGGAAGAGACCATTACCCTTAGAGCTGTCTCTGTGTCCCTCTTGTGTGTCCTTTTAGATCACATTGTTTGGATCAAACCCTGAGCAGATCCACCACTGATTGGATCAAACCTCAATTAAGATTCATACTGGTCCTGCTCTTGATTAGGTCAGCCTCTGATTGGGTAAGCAGCAGATTAGATTACTCAATGATGGATCACCACGGAGGACATCAGCCACTGATCGAATCAACTACCAATTAGATTGGATTGGCTTTTGGTGAGATCAACCCCTGAGTAGATTAGCCACCAGTTGGGTCACTCCCTAATTGAATCATCCTCTGATTGGTGAATTGTCTGATGAGGTTATCTGGTGTATCTCCCATCCAAGGACAAAGGTCTCATCAGTTAGGACCTCCCCTTCTCCCCACCTCAGTGCAAGCTGCATACACCTCAGTTCCATAAGAATGTCCCCTGCAGGCTGGCCTTGGGGCCTCAGGGGTGGGACATCATTGAGTTTGGGGCCAGCCCGGGCTCCAACACTGAGACCATATTTCAAACAATGATGATGATGGTAACACAAACAACAATAATAAGTGCTATCAATATAGCTCAGCTGGTAAAGGTGCTTGCTGCCAATCTTGATGTCCTGAGTTCTGTCCTCAGGGCCCGAATGTTGGAAGGCAAGAACGAACCCACAAGTTGTCCTCAGACCTCCACATGTTCTCCATGGCATGCATGGCTCCACAGTCACACACAAAATAGATAAGTAAAATAACAAAAAACTTAAAAGGATAATCAAAACCTTAAAACTTCAGAGAAGGGAAAATTGTAGCCACATTGGGTAGGGGATGAGAAGGAAATGATTTTATCTCCAGAATCCATGTGGGATGCCTTAGAGAGGTCAAGGGTACAGACTGGAAGAATCATTGGGCAGAACAATTACAATTACCCACCCTAGGCTGAGGCAGGAGGGAGCCAAGGAGAGAGGGGGCAGCTGCCACCACCACCGTGTGGATGTTGGGGAAGCCATGTCCTCAGAAGGACCAGTTGTGGTTTGAGCGGGAACATTCTGGACATGAGGCAGCTGACATGTTTCAGGGGGTGAATCAGGACCTGGAGACCTTCCCAGAACTGACCTGAGGTGAGATCAAGAGAAAGGGGGTCAGAAAAACACCTGTCTGCATGGAGAAAGACCAAGAGACCTGGTATCCCTCCTTCCCAAGACTGAGATTACAGGTGCGTGCCACCAAGCCCAGCTTTTGAGTTGTGGAATCTGAATCCAGGTCCTCATGCTTGCACTGCAAACTTTTTACCCCCTGAGCCATCTCCCCAGTCCACGAGGGTTACTTTGAAACGCACAAACACCATTTGAGTATTAGGAATGGCTTCCATTGTGGCAGCTGGTAAGCAAGGACTAGCACAGGCATGACACCCCAGCTTCCCCTCACACTCCATTTCAGAGGTCTTCGGGCCCAGCCTCTCCATCTTACCTACATCCCCAGGGCCTGGGGAAGAACAAGTGTGCCCAAGCAGATTTCCATCCCTTGATGTCAGCCACTTGTCTTCCATGATAGGTTCCCCAGACAGTACTGTGCCCCTCCCCCAACCCCTGGCCTCCCAGCTCAGCTCCTGGGCTCTCTTCACAGCAGGAACAAGTACACACATCTTGTCAGACAAGCCTATACCTCATGGAACAGGCTGTAAGCATAATTACCCTTCTGGGGGATGTGCAGGCTTCACCCTCTTTTCAGAGATGCTATTGTGCTTCATGTCACTGTTGTGGCAGCCACTGAGAGCCAAACAGATCGAAACCAAGCCAAGGAGGTCCAGACCTCACAGAACAGACCCCTGGCCCAGGAACACTGGAGGAGATGGGATTGCTTCTCTCCAAGTCTTGCTTCTCTCTCCCACACAGCTCACCATGTTGAGGCTCCCTGTATGGAGCAGATGTCCCCATCCTGGGCTACCCGTCCCATGCCCTCACATCTAGTTGGGTCCTTGATTGCCTCCCTTACCTCCTGTGCCACTCTGGCCCCCAGGGGCCAACTGGGGTACACCCGAGTCTCAGATGTGGCAGAAGCAGCAAGCTGGGCATGAGGTGGTGCTCAGAAATGCATAGAGGCAGTTCGTTATTGGGTCCCTTCCCTGAGGGTGGGTGCAGAGCAAGACACCTATCACAGCCACTGTCACCTGCTCTCTCAGGAAAACCCTCCCAAACATCCCTCAGGCCAGGTGGACTTCCCTGCCTGAACAGGCCACTGTTACCAGGGATTCCATGCACCAGTAGATGCCACCTCTCTCCTTCCAGGGTCTTTCACACAGAGGAATGGCCACCCCTCCGTCTCACTACAGCGCTCTGCCTCTCCAGGCAGTGACCACCTTGAGAGATAGGCAGGGACAGCTGGCCTTGGGCCAGGCACCTGACTTCCACACCTCGTCACCTGGTACCTTGTGAACCTGAGGCTGTAAGAAAAGCTTAGTGTGTTGGGAGTCCCCGGGGTGACAGGGCTAGCTTGGGTGAGCTGCTCTGCTGTTTGTCCTTCCAGAAGTCTTGACCTTTGAAGGAAGGTGACAGATTCTGCTTTCCTTCTCACCTCCCAGAAGGGAAACTGAGTCAAATTCTTCCCTCTAGAGGCCAAGCCCTGCCTGCCTAGGCCCCCAGGTGCATTGTAGGACTAGGATTGGCCCCTCCACATAGTCCCAAGCTTATTTTAGGACCAGACCCTACACTCCAACTCTGACCCACGTTCCTCGCCTGGTGCCACATTGCTCTTTCCAGGGGACTGTAACCAACATCCAACTTCAGACTGAGACCTAAGCCAGACACAGCAGCCCAGATTTGAAAGACATCTGTACCAAATCAGGGTCCTGAGCCTCGCCCCAGCTTTCCCCACACAGCTCAACTCTCAGAGAGTGACAGCTAGAGTGGGCAGGCAGCATTGAGACAAACGGGGCTGTGATTAGCCCGCCATCAATATCTCTTAAAGGCCCATTCTCTCCCGAGCTGGCAGCTCCCTCCCGTTCTCCGCCCTCAGCGCCAAGCAAAGACCCCCTTGGCAGCTCCAGGCTGTCTTTCTCGCTCCTTCCTGCCTTGCTTCGGTCATATCAGCCAGATGGATTATGTCTTATTTCTCATGGATTTGGCTGCAGGAACCAAACAGCATTTAAGGCCATTGATTGTTCAAAAGGCCAAGTGTATAATGTACCAGAAAATTAGTTTGGAGTGCCCGGCAGGGGACCAGCGCTGCTCTGAGCTCAGATTTACTTTGCACTGATGGGTGGGGATGAGGAATGGGGTGGGAGCAGCAGGCCCTTCCGTGTCTGCCCGAGTTCCGAGAGCCTTCCTTACTGCCTGGCCAAGCTAGTGCGAGTGGCCATAAAGCTGCCCTGTGAGCATCTTTATGCTCACATGGACCTCTCTTCCATGTCCTCTCACTCAGCCTCACCACACAGTATGGGGAAACCATTCCCACCCACACGCCAGCCCTAGAGACAATCCAGGGCTCACTGATGGAGGAGTGTGTCACACACTGTCATCTATGTGTCTTAAGAAGCTCCCCTTTGCCTGAGGATGCTGGTGCCTTGAAGAGTGTCTGATTGGTGATTATGGGAACCAAACTGTCTTCTTGTGGCAGAATGGATCATGGTGCCATGGACAGTTCATGACAGCTTCCCTTTCCAGTGTACATAACCCAAACCTGCCTGGGAGCTGGAGTCATTAATAAGTTGATAATCACAACAATGGCTATTTATTTGTAATGGCAGAGATTGACCCACAATCTCCTTCAAGCAACTGAGTGCTTCACCACTGAGCTACATATCCATCCCTACCTTTCATTTTCTTCTCCCTACCCCTTCTCTCTGGTGTGCGTGGCAGGGACATATGTGTCATAGCTCACATGTTGTCTTAGTTAGGGTTTTTATTGCTTTGAAGAGACACCATGATCATGACAACTCTTATAAAGGAAAACATTTAATTGGGTGACTTGCTTACAGTTCAGAGGTTTATTCCGTTGTCATCGTGTTCGGTGGGGTCCCGGCAGAGTGCAGGCAGACCCGGTGCTGGAGCTGAGAATCCTGACCTCTTCATAGGCAAGCAACTGGAAGTCAACAGACACACTGGGTGGTACCCTGAGCATAGAAAGCCTCGAAGTCGAAGTCCGACCCTACAGGTGACACACTTCCTCCAACAAGGCCACACCCACTTCATCAAAGCCAGCCTAACAGGGCTACTCCCTATGAGATTATGGGGGCCAATTAATTACATTCAAACTACCCCACAAGTGGAGGTCAGAGGACACCTTTTCGGGAGTCCGTTCTCTCCTTCTGTTTTGTTTTGCAGCCCCGATCTCTCTTGTTTCCGCCATTGTGCTGTATAAACAGGGCCAGCTGTCCCTTGAGCATCCAGATTATTATCCTGTCTCTGTCTCCCATGCCTCCCCGGGAGTGCTGGGATTGCAGATGCACACTACCACAGCTGGCCCTTTATGTGGGTCCCAGGGATCCAGACTCATGCTGTCAGCCGTGGGCATCAAGCACTTCACCCCCGTGAGCCGTCTCCCCAGCCCTGGCTTTCACTTTTGAAGGCTGATTATGCACCAGTCATGAGCCAGACTCTTCATCTGATCATCTCATTTTCTGTGCAGCCTCTCAGGAGATGTTATTGTCCCCACTCTCCAAGCAACAAGACCGAATTCAGAGGTGCTGCTGCTCCCCACAGTTCTCACTATGCATCCAACTCCAGGAACCACACATGACATCACAAGACAGCCACCCCACTCCCCTAAAATGCAGGTAGGGAGAAAGGAACACTTATCAACTCCCCACAGCAATCCTCCTGCCTCAGCCTTCCACACACTTCCTACCTCCACAGTAAGCCTCAGCCTGCTGGAGTGAGCATCCAGAGGCAGCAACAAGCCAGCCAAGTGCTGAGATGATTCCTCCAAAAGTGCGTTTTTCTGAGACCCGAAGATCAAGGCCAAACACAGTGAAGTGTTGGGAGTCTGATAAGGGTAAATAACAGCTAGAAGATTCGATGCCTGAGAAACACCACAGACAACAAACAAGCAGTTGCATAGTCGCCAGGTCTAATGACAGGAGAGCCAGAAGCTGAGTCCCTCTTCCGCCCCTGGAATCTGTAAAAATGCAAAGGAAGGCAAGAGAAGGGTTAGAAATGAGTAATGCTGATAATAGCAACCCTTGTCACAGTGGACAGTTGAGCTTCCACTCAGTGTGCCTTCCAGCAAAAGCCATGCTTCACAGTGCCTTGGCAAGAAGATGGCAATGCATGGACTACCGATGCCCTAGGTACCCCAGGGCCAGAGGCCAATTTCTGCCAGAGGAACTCCAACTCCCTAGGCTCCAAGGCAGTTTATAACACGAGCAAAGATTGTAAATCCTTTGGTTTTGATTATCAGAATTCCCTCCCCGGTGCAACTGTCAGTCAGGCTTCATTTCCTATGCCAAGAGTTCAGACCCTTGAGGTATCTGTACCATGGAGAGCTGAGATCGGCAGTCCAGGGGGTATCTAAAGCATACTTCACTGAGAAATATTTTAAAGACCTTTGGATGGGAGGAAAGGCAGTAGAGGCAAGGTATCCCTATCCAGCCCAGGCTCATCACAAATTCTAACTATATGTCTCAAGTTGGCCTTGAACTGGAAATCTTCCTGTCACCACCATCAAACTTAAAAGGGACTATTTTGCCCCTAAAAGAATCTCCTATTCTGGCACCTAATCTCACTAGCCAGGCTTGAATTCAGATGTTGGGGGGGGTGTTCTGAAGACACAGCACACCCAGAAACCATCAACAAGCACCACAGACTTGCAGAGGTTCCCAATGTGCAGTGCCGTGGCGGCATAGCGTGACTGGAATAAGTACCAAGATTTCTGATAGAGTACGCTGAAAGGAACATAATGACTTAGATATAAAGATTCCATCAAGGGAGAAAAGCCCGCCTACTTATTTCCTGTCATTCCCAAAGCCGACCAATAGCAATGGGTCCCAGGGTGCTTTCTGCCAGTTAGCAGAGCAGTAATTGAAAGAAGCAGGTGACAAAAAACGGGTCAGGGAAGTGCACTGTGTTTGAAGCCATCAGTCCTGAGTTTGAGTCTGTCCTGGCGTCGTGTGACTGCTGTGAGGGAGTGGCAGATGCCTCCTCCACGTTTCTTCCCACCCCAGTCTCAGCAGCAACTTCAGTTCTTCCCCCCCAAGAGAAGTATTCACACTGGAGTACAAGGAGGGCCAGCAAGCGAGTAAGGTTTGTTCTGTTTTTTTAAATTGCATTTCTTTATCCTGAGAGAGCATTTGATCGTGTGTAATAGAGGCATGTGTGGAGGTCAGAGGACCCCTTGCCAGGGTCAGTTCTGTCCTTCCGTCATGGTGGGTCTAGAACTCCAGCTGCCAGACTTGGCAACACGAGCCTTTACCCAGAAGCCATCTCCCAGCCCCCAGGCATGAAATCACAAGTAAGTACACCTTCCAAGATGGAGGGCTGACCGAGCAGGCCACAAGAGCAAAGGGCTGCCTCTGGGGTCTGGACTTCTCTAGCCTCTCATTTTTCTCTTTCCCACCTTTTGTGGTCATTCTTTCCTGGAATAAGTGAAGGTTTTCTTAGAAGTCATCCTTACCCACAATTCAGTCTGTTTACAACTAGGAGCATTAGAAACAAGAATATGTGTATAAAGGTGTAAACACCCATGAGGTTGAGAAGTCTACTAAGGGAAAGGACAATGATGTCCCATAGGTGACCCTCAGGGAGGGCTATGGGAGAGAGCCAGAGCCTGAGATGGCCTTTGTCCTGCCCTTCCTCTTATCTGGCTCAGCCATCTCATTCCCAGCTTCAAGCCCTCTCTCTCATTTGCCTCTCTCGATGTTCCCAACCTTGCTCTTTTAACCCTCACAGCTGTCTTTATCTTAAACAGGACCAATGACCTACATGTACCTCATGGAGAGTATCTTGATTGCAAAATGGCAGGACCCCAAATCCTTACCTGTTGGGATGGAGTTCTGGCTAAGAATGCCATAGAAGACTTTGCCTAGAGAAGAGGTTTGCTTGTTTGATTATTACGAGGATTTATTTTGAGGTCGTTGCCTTGGCAGTGCAGAGGATAGAACCTATCCCCTCCTGTTTGCTAGGCAAGTACTTTACCACTGAGCCACATGGCTGGCCCTCCTTTACTTTTTAGTTTGCTGCCTTGAACGTTTCTTCCTGCCTCAGTCTCAAAAGTAACTAGGATCACAGGCCCACACCTCCAGACCTAGTTTTCTCGCCCTACCCCCACCCCAGCCAACACCCCATGCAAAATCCACATAGCCTGTATTTAGATCTGTTACTTGATTCTTTGGGGAGTGGGGCCAGCTAGCACAGGTGCTGGGCGAGGCCTGGGCACTACACTAGGGCCTTTGGCGAACAAAGGAAAGGCTGATTCTGAGGAGAGAGGAGAAAGTATGAGCCGGACAGCATGGACCTGAGGCTGAGCCCTGGGGGTTCACTTCATGAAGGTTTGCTTCTCAGCACAGGGATGCATGAAGGAGCAGGTTTTCACCCGCCACCCACACCAACTGCAGAGGGGTGGGGAGATGGCTCATCAGGTAAAGGGCTTGTCACCCCAGAGTGAAGACCCCAGAGCCTGTGACATGGTGACCTGCCTGTGAAGAGGAGGCCAAGAGGGGAATGCCAGTAGCAAGTTGGCTAGCCAAATTAATAAAATGGCTCCAGGTTCAGCAAGAGCCCCTGACTCAATATACAAGGTGGAGAGCAACTGAGGAAGATACCCAACACCAGCCTCTGGTTTCTACACACACACACACACACACACACACACACACAGAGAGAGAGAGAGAGAGAGAGAGAGGAACATACACATACCCAAATAAAGTGCACTCACACATGAACACACACATTCATGCACACTACTCACACACATGTATATGTAAAATAAGCAAATAAATAACTTAGGAGCAGAATACAAGAAAAAAAAAGAGCAAAATATTCTTAGAAAGATAGTCTTCATTCCATTGTGAAAAGTCCAAATGATTCGTGTTGCAGGGAATGGAGAAGATAGACAAGAGGTGGAACTTCCATACAGGGTCCCTGGATCCTTAAATAGCACGAACCAAGGAGCCCTTGATATCTGCAAAAGGAGCAAGCGAGAATGTAGAGGCGGGGGAGCCGGTGAGATGAATGGGTGAGGCAAACCCATAGGTAACTACTTCCTTCGTTCCTGAGCCGCAGCACACAGGCTGTCTTAAGCGCTGCCCCCCAGCATCTGGAGGGGGCTCCACAAAGCCCTGGGAAAATGCCAGTGTGGCAATTTAGTGGTGAGCAGCAACACTAATGAGTGCCAAGAATAACAGTGGCTTCCTAATGGAGCCCTTAATGAAGACTCATTTTGGGTTTTATTAACGCAGAGAAAAAGCACACACTCTTTTTTTTTCCCCCTCCTCCTGCAATAGAAAGCAGCAGGCTGGACCCCTTTGCTTCAGATGCAATGTGGGCTCTGAGAAGCAAGAAAGAAGAAGAGGCTCAGAGATTTGAACCCCCAACCCTTCCTTAGCCCTCTGCACCCTACACTTCACGTAGTCTCAGGGAGAGATTGCCAGCAAGGCTTAGCTCTGCAAACTGTAGGCAAGCTGCAGATAAAAACACAAAGAAGACCCAGTCCCAGGTGATGGCGGGGAGGCTAACAAACGGATAGCTCCCATTAGATATTTAATTCACATGCAGTGCATCAGAGCACTCTCCCCTCAGGAGGCCAACGCTGTGCAGCTCTCACCCAATGTTGCTCCCCATCACCATGGGTGTTAGTGGCATCAAATGCCTCAAGAGAATTTCAGACCAGACCTACCAACTGACCTCAAGTGCTGGACAGCTAACACCTTAGGGCGTGTTGATATCCTTGCCTTCTGATGAAAGCCTCTGCTTTATGAGAAGTTAGAAACTCATTCCAAACCTAAAGGGCTGGTGTGGCTACGGCATAGTCCAGGATTTCCTGGGTCTGTTTGACATCTCCCTTTACACATCGTTGGTCTCCTTTCCAGGCCTATAAAACTTGGCTAAAGGACCAGCTTGGGGCTGGAGAAAAATGGGAGACTGGGGTTCCTTCTGGGCTGGACTCTTGAGGAATCCCAGAAGTGTCACCATAAGCCCAGAGCACAGGCTAGAAGGTTCCCTGCACAACAGAGAAGCCAATCATCCTGCTGGGTAAAACCCCATCTCGCATATCATTGACCGTCACAGAGCAAAACTCAATAGAAGACACTGCAATTGTCCTCCAAACACTGCCTGGTGGACACTGCCTGCCACCCAGGAACACCAGAGCTCACCCATACTTACCAGATTCGCGAGATGAATGACCTGGGAACATGTGGAGTGGGTATGGGGGAGGTTCCCACCAGATCCCTCCAGGACGGTGGTTGCCTGTGCTTGGGGGAGAGGAGTCGGTGCCTGCCCGGGAGGACACGCACACACTTGCAGGTGCAGCCTGGAGATGCAGCCCAGTTGATAGAAAGCCTGTCTGGTTTAAACCTCAGCAACATGGACAAAACAAAGTGGAGCATGCCTATAATCCTACCCAGCACTCAGAATGTAGAGGCATTGAGATTAGGAGTTCAAGGCCACCCTTGTGTATGTTACAAGTTGAAAGCCGGCCTGGACTTTAAAAAAATAAATATTGTAGGTATTGACAAGTGCCATGAACCTGTACTAAGTAAGTGTTATTTTGTCTCTTTTAACAGAAGGGAACAAGGCCCAAATGATGTGGACACAGACATCTCAAGTCAGCTATCCAAGGCCATGTGGCAAGAAATTGGGAGAGCTAGGCAGGAAGCAGGGTTTCCCCTCCAGTTTACCAGCCACAGTCCGCATCTATAAACCACACCCTCCATGCACTGAGAAGTCAGAATAGGGATTTTCCTGGGACCTTGGAGAAAGGTGAGGAGTAGCTGGGGGACTCTCATTAAGAATCAGACCAACCACAAAAGAAGCTGGCATTTAGTGACCATCGTCTGCGTGCCAGGCTCAATGGCACATACTCACTATGCAACCTTACCTGAGTCTCACAAGCTTCTCAGATCAACATTATCATCCCAAAGAGTCTTAGGTTCAGAGACAGCAAGCAGGTTTCCCAAAGTCACACAGCAGGAAATGGTGAATAGGAGATCTGAACCTGGCTCCAGGAGGCGAAGGCAAAGCCACTGACTTCACTAGAGGTCCCAGTAGATGCAAGGGACAGAGCAGAAAAGAGTTCAGAGGTCACCACTAGAGACCTTTTTTCTCAGCACGGGGCTTATCTTCCTTGGCTCTGAAAACGTAAGAGAAGGGGGGCAGATGTTCCTTGGTCTGCAGACATTTTTACTCTATCAGACTGCCCCTCACTTCCCAGGAGGACCGTGAAAATGACAAAGGACTTCACAGACGAGAGTGCACTTACATGCAAGGAGGCCACGGAGTTTTTAAGCAGCCTGGTTAACCCGTCTTCCCCAGGGAGGCTCCTACCCCATCTGTTCACATGGCTCCCAGCGCAGCACTGCACACCAGTGACCACCGATGGCATCCGTGACAGCCACACAGCTCAGCTGCCAGCAGCAGAGTGGACAAGCTTCGGCTTCCCAGGCGTGGGGCCTCAGTTTCCCCCACAGGACTGCCACCGCATGCACGGGAAAGCCTGCCACCGGCCTCCCTCTGAGACTCACCCGCGTTGTTTTCTCCTTCAAACCAAGTTACCATGCGGCCGGCCGGCCACTCCACTGTCCTAATCCCATGGGGCTCTCGCCCTCTCCCGAGGGGACAGGCTGCTGAGAATGCTGTGTCTAGGAAAGCCGCAGGGAGATGGGTGGAACCAGTGTGTGGTTCTCATAGCCAGGCAGTCCACCCAAGAGATTAAAAAGGCAGAAATCCCAGGCAGGCCGGTGGTGGCACACACCTTTAATCCCAGCACTCAGGAGACAGAGTCGGATGGATCTCTGTGGTTCAAGACCATCCTGGTCTACAGAATGAGTGCCAGGACAGGCTCCAAAGCCACACAGAGAAACCCTGTCTTGAAAAACAAAACAAAAACAAAAACATACAAGTTCCGTGACTTAAGTTGTTCCCTGTCAAAAGGCAGGGTGTCCTCTCAATCCTCAGGGCCCCATGAGACTGCAGATAGACAGAGATCAGTGGTACTTACTCACCAGGAAAGGACCCAAGAGGAGTCAGTGACAAAGGACCAACTGCCCTCACTGTACCCACACAAGCTCCTTCATGTTATTCTGGAAACTTGTAGTATAGCAATGCTGCCAAGCCCAGGCTTCAGCTGTTTCCTGCCCCCTCCAGTTCCCCCTAAGAGACAAATCCAACCTCCTATCCCCTACAGACCCCGTACCTCTCCAGCCCGTCACGACAGACTTTCATATCACCCTATTCCGCACACCACCGTCCCCCTCTTAGGTTAAGAGGCTTCCTACCTCTGTGCCTTTGCTCATGCTGGCCATTCCTGGGACATACTTTCTTGTCAGAACCTCCCAGGTTTTAGAGACCATTTCAGAAGCCATCACCTCTGTGACATCCAAGTGTTCCTGGAGACTTTGTCCCCACTGCTCTGGTTGCCCTACCCATCCCCCCTCTGCTGTGAGCACCCGGTCCCAGAGACCCTGAAGTCAGGGAGGATCTAGTGACACCGGGGTCCCCAGCACTCAGCTCAGAGCCTGGTGACAGAATCCGGTGAGCAGAAGGTTCTTAGGAAGAGGCCTAAAGTAACTCACGTCTTCCTTCTTCACACACAGCACAGGAGGATGTGTCCGTGGGAGCTCTCAAATGCCATGGGTGACACAAGGCCAAACTTTAAAGGTTTAGCCCCAGTGTCATCGTTCCTGGAAAGAGGAAGATTTAGAGACTTTACCACTCTGTTTACAAATTATTTTTCTTTTTTCTTTTCTTTCTTTTCTCCTTGTTTGTATTTATTTAATGCAGGAGTGGGACAGTCGTGGAAGTCAGAGGTCAACAGGCATTAGTCTGGTCTCTCCTACCACAAAAATTGGATTCAGGTCACCAGACTTGGCCACAAGGGCCTTTACCTCATAAGCCAAATTGCTGATCCTTGTGTGTGTAAACTCTTAAAGGAACCTCACTTTCGTTCTCCTGGCCACCTCCATCCTGCCGGCTCCCAGACAAACATGCCTGCACAGGCAGCTCCCTCCTGGAAGCTCTAGCCCCTGTCCCCTCCATGCTGCTCCTCCCATGCCTGCCTTGTAGCAGGAATGCAATTAGGCCTTCCCATGACGGCAACCCCTCCGAGCAGTTGGGCTGCCCGTCCAAAGGGGATAATTTATGGAAATGGGTAAAGGTGTTTTAAATTATTCAATTTAAATGTAAATAGGGGAGATGGTTCCTCTGAATAAATTGTCTTATTTATGTTCCACCCGACTCCCTCCCAGGGAAACAGGGAGCAGTTTGGAGCCCTCTGGAGCACAAGGCCCTCCCTTCTCTTTAAATAATGTGGACGTGGGGAATGGTGCTCTGAGACACAGCAATGTCCTCAATAGCCACTGTCTCAGCTGGAATCACAGATATGCAAGGGCTCACTGACACCCAGCCTCTGGAGGACTTCAGCCTGGCAGGGCAAGGGGGGCAAGTGTATAGGAAGCCCCTCCCCCAACCTTTGTCTCCTAGAAGACAATGGCCTGGGGCAACAGACCATGCCCTCCTCCTGTTCTACCCGCGTCTCTTTCCAGGTGGGTCCCGGTGTTAGCTGCCAGCTTCACACTTCCCAAAAAGTGTCTGTGCTCTGAGATACAAGAAACAAACAAAACAAAACATCTGTGGCCTCTGGTCTTTGAGAATCTTTATCCAGATGGGGATCCCGTAAGAATAAGGCCACTTGAAAGGAAAGCCGCTTCGTGTTTGAGTGTGTGTGTGTGTGTGTGTGTGTGTGTGTGTGTGTGTGTGTGTGTGTGTGTGTGTGTTTGAGTGTTTGTATGTTTCCTCTATGGCTGTCTTATGTGTATATGGTGTCCTATGACCAGACCAGGAGATAGATGGGATAAGTTAGGGTCTTGGATCCATCCACAATCAAAAAACCTGGAAGACAGCAACTCTCTAAGACTTCTTCAGAGGAGCAGAAAAGTCTACCTCCACCCTACCAGAAAACTATTCACTTCGCACTGACTGGCCCATTCTTAACCAAATGCTAGTGAGAAGAGGGCCAGTCCCATTGGCTAGGGGGTGTAGCCCGCTGTGTGCATAGGCCCTGAGTCCTGAGGAGACGTCAGAACAAAGCTGGAGAAGAGCAATGGGACGAGGCACTGGCTGAGCGGTTGCTGTCGTCATCACAGTGGAATCAGTGTGTGGGCACTGTGAGATCAATGCATCTTCTAATCGTTAACCAAGCTGGTCTCAGCCTTCCCCTTTCCACCTAATTCTAAGAGCCAGGCTGTCACCCAACTCCCAAAGAGCAAAGACTCAGACTGATGGCTCAGACAGCATGCTGTGTGACAAGACCAGCCCACTTATAACACAACACTGTCGAGAGGCCATAAAGCCTTCCAGGGAGACCCAGAAATAGAAAGACCTGCATAGCCAAGCAGTGCCACCATCACCAACCTCATCACCAACCTCACTCATCAGGCCACTCCTCAACTGTACGGAATGACTGCCAACTGTGCCAGGCATAGCTGGACGTTCACTAGGATAAGGGGGGGTTGTCTCTCTGAGGACTCTGGCACCCTTGCAATGAACCCTACCACGCTTGCTGGTTGAGCTGCAAACATCTTTCCCTGCTTTGAGAGTAGAGTCTACCCCATGAGTCATGCCTTCCCAAGATAGAACGTGGAAGCTTGTCTACCCAGCCTCCTTTTCGGCTGGAGTTCAGACGTGTGACTTAGACTCTGCTGCTCAAATGGACTCATCAGGGGCCTGGCTTTAGAAGGAAGGAATGTGAGCAAGGAAGACAATGCCCAGAATCCATCATGCTTGGCAGGGGTAGTAATGGAAGATTCTGGCTGCTGAGATAGATGTTATGTCAAGATTAAGTTCCTGGCCCAGAAGTTAGTCAGCAGGGGGCTGACAGCCGCAGAAGCTCCGCTGGTGCCTGGAGGAACTGCAGGGACAGCAGCGGCCTCTGTAGGCTCCGTATTGGCTGGCTCTGTGCACAGTGAACATTATGCCTGCAAGCTTAGCCTCCATGCTGGTTCTCCACCCTCTCCAGCTTTCCCTATGACTGTGCGAGACACCTAGAATTTTTCATGTGAAGTCCTTTTCTGCTTTGCCAGTTGGAATTTGCTGCCATTGCCTTATCTCCAAACCCTGAGACCATTCAGGCAACTGTGACAAAGAACCATAGACTGGGAGATTCATAAACAACAGATCTGCAACCCGAGGAGTCCAAAATCAAGAGCTCAACAGATTCAACGGCAAGTGAGGGGTTTGAGGGGCTCAAGGCACCGCCTAGCTGTACCCTCACATCTACTAGAGGCAAAGGGTCTCCTATAGGTCTCTCAGGACTTCAAGGTCATCTTTAGCTACTTAGCAAGTTTAAGGCCACCTGGGCCACAGGAGACCCTGTCTAAAAGAGAAAGAGAGAGAGGAGGAGGAGAGGAGAGGAGGGGAGAAAAGAGGAGAAGAGAGTAAAGGGAAGGGAAGGAGTGGAGAGGAGGGGAGGGAAAGAAAAAGGAGAGGAGGGGAGGGGAGAGGAGGGGAGGGGAGAGGAGGGGAGGGGAGAGGAGAGGAGGGGAGGGAAAGAAAAAGGAGAGGAGGGGAGGGAGAGGAGGGGAGAGGAGAGGAGGGAGGGGAGAGGAGGGGAGGGGAAGAAAAAGGAGAGGAGGGGAGGGGAGAGGAGGGGAGAGGAGAGGAGGGGAGGGGAGAGGAGGGGAGGGGAGGGGAGAGGAAGGGAGGGAGAGGAGGGGAGGGAAAGAAAAAGGAGAGGAGGGGAGGGAGAGGAGGGGAGGGGAGAGGAGGGGAGGGAAGAGGAGGGGAGGGGAGGGGAGAGGAGGGGAGGGGAGAGGAGGGAAGGGAGAGGAGGGGAGGGAAAGAAAAAGGAGAGGAGGGGAGGGGAGAGGAGGGGAGGGGAGAGGAGGGGAGGGAAAGAAAAGGAGAGGAGGGGAGGGGAGAGGAGGGGAGGGGAGAGGAGGGGAGGGAAAGAAAAAAGGAGAGGAGGGGAGGGGAGAGGAGGGGAGAGGAGAGGAGGGGAGGGAAAGAAAAAGGAGAGGAGGGGAGGGAAAGAAAAAGGAGAGGAGGGGAGGGGAGAGGAGGGGAGGGGAGAGGAGAGGAGGGGAGAGGAGGGGAGGGGAGAGGAGAGGAGGGGAGGGGAGAGGAGGGGAGGGGAGGGGAGGTGAGAGGAGGGAAGAGGAGAGGAGGGGAGGGGAGAGGAGGGGAGAGGAGAGGAGGGGAGGGAAAGAAAAAGGAGAGGAGGGGAGGGAAAGAAAAAGGAGAGGAGAGGAGGGGAGAGGAGAGGAGGGAGGGAGAGGAGGGGAGAGGAGAGGAGGGGAGGGAAAGAAAAAAGGAGAGGAGGGGAGGGAAAGAAAAAGGAGAGGAGAGGAGGGGAGAGGAGAAGAGGGGAGAGGAGAGGAGGGGAGGGGAGGGGAGGGGAGGGGAGAGGAGGGGAGGGGAGAGGAGAGGAGGGAAAGAAAAAGGAGAGGAGAGGAGAGGAGGGGAGGGGAGAGGAGGGGAGGGAGAGGAGGGGAGGGGAGAGGAGGGAGGGGAGAGGGAGGGAGGGAGAGGAGGGGAGGGAGAGGAGAGGAGGGAGAGGAGAGGAGGGGAGAGAAGAGGAGGGGAGGGGAGAGAAGAGGAGGGGAGGGAGAGGAGGGAGGGGAGAGGAGAGGAGGGGAGAGGAGAAGAGGGGAGAGAAGAGGAGAGGAAAGGAGAGGAGGGGAGAGGAGGAGAGGGGAAAGGAGAGGAGAGGAGGAGAGGGGAGGGGAGGGGAGAGAAGAAGAGGGGAGGGGAGAGGAGGGGAGAAAAGAGAAGAGAGGAGAGGAGGGGAAGGGAGGGGAGGGGAGGGGAGGGGAGAGGAACAACAAAAATCTATAGCAGTTCCACTCTAAGCTCTGGGCCGAGCAACATAGAGATGGCTGACGCTTTACCTACCCTTGCTACCATCAGCCACTGGGTTCTCATTCATGGCTCCAGGCACTGCTGCCCCCATTAAGAATGTCCCCTAAAATACCACAGGTATGCCCTCTGGCTCCTCACTGGTTCCCTACCCCTGCCTGACAGAAGGCCTGGTAGCACCTTCTTCCATGCTGCTGGTCCACTGTGGTTTGGACACGCATGTCCCTCACAGGCTCACATATTTGTATTTGGATCCTCAGCTGGAACCCATGCAGCCTGATGGGGCCTCGCTGGTGGAGGTGTGTCACTGGGGAATGGGCACAGGCTTCTAGGTTTATAGCTGGTCCTGCTTCTGCACTCTTTCCGCTTCCTGATTCGTTTAGATGTGAGCAAGCTACTGTAACCACAGCTGCAACCCATTCCCTCTGCTGTCTTCCCCAGTGACAAACTGTATCCCTTCTCATTGTGAACCAAAATGAATCCTTGTTTTCTTTAGGTCTCATCTTTCAAGTATTTTATCATAGCAATGACAAAAACCACTAACAGTGCTCCCAGTTCTGTCTGCTCACCCACCCCCAGCCCCAGGAAGTGCTAGGCAAGGTGTATCCTTGAACATGGGTCTGAGGGTCTCAAAGCCTCTGGAGAGATGTGCCCACATGATCACGCCAATACCACAGGCATGTCCCCCATCCTGGCCAGCCCTTGTGCGCATAAGCCCCACTCTATCCCCTCCGCAGGAAGAGCAGGAGGAAATGGACAAGCTTTCTGGAATCAATTTCACGCCCTTGGGCATGATAAACAACCCAGCAGAAAGAAGCCCTGTGAGGGCATTAGTGGCTGCTGGGTAGTTAGATGATGCATCACTCCCTTGGAAGAGAAGCCCAGCCCCTAGGCTCTCTCTGATCATGCATCTTTCCCCAGTACCCTATTCACTCAGAGCCTCACACACCCAGCTACACCTCCCCAGGAGTAACCCAGTGCCTTTCCCATGCCATGGCAGTACTCTGTCTCATGTTCCACAGGGCTTAGACAGGCTTAGGGTAGAATGCAGCTGTCCACATGGCGTAAGCAGTGAGTGTCAGACCTCAGTAGAGTTAGACCATCTGGACTAATCCAATCCTGGATCCTCTCCTCATTCCCTATAGGAGAGTTGTCCCAAGCAGAATCGACTTCATAAAGTTCTTCTGTTGTTTGCATTGGACCTGACACATTAGAAATGTTAGATGTGCCCGTGACGATGACTATGACAGTGAGTGCCCACAGGCCCTGTGTTCTCCTTTTCCTCACAGCTGCTATGAAAAGTTGGCCAGCCCCACCACAAGCAGGAGAGAAACACGTCCAGACTCTTGTCATCATAAAACCCTACAAGTCACACATCAACAAGGCCCACTCCCCTATCTAAGGAAATAGTGACCTGTCACATAGCCCAAGTCATATGTGCCTTTCTGCCAAGTCATATGGACTTCAGCCAAGAGCCAGAAAAGCACTCAGTTCCTCAGGTCCTCTGGAGTAATCAAAGTATGGTTTGGGGGTGATCTGTTTCCAAGTCCTAGGAAAAGCAGCACTTGTGAAAAGGCCTGGAGGCAGGTGGGTCAGTCATAGCAAGATGGCTTAGTGTGTAGACAGGCTTGCCATCAAGCCTGGTGACCCGAGTTTGATCCCTGAGACCCACATGTCAAAATCAGTTGTCATTTGATCTCTGTATAGGTGTCGTGGCTTGCACACAAGTGTTTGCAATTAGATGACAGACAGACAGATAGATGATAGATAGATGTTTGAAAAAAAGGAAGGAAGGAAGGAAGGAAGGAAGGAAGGAAGGAAGGAAGGAAGGAAGGAAGGAAGGACAAGCTGAGGGTCATGATGCTGGAGAAAGGGGGAGGGTGTGCTCCATGGAGGCCTTGAAGGAGATACCCTTTTCTGCAGCACTACTCAGTTCAATTTCTGGATCCAGGTCCAGGTCGGGGCCCGGCTCTTGGCCTCAACCAGCCCTGAGTCAGTGATGTTAGCTCTAGCTTCAGGCCTAGCCCTTCACCTTCATTGGCCCCCTGTTATGCCCACCACTTGATGATTCCCTGGCTAGGAAAAGCAAGGCTATGATCTGCTCACAGCGGAAAAGAGGTTCCTTGCAGACAAAACCTGGGGTGGGATCTCCAAGATAGAGAAGCATCCAGGGCCAGACACCCCCATCCAGGAGGAGCAATCAGCCCTAGGAACTGCAGCAAAGCCGCTTGACATTTGATGGGAGTCGTTATCAGGCACTTATTCCCAATCAGGCCTCAAGTGCTTCTGAGACCCCTCACTGCTGCTTCGCCTGCCTCATTTCAGAGTATGGCTGGGGACGGGGAGGTGTCCCCACAGGCTAGGCTGAGGTCCTTACCAGCCTCTCCTTGGACTCTAATGGCTTCCTCCTGCAGAGGCCCTCAGGGAAGCCTCCAGTGGCTCTGGAGGATCCTAAGCCAGGCTCACCACAACCCCCCAGATGGTTCCAGGAAGGGCTCTGCCTACGAAACTCACAACTCTGGGGGGCTGTGAGCCCCTGGGAAGATTCCTGCTCCCTTCTTCATCTTCTCCCAGACACATGCCAGAAATCCTTTCCTGTTAGTGGAGGCCAGAAGGGAGACTATGGTTCAGAAGGATGAAGACATGGGCTCACCCTACTCCCAGAGGGCGACAGACCAGTCAATTCACCTCTCTTGATCTGAAAAAGTGACAAGGATGCCCTTAACCCCTGCATCTCTCTGTTTGAGGCTGCTGAGAAAAATCATATTCTTTAATTTATGGGCAAGCACTTGATAAGTGTCTGTAAACATATAACACAATGCAGGCAAGGTCAGTTGAGCCAAGCATGGACCCGATGGTGTGTGTGTGTGTGTGTGTGTGTGTGTGTGTGTGTGTGTGTATGTGTGTGCGCGTGCGCGTGTGTGCATGCATGTGCATGTGTGTGTATGCATATGTATGCACACCCAAGTCCATGCCAGTATTTCATGTCCTGCCTCAGCAACCTAATAGCAGTATTTCTTGGTTTAGAATTATCTGCAATTTTTCACCGTCCCTGTTTCGATTTGGGCAGTGAATCAGCTGTATTGATGTATTTCAGTGTGAATGCAGAGGCAATTCTGTGCTTATGAAAGAAAAGGAGTTTTAACAGCCCTGTCCAGAAGTATGGCTCTGTGGTAGAGTGCCTCCTGGCATGTACAAGGTCCTGGGTTCAATTCCTAGTACTGTATACAATAAGAAAACAAGCAGCAGCAGAAGGTAGGGAGAGAGGGAGAAACAGGCCTCACTCTGGCCTGCAACTCACATTCACACATACACACACACACACACACACACACACACACACACACGCACGCACGCACGCACGCACGCACGCACGCACGCACGCACGCACGCACGCACGCAGGCATGCACACACTCGCAAGCACACTCGAACGTGTGGCCTAGGATCAAGGTCAGGCTGGCAAATGCCTTTTTACCGGATGAGCCATCTTACCAGCCCTGTTACTGAGATTTTATAGAGGAGGACACTGAGGTCCAAGTCTTTGGAGTGCCTGAAGGTTTCAGGGCTGCTATGTGTCCCAACCTGAAGCCCTCTGCACCCAGTCCCCTACCCTCCTTACCAGTGTGTCTGGGCATGCCTGTGAGCTCCTTGGAGAAAGCTCTGAGTCTGGGCAATGGCCTCTGGGCTTCGTGTGGACTGTCAGTCAGTAGAGGGCAGTGGTGGCTCTAGAATGAGGATGGGTTGAGTCCAACCTCCAGCCCTGTCAGTTCCCTTGATCTCAGCATCTCTATCCCTGTAGTATCTGAGAGGCAGCATTTGCTTGGTTCATGGTGACCTCACTCTTTGTCCACGAGGATCTCCCTGACTGCCTTTTCACCATTGCTGTCTCCCAGGATGAGCAGGGTCTCCTGTGACCTTCCGCTGCCATTGTGACAGCTGACCCAAGCCTCACGGACAGACAATGTGCTTCTCTCTCCATCTACTTGCAATCGGATGCCCAGACTTTACCTTCTGAGGGCCACCAACCGGTGACCCGTCTGACCCCACCCCCCACCCCCCAGCTACCTGTTGAAATCCACTGCAGTTGCCAGGGCTCTCGTTTCTATTAAAACTCCATTTGCCAAGAAAGTGGAAAGGTAATTACGAGCCCTAGCCTTAAATCACTCCACCGCTGAATTATTAAAGGGAAGAATTAAAAATAATCAGGCTTTTTCATTACACTTCGTAGCGGGGAAATTAAAGGTGTAAGAATGTATTTTTTTGCCTCAAATTTAAGTATTCATTTTGGAGATTTATTGGGGAGTTGAAATGATTCCCTGCATGCCTGCTTCATCTCTCTATAAAGGGGGAGAGAGAAAAATCCTTGTAAAATTAAAAGGGAGATAGAGCGAAGAAGGGATTTAACATAAAGAAGTACAACGGAGTGTTTTGCATTTTAATACATTTTTTTCTGCACAATTACACCACTGAGTGATATGGCAGAGAGAGATTAGGCCTCTAGTCTTGGGAGCTGAATGGTGAGGTGGTGAGGGGCATCGCACCAGTTATAGGGTAAAACGAACACAAAGATTGTAAGGCTGGTCCTGGATCCCCAAACCGTGTGAAGCAAGCACTCCTGGCTACCTACATCCTCTTTTATTCGGACAGAAACAGAATGAGTCACCAAGACTTTTCACAGAGATAAACAAAAAAATTAAGGCATCAGGTATTGGTTAGGAATGCTTGCTGCTTTTCCAGAGGACCAGAGTTCAGCTCCCAGAACCCATGTACAGTGGTTTATAGCTGCCTGCAACTCCCCCGTGCTACATGGCTGGGGAACCCTGCACTGTTTTTTACCTTCCAGGAAAAGTATAGTGACAAAACGAATCTGACGCACTCTTCTTGCCTCTGAGGATGCCTGTATGCATGTGCCATCCACTCACACAGACACATTGCACAAATAAAAATAAGCCTTTTTTTAAAAAAAAAAAAAAATCTAAGTTACCAATGGTATAAGAAGCAGAGACCCATCAGTATACAGCTTGGGACTTATCAGGACCATTTGTTTTCAAATCTGAAAGAAAGTTCACAGAGAGAAGGTGAACTGGCTTTCCACCAGCAACCTCTCCATCCAAGGATTCATGCTACACAGGAGTTAGGGAAGAGACAAGGAGATGCAGGAAGACTCTTCAAACCAGAACAGCAAGATGGCTGGGAGGGTAAAGGTGCTTGCCTCTGTGTCTGACAACCTGAATTTGATTCTCCAGGACCCACACAGTGAGAGGCAGAGAACCAACTTACCAACTCTAACAGGCTGTCCTCTGATCTCCACAGGTGTGCTGTGGAATGCACACACACACACACACACACACACACACACACACACACACACAAATGTAATAAAATAAAAGCTTCAAAGTTTCAAAGTTAAGAACCAAATCCCAAGACTCTCAGATGAAAGGAAAGATACGAATGTGAGACAGGCCCAGTCAAGGAAGAGGGTGAAATAGGTCCAAGTCACACACCAGCAAGCACCCATCTCCCTGGAAAGATGGGTGAGGAGGAAGTTCAGTTGGGGCAACACAAGGGATTCTCCCATCCAGGAGCAGTAGAATGCATAGGATCTGCTGCTGAAGGGAGGCCACAGGCTCCTCCACCTCAACTCCCCCCGTGCTACATGGCTGGGGAACCCTGCACTGTTTTTTACCTTCCAGGAAAAGTATAGTGACAAAACAAGACTTAGGTGTGCCATCCATACACAAGTATCAGCACTGGTGTTAGCTTGCCAGCTCGAAAGTCCCAAATCAGACCCACCAGGGAGTGCTTGGAATGTTCTGGCTCGTCCAGATGTGGCCCCACAGCTGGCCTGTCTCTATATGAGGATACCAAGCCGGAACACCTCTGTCCCATGTACCTCTACCCTCAAAGCAACAGCAACTTTGGATCAGGTGGGGAAAGGAGCAGCCCCTCCCCTAGGAACTGAGCCCCGGGCCCCTCCCTTTGGTAATGAATTGCAGGGGAACACCTCCCTTTGGTAATGAATTGCAGGGGAACACCGCTGAGAGGTGTCAGAACAATTTCTATTAAACATAATTTCCTAATGAAAAGGTCACGAGGGAGCCCAGTGGAGCTAATCAGGATGGAACGTTCACTCCAACCGCTCTGTGGGAGGGGACCTGGCCCTCAGCTCCTCTCCTTTGGACTGGAGAGCAGGGCCCTTAGGGTGGAGTGAGAGCCTGACCAGCTTCCAGATCCCTCCTGTGCTCTTGAATGTGCTGCTCTTGGTGGCAGGTGCTGGGCCTCTCGCTGTCACCCAAAACTTCTATCATTATGCCCACCTTCAAGATGAACAAACTGAGACTCTAAAAGCCTATGTGACTTGCCTAGGGTCACAGCTTTAAAAACTAGAAAGCAGGATCAGACCTAGGATCCCTTCTACTGCAAGCCAGGCATCCCTTCCCTCTCTGTGCATTCTGTGGGTACAAAGTCCCTTGAAGGACAAACATAGCCCAGATCTTGGGCAGGTCTGGGACATCACAGAGCCACCATCTGCTAAACTCCCACCCAGGAATCCCTTCTCACAAACCTCTCCACTCCTGTCAGTACCTGAGACTTTGGAAGTCTGTAAGAAAACCATAGATGGTGCTGTGATGCCTCAGAGGTTAGCGCGGACCTCTGCTGAACCTAGACGCATACTTGTCATTGCAGCCACCTCTGCATGCCGAGAGTCTTCCATGGCTGTCACCCACAAAGCCTGGGCACATCAGATTCTAGAACAGGTCTGCAAGTTAACTCTCCCCCTGTGCATCACCCTGGATTTCTGATGCTAAATTTGTACACAAGGGGGATCCATATGCCTAAAACTAAGAGAAAAGCAGGAGACTTGGTTAGAAGGCTCACATCCCTTCCAAAGTCTCAATTGTAACTCTTTAGAAATTGCCTTCGACAGTATTCAAGGGAGGTGAATGACGGACTGGAACAGGAAGGGGTAAAGGGAGTAGATCTGAGGCTGGATAGTAATAAGCTTTGATCTTCTGACACTCAGAGGCCCCTGGTGTCACTGGGATCCTGCTGAGGGCAACTTTGGGAGGTTTCTGCAGAACCAAAGCAGGCCATTAGGGGCAGCATTTGAAACCTTTGAGCATTTAACTATTCCCCCTACATGCTGGGAAATGATAGGAAAGGAGGACTCATAATGCAGATGCCCTGTGTCCTCGGTGTCCCCACCCCTTCTCCCTGCCCCCATCATGCTCCACCTATCTCTTCACACTTCCCAGGAGCCTCTCACTCTGCCCCCCCCCCACTCATCTCCCTAATCACTGGCATGAAGCTGTCTCACAATGGCAGGTGTCTGCCTACCCAGGACAGTCAAAGCTGGCAACAGCATGAAATGTGCACCACCTTCCCAGCTCCCAGCCTTCTCAGCTCCTCCCCCTAATTGCTCCACAGATTCAATTAGGAGGTGGCAGTGATGGTTGTAGACATCCAATGCTTGGGTTCTCCATGGTAGGAGGGGCTCAGTTCCTGAGTTTCTGTACTAATGCTCTACCCCCAACCTCCAAGGATGAGGGTGTTCCAGTCAATGCCCTAAGTCTTCTGAGATCAGCAGTGGTTCTTGAAGCACGTCCCCGCCCTGGCTGGCAGCATCAGTACCACTTGAGAACTTAGTAGAAATGCAGGCTTTATTTATGAGTCAGAAACCAGGGGTGGGAATGAGTTTGGGTTGACATGGGGTTTGAATAAGCCCAGCAGGCTATTCTAGGACACGCTTAGGTTTGAACAACCATTGAACTGAAGATAGTCCTATCAAATGGCATCAATGTGATGGTATTCCCGTGGGTGCCAGGGATGTGCTCAAAGATTCCCCCTCACTGCATGAGACTCACTGGCTGTGTGATTAACATGAAGTGGTGGGGGCCGGATCTGCCCCAGACTGCAAGCTCGGCCTGAGGATGCTGGAAGCTCCAGGGAAGAGGGGCTGTGAAAGGCAGGCAGGCAGGCAGGCAGGCAAAGAAGCCTCTATGAAAGCTGATGACAACAAAAATAATAGGCGCCGAAATGTAAGCAGAAAAGAGGGGTCATGACATCAGTGAACCTCTAATTTTGAGATCATGTGTTCATCATGTGTTATCTGCAAGATGAGCAGAGCAGGGTTGGTTGCCCTACTTAAAGGAAGGGGAGAGGGGCCAGGACAGCAGGCAGGAAGCAGGGCTGGGCTCAGCTGGGCTGGGCTGGGCTCCTTTCATTCCTGTTCCAGAGCCAAGAAGCAACAGGAGCCGAGGAGATACGGATGGTGAGGGGCAGCACTGAGGATTCATGGAAACACCTTGACAGGGAACCTGATGGCCATGTGTAATCGGCGTTAGCTTTCACTCCCTTGAGCTTCAGTGGTGTCCCAGTGTGGGTTAGGCATCTGTTGACCACTTCTGAGGAACTGGAAGAGCCAATGATGAGTCAGTGGGGTTTGGTACGGAAAATAAAACACTAGGGGGGATAGTCTCATAAGGAAGGACCCCTGGTTGTAAGAAATGGAGGATGGAGGGGATTGGAACTGTGACCAAGGACCATTGTCTGGCTGTGGGGGGAGAGGATGGGGTGTAGGGGGAACTAGTAGAGGACCACTTGACAGAGACATGTGGGCTTCACTCTGCCTCTCCTAGGAATGCCGTGCGTTTTCTTCTGGCTGCTGTGCACCCACCCTCTTCTCTGTCTCACAGGAGAATAGACAGCATGAGTCTAGTTGCTAGAGGGAAGAGCTGCAATTCCCCTTTAAAAGCTCTCTGTCCCTCTACAGTGGGCAAAGGTCTAGCTCAGGCTAGCCCATAGAGACATCTTGGTTCCATCCAAGTATCTCAGCTTCCACCAGCCTCTCTTCTACATCTCCTGCCTCAGCCTCAGCTTCCCTGCACCAGCACCCAGTCCCCCACTCCATCAGCCTTGAACTCATCTCCCGCCGGAAGTCTCTTCTGAATTCCATCCCAACTTCTAGGACTTGCATCCACAAGGCTTTATTTGATTTCTAAACCTTTCATTTTTGTGACCTGAGGCAGGTGATCTTGTAATCTAACCTCTCTGTACCTTTAACTTTCTCAGCCCCACTCAGTGAATGCCATGGAGATCATCAAGGAGCTGGGACGTAGAGCCTTCTGCAGTAGATGGACCAAGGCACTGCAGTATTTACACCTAGATGCCATGGATGGCCCTTCCTTCTCTTCCCATCCACCCCAGCACACATGGTAAGGAGGCAAGGAGACATGTAGAAGACAGGGAGCAGTGAGCAGAATCCTGTCCCAGGAAAGAACCCCACAACCCCCCTATCCTTTCTCCTTGGGAAATGATGCCTTTTCCCTTTTCCATGGCTTCCCCTCTCAGGAGATGGTTGTCCATACTGACAATGGTATAGAAACAGTATAAGGTAGACCTGTCTACCCTGTGCCTGCCAGAGCCTTCTGACTGGTACCCAAGACGAAGCCCAAAGTCCTGGAAGATTTGGTGCTGTCTTGGTCCTCTTGGGGATCTGTGGCTGTGATGTCATGGCTGGAGCCTAGCTTCACAGCCAGGAGAAGCAGGTGGGAAATGTCAGCATCTTTGTTATTTGAGTGCAAGGCCCGCCACTCCTGGAGCTGTCCATGGTTCTGGCTTCAGATTCTTGGCACTGGCTGGCCACTCCTGCCATGAGGCTCATTGTATGCCAGGCTCTTTCTCTGCCAAACCCTTGACCCAGCCCACAGCAGTGGCCCTTGCTGCGAAGTGCAGCTCTGCCTAACATAACTAATGCTCGGGAGAGTTCTAGTTGAGGCCTTGCTGATGGTAGCCCAGTCCTCAGCCAGCCTGGGTCTTAGAGCTTGCTTTGTCCAGGACTCCATCCAGACTCAGACTCAAAGCCAAAGCCTCATGCTTCTATTAACCAAGCTCATCAATTCCAGCCTTAACCCTAGCACTTACCTGAACTTACGTTCCACCCTAACCCCATACTGAACCTGAGCTCCAAAGCTTCAGGGTAAAGAATCTATTCCTCTCCTCCATCTCCTCCAAGCCAGACTACGAATTCCTCTTCTCTTTATCCTTGATATTACCCAACACTCCCTTCATGAGAAAAGGGGCTGGGAACAGAACCAAGCTTAAGGACACCGACTTATGCACACATTTAGCTCAGCGTCTACAGGAAGCATAGAAAGATTGCCAATTTCTTCAGCCTTGCACTACAAGTTCATCCTCAAAGAATGGGAAGTTACTATTGTGTACTTAGCATAGTATACTGAGAGCCTATACTAGTGTACTGGGCACCTGCATTGTACACTGAGCATCTATACTACTGTGAACTGGGCAGCTACACTACAGTGTATACTGAACACTTCTACCACCATGTGCTATCATCTACACCACCATGCTTGCACTGAGCATCTACTATCATGTACTAAGGAACCAAACTGTTCTGTATTGATTGGAATCAATACACTTAGGGTCAGACCTGGATTCAAAGACCAGGTCTCCTGTTGGCTAGTTCAGTGTCCTGTGCCTTCTGGGACCTCAGTCTCTTCATGTGCAAGCAGATAACTCATCTACCACCCTATGTGGGTTCCGAAAATTTGATGATATAACACCAAGTCTAGAACATCATGGCTTCTCAGTACACACAACAGTATAGATACTTGGTGCACAGTGGAGTATGTTCTCAGTACACAGAGCTATAGGTACTCAGTACCTGATGCTTAGAGAATGTTGTATGAGTGCTCTTTATGTGGTGGTATAGGTGCTCAGTAAGTGATGGTTGATGCTCAGTGAATATCGGTGCATGTCCTCAGAACATGGTAATACATTTCACATATGGTATAGGTGCTCTGGACACGACTGTAATCTTTCATTTTTTTCCACATACCATGAACTCTGTAGTTAATAAGACCCCACTTCAGGATCAGGAGACATGGGCAATCACCAATTCTAACCTGAATCTAAGTCTCTTGGGCATTCTCCAGGCTGGGAAGAGGATAATTTTTTTTTTCATCTGCCTAGGGTGATATTCCTTTCTAGGACCCAAAGTTCAATTGAGTTACCTTCAGGTGACCCACACAGTGGCCAAGCAAGAAGTGCAATGTCCTCTGGTTTCTTACTCCCAAAGGGACATCTCCAGATAACACACCTGCATGAACCGTGCTCTAGCCTGGAATTTTTCCCTTGGGAGAGTGTTTGAATGACTTCCCAGAGCCAAAGAATGTAGCCCCAAGAGCTATCCCACCCACTCCTCAGAAGTCACTGGGCAGCAGACAGAGGTGATGCTGGGGAGTGAGGCGGCACCAGTCTGGGAAGGCCTGGTGAGCCTGGATTTGGCTCTCCTGGTCCCTCTGTAGTAATTAACAAGCCTTTGTTCCTGTCCCTGATCTCGTCTGGCAGAGCCTTAATCACTCTCTTCCCTGCAATGAGCAGCCTTCTCATTAGGGCCTTAAGAACCTCTATTATAAACATGTAAATGGAACTCAACGAGGAGGGAGATATTTGACTGTTCCCATTTCCTTTGTGTGGCTGCCAGCTCTGGGCTGCACACACCCGTGATTTCATTGCTCAGCCGCTCGGCGCCAGCTAGGCCCCCACCGCCGGGCACTAGCCGCTCCATCTTCCCCTATTGGAATTTAATTACCTTCGCTGGGAAATGTTTGAGGAACCTTTCTCCAGCAATTGATTGTGAAGTCAGATTTTTATTCCATGATACTCAATGGTGCTTGAGCTATCAACGTGAACCTAGGAGCAGGTGAACCTGGGCGGTGGAGAATCCTTTAACAAGGTTAGGAAGGATCATTACCGTTATGCCCCTGACTCTTCCTGGGTCAACCTGTCATCCAGCACAGACAGATGTGAATTTCTTCCTGAAGGTCCACAGAGAATTGGAGTCATGAGCCTCCTGATCTGGGCCGGAAGTCCTTTCTGATGTCTGCCTGGTGTTGAGCAAACCTTAAAATAAAATAAAGTCAGTTTCTTCCTTGATGATGAAGCAAGTATCTATCAGAGAGATGTTTACCACCTGGGACAGCTGAGCATATGATCAGTCTCTCACCCAGGGACATAGTGTGATAAGGTGGGCACTCACTCCCTGCGAGCCCCAAGCACTTGAAATGGCAGACTCCCTCAACTCAGTACACCTTTCTCATTTGAGTCCCCCAGTTCCTTAGTCCTTCCTCTTTGACAGCTGGGGTCCCAGAGGAATCTCTTCTCTCTGTTCCCTTTCTAAACCTTGACCCCACTGTTCCATGGAGCCGTTTTATAGTCGGGTCATAATGGTCTGCTCACTGTCAACACCAGAGCTTGCTGTCAGCCCCTGTGGTGGGTCCTTGTCGACTACAGCTGGTTTTTGCCCTGCACATGCTCACTTGTTACTCACTTGTTTTTGCTGTGCTGGGGTGGAACCTGGGACCTGTGCATGCTGGGCCAACACTCCACCTCCCAGGGGTCCCCTTCAGAGTGGAGTCCAAGTTTTCATATCTGGGTCCCTCACTGTCCTGAGCACAGAGCCTGGAACCTATGCACACCTGGGAAAACTCGCTTGCTGGAATGGTCCAAAGGTGGGGGCAGGCTGATTGACAGCCTAACTGGCACGTTGGGAGGAGGTACTGAGCAGACTGCAAAGGTGGGGAATGGGCGTGGCCAGTGATGAGGAAGCAGGGCCTGGGAACATGATTTCCTTTATATGTTCAGCTGTGTGAGGCATGGGAGTTTCTCTCCCAGTACCCCGCAGCAGGCTCCCACAGCATGCAGCTTGCTGGTACCTCAGGCAGCAGTGTGAGCGCTCAGCAAATTCCAGGCACCCTTCTCTGACACCCTTCCCTCAGATCTCTGCTCTGGGCGTGCTGGGATGGGAGGAGAGCCTCCTGACCTGGTCCTACCTCCAGTGTTCTGCTGCAACTCTAACCTTCCACATATTATCAGACCAGGGCTCTACCACTAGGTTCAGCCCCAGGCCTGTTCCTACACTTCTGAGAGAGGGCAACAATCCCTTATTATAGCACACAATCTCCTATAACTAACGGTTCTTTGGGGCTTTTTGGTGATGAGGGTTGCTTGGGTTTTGTTTTAATTTTATGATGGGGTCTCATGTATCCCAGGTTGGCCTCAAATCCAATATGTAACCAGAGCTTTTGATCATCCAGCCTCCAGATCCTGAGTGTCCCAGGATTATAGGCATGCACCACCTTTACCAATTTAGGAGGCTCTGAGGATCAAAACCCAGGCTTCAGCACCCTTCCCAAGTACTCTACTAACTAAGCCATACCTCCAGCCCTATAATTCTTTACAATCAGCCTTCTCTGTTACCATCTCTATGTAGTGTCGTCTCCTGGTTGGACAGTGGGGAAATGGTAAACCAGGCAGATGATAAGGTGGCTGACGAGCAGGATGGTGGGTGGGTGGGTTTCCTGTTTGGTGAGCAGTTTGCTTTGTAGTTTAGAAAACTGTGGGTTGGCAATATGGTAAGATGTAGGCCAATAGGCTGGTTGACAGTGTGGATGGTTAGGAGGTGATTGTTTAGTTGGTTGGAGGCAATAGCTGGTTCTGGGCTAGTTGGAGGATGGGTGATGGGTTCAGCTATAAAGGGCCAGCATCATGTCAAGGGAAAGGAAAAGCTCCTGAGAGGCATCTGGGGGACTCAGTCTTCACTCCTATCTCTCCTGAGGAAGCCTGCGGCTCTGTAGGCTAAACCCTCATAGTCACCTCCTGGGAGCCAGGAAGAGCATTGCAGAATGACCCCAACACGCACAGGACAGAGCCCGGAAGACTCAGAGCTTGTCTGAGGACCTCTTATACTCCAAGCCAGAACCCTGAATCTCTGACAAGATACCACCTGACTGCCCAGCACCCAGACAACCTACCAACAAAGGAGGCTTGTGAAGTACTGGCCTGTCGTGGTGACTTGTTCTTCTGCCCACAGAATCCTCCAAGATACAGAGTCTAGAATAGGGACTCCTGCGGGCACCAGCTCCAATGCCATCCAAGCCTGGAACTCTCCTCAGCACAGCCTTCCTGTCTGCCAGGACTGTGGTCCCTGCCCAGCTTGGGCATCAACTTTGACTCTGTCCCTTCCCCATCTCTCCGTATTGTTTTCTAGAGGCCAGGGCAGAAGCTTTCCTCCACTTGCCCCACCCTGCTCTCCTCAGCCCCCTACCTGCCTTGTAGGTAGTCTGGTTCACCCCAGCCAGAGCCACCAGGACATTTCCAAATTGCATCTTCTGAGAATCAGAAAAGATCTGGGGAGGAAATTGCTTTCTCCCTATGCAGTCTAGATGGGGCTATTTTTCACTCTTTTTTCCCTCCTCCTCACAATCTCAGTAAAAAATGAGAATGTGCCCAAAGCTTAAGCCCTAGTTTGGACCAGCCTTTATCCCTCCTGAGGTCTGCAGAGGTCAAATGATATCCAAGAAATCTGTGCCAGGGGACCCAGGGTGACACTCTAGTGGCCTTCCCACAGTTGGTGCTACCCAGATGCCACCTGCTCCCAGATGCTAAGCCGGGGGGTTGTCCAGAGTGGACAGGTGAGGTCAGCCTACGGTGGAGACAATAGGGCAGACCTGGGCAAACCTGGCCCCAGGGGACTCCTAGTCGCCCTCCCAGGAATGTCCCATTCCCACCAGGTATCGCCAGCTCTCAGGTCAGGAGCTAAATGCCTGGTCACACCTACCATGGAGTAGTTGTCAGTGCCTGACCTGCTGCAGAGAAAGCCAGCTTCGCAGAGCCCCAGCCCTGCTGAAAAGACATCCTTCCTCCTTTCCAGTCTTCTCAAAAGGAAGGGTGCAATGGCTACACATCACCTTCTGGGGAGAGGCCAGGTCCCATTGCATCATGAAGGCTGGCACTGGAAGACGTGGAGACCCCCTTTGTCCATCTGCTGACTGGTCTCACCAATGCTTCAGGTTGCACTGAGTCCTTCAAATGTGCTGTTTTCTTCGGTCTCTGCAGAAATCTGTCATTTCGTGTAAAGAAAAGAGATCAAAACAGGACTGGTGGCTCATACCTGAATCAAGAAGATTGCTAAGAATCTACAGTCATCCCAGACTATAGATTGAGATCTTATATAAGCAAACAAGCAAAAGAGAGTCTGGGGGTGTGGTGGCTCAGTTGGTAGAGTGCTTGTTTAGGGTGTACAAAGCCCTGGGTTAGACCCTTAGCACTCCATGAGCCGTGGGGCAGGAAAACAGAAAGTCTAAGATCCTCCTTAGCTCAGAGAGGCCTCACATCATTCAGCTGGCAATCACATCTTTACAGGCTTGAAACCTCTGGTAAAATTCATACTCTGCATTAGATGCTATTCTGTGTTTTTTAAGATGTTTGGGGGAGAGCTATAACCTCCAAGATAAGTGGAGGAATGATTTCTTGTTCGTCTTGTTGGATTTTCAGATAGGTTCTCATCCCAGCTGACCTCAAGTTCTCTGTCTTCCTGCCTCAGTTTCCTGGGTGAAGGATTACAGGAGTCTCCTGCCATGCTTGCTGGAGAAGGAATCTCGGGCTGTGTAGGCCTAGAGGCATTGTTGGGGGTGGTGATGGCTTTTTAGAATTCCTCAAATGATAATAGTGGCTGTCCCTTATTGAGTAGCACTTTAAGCAGATGTTCTGCAGAATTAATTCCTTATCGTACTAATTCATTTAATCCTCATGCCAACCCCAGGGCAAGGCACTCTGAGTAGCTGCAGTGTGTGTGGTGGGGAAACCAAACAGGAAAGTTACTTAGCTTGTTCAAGGGTGTGAGCCAATTAGCATGGTGCCTCAGCCCTGGCATGGAGTAAGATGCCGATGCTCACTCCCTTCAACCATTCTTCCTAAACTAAGGTTTGTCAGAGGGATGAGGTACTGCATTAGTTACTTTTCCCAATGCTGTGACCAAAGCAGCTCAAGCAAGGAAGGGTTTGTTTTGCTTCCCAGTTTGAGGGTGCAGTCTATCAGGGCCAGGGAGGCACACTACAGAAGCATGGGGTGGCAGGTAGCAATGTGTCCACAATTAGGTAGCACCACATGGTGAGTACTGGTACTCAGCATCCTCCCTGCCTTTCCCTCCTATCATCCACATCCTTTCCCCTCCTCTGTCACACCTCCCTGGGAATGCCCTCACAGGCTTGCTGGGTGTGCTGGGTGATTCTACATCCCTTAAGGTTGACAATGCAGACGAACCATTTCAGGAACAAAATGTTGGAGTGAGAATCCTGAACCCAAGGCTACAAGAAGCCTGGGTTCCTCTGACTGTTAAGCAAAGTCTTCCATCACCCTCCTTTCCAAAGTCTAGTCTAATGTGTAAGCCTGTGGTGCTGATAAGAGGGATGTATTTCCCCATAATAGGAGTAGGAGGTGCTCATGACTCACGGCTGCCTTCCCTGTTCCCATTAATCACTCCTTTTGCTAACACAAATGTCAGATGACAAAAGCCACCCTAGCCTCTGTGATAATGTAGGGAGTCAAGGATGTCCCCACCAAGCCACTGCCAGGACACACTAACTCTTAGCCAAGGAGCCAGTCAGAAGAAATGGCAGCAAGAGGCTGTCTCCTCTCATGCAAGACATCTGCCTTCCGCTTCCTCTCCATCAAGTCCTGCATCTTAATCTGGCTTCTCTCTCCAGAAACATCCCAACACACACACACACACTAAATAAATAGGAAAGTGAATGATTGTCTAGATGAATGTTTTTGTCACTTGATAGTGATGGGACCTTGTCTGGGAAAGCAGTTCAACATGAGAAGAGGAAAGGAGCAAGTGACAGAGAGCCAGAGACAAAGATGAGGTACAGAGATCATGGCCAAGAGAGATCCCACACAGAGACCAACTGAGCCTCCATGCTGCCAGCCACTGGGAGTCTGTTAATGAATGACTCCCACCATTAAAACCATCAGGACAGTGAAGAGGAAACAGGGACAATGAGAAGTCAGAGGGAGGTGCCACAAAGTCTCACTAAATCAGCCGTTGGTTTTGGGGACCTCTACAGCAGAAAGGAAAACAGAAAAAAGGCCCCAGGACCCACTCAGGAGACACACTCACCATCAGAAAGCAAGCTGTGTCCACTACCTGGTATGATGATTTCCACACACAGCACAGTACCTGGAATATAGTAGGAGCTTACTATCTGATGAGTGAGTGAGTGAGTGAGTGAGTGAATGAATGAATGAATGACCCAACAAGCAAACAATGGACACACACAGCTCTTCCACACATGCTGAAGGTTTTCTAGCATTTTAACTTAGGAAAAAATATCAGCCCATGGGTTGTCCTAAAGGAGCCCTGCAGGAAGGTGGAAGGTAATTCATTCATTCACTCACTCATTCTATAATGCTTGCTTCAACCATTCACAGCAATCCCTACCACAGATGAGTTGGTGAATGGGACCTCAAAGTTCCCGAGCAGTCACGGTGCTGGCAGAAGACAACAGAACGTGGGGAACTCTGTTCAGGCACTGTGTGAGAATTCCGTGCTCCTCATGAAGGGAGATGACAGAAACAGCACAGAGAGAAGGGCTGGGCCTCAAGCAGGAGGTGACATTTCAGGTGACATTTCAGCAGAGATCTGAAGGAGGCCAGAGAGTGAGCCAGGCAACATCTGGAGGAGAAAAGGCTCCATGGCTACGGATGTGGCTGTCCGGCGGGGGTGGCTGGCGCACCTGAGGTAGGAGCAGATGGAGCAGTACCCAGGAGGCAGGTTTGCCCACATGGTTTCAAGATCTACACTGTTTCTCCAAGCTGCTGTGGCGCTAGGTACAAACTGCAGGGTCACAGAGAGAGCCAGGGATTATGTCACACAGATGGGGGAATGTGGCTGGGTTCTCGGTGTATTTCATGTTCCATGGCTTCCGAAAGGTGAGTGTGGAACAAGAGAGAGGTGGCAAGCAGATGCCTTCTAGTGCCCTCTTAAAGCCCACAACACTCATGTCAGGGGCAGTCTCCTACCCTGCACCTCAGCAAAGCCAGGGCCAGAGACTGCACACACACACACACACACACACACACACACACACACACACACACACACACACACAAACACATACACTGGCCATGGACCCAGCACACAGACTGGCCATGAGCCCAGTGGGCCAGCTGAGCCAAGTGGGCCAGCTCCCTGCAAAGCTCCAAGAAAGAACCACAATGGCACCAGGCTCTTTGGTGTCCCCAATGCCCACAAACAGCTGTAACACACACACATTTGAAGACTGCCTCTATTAGCCATGCACACAAGAATGTGCATACTCACACAACCATTCTGTCCATAGTCACACTCACTGCACGCCAGAGGCACCTAGGTCTGCCCACCCCATTGACTCGACTCACCTACAGTACCACACTTTATACCTTACCCCTTGACGACTTCGAGGAGTGTCAGCTGAAAAACTAGGGACATCCCAACCCCAGTAAAGTCCCATTCCCTCTCACACGCATATCCATACCCTAATACTCACACAGTCCCACATTCATCACACTTGATTTTGCATATCAGAGTTTGTTAGCTTCCAGAAGGTCCCTGTGGGCTGCTCTGAGACCCTGCAGACGTGAAGTTCGGCCCCTAGAGTTCTGAGCACCTACTAGGAAGGCTGAGTCCAGAAGCTAATGAAATGAGAAGGGCCAGTCCATGCTTCCACTTAGGCACAGCAGTCACGAAAATGAGTAAGACTTCTGGCCTAAAGGGCCATTTACTCCATACCAGGACTAGTGCTGGGCACTTAGAAAAAGAAATCATGCTGGTACCAGCCTCACCTGCCCCAGATATATTCCAGCATCCCTTAAGACATTGCATCTGGTCCCCTGTGCTTGTAGCCTTGCCTCCTGCGCCTCTCTAGTTTACTTACCCAGAAAGGTGTTCAGGTCTGCCATGGATGGGATTGAGGACGGGTCAGGGGCCCAAGAAGGCAGCCTGGCATCTGCTGACTCTGGGCTGGCCAGCATACCTAGCCCTCCGGGTCCTAAAGCCAGTGGGAAGCAGAGTGGGGGTGGAGGGAGGCCAGGAGCTGGCAGGCTAAGCGAGATGAAATATTGATGCCCGCATCCTGGTAAAGCAGAGAACGCTGCTTGTCCATGAATAAAAGATAAGCTGGAGGAGCGGGCTGGGCAGCAGATTAATTAATCTGAGTGAGCCTTGCTCTATGCTGTGCGGGGAGGGCTTGGCGGAGCAGATAGGCTGTCCCAGCCCCAGGGTCCCAAGGGACCAGTAAAGGCCCTCTGTTGTAGGCAGACAGCTAGGCAGGGTAGCAGCACTGAGCATGGGCAGATAGAGAGAGGGGCAAGGGTGGCTGGTCTCTAGAACCAGAATCAGGCACGGCAACATGCCTGGCAGAGGGGGACCACAGAGGCCAGCTGCTTTGGAAAGTGATATCGCTGGTCTCTGAACACTCCTGCCATCTCAAGCCGTCCTTCGGGAAGTCTTCGAGAGCCAGGACGAATTCGGACATGGGAGAGGGGGCAGGTGGCAGGCATCGGACCGACATGGAAAGACAGCCACAATGGGCACAGCTTTTGGTGTGGTTGGCACTGGCAGGCTGTAGACCTGAAAAGGGATAAAGTGTGGCTGTTGTGGCCCTCCCTGCACCCTCATCCCAGCAATGCTGGCAGAGAGGCGCACGCCATGAGAGAGCTGGACATGATGATGGCAGTCTCACCAGGACACAGAGATCACAACCTAGTGTTCATCTGTCACCCGCTGGCTATGGCAGCTTTCACAGGCTCTTGGCAGTTTTACATGTCCCCAAAGTGAAATTAGGACAGGGTGGTGACATCCCTCATCACACTTTCCATCTATAGGATCCTGCTGGAGAGCATCAGCCCCAGGCTCTGTATTGTCCTAATGGACCTCGGTCCTAATGCCCAAGCTGACGACACCAGTCATCCCAGTGTGACCTGGAGACTCTTTGCTCAGGTGTCAACTTGTTCACCCCTGTCTGTTCACAGGTAGACAACCACCTTTGGAACTGTTGTCTGGGAAAGGGTCAGGTCAGACTCCAGGTGGCCTCAGCTGATGCCAGTCATAGTCCTGAGGAAGTGACAGGACACCTCCAGCCTGCAGCACTGGCCATGGTCAAGATGGCTTCTGGAACCCAGCCCAAGGCCAGCCATGGTGCTGCTGGGGATGGAGTACTGGCTGGTTCTGTGTCAACTTGACACGGTCTAGAGCCATCAGAGAGGAAGGAGCCTCAGCTGAGGAAATGCCTCCATGAGATCCAGCTGTAAGGCATTGTCTCAGTTAGTGATCAATGGGGAGGGCCCAGCCCTTTGTAGGTGGTGCTATCTCTGAGCTGGTGTTTCTGGGTTCTATTAGAAAACAGGCTGAAAGCTGGGCAGAAGTAGTGCATGCCTTTAAGTTCAGAACTTGGGAGACAGAGGCAGGCAGATCTCTGTGAATTCGAGGCTAGCCTGGTCCACAATGCTACACAGAGAATCCTGCGTCCAGGATCCTGCTCTGCTTGAGTTCCTGTTGTCCTGGCTTCCCTCAATTATGAACAGCAGTGTGGAAGTGTAAGACAAACAAACCCTTCCCTCCCCAACTTGTTTTTCGGTCACAGTGTTTTGTTGCAGCAATAGAAACCCTAAGACGGACGGAACCATGCAGCTGGCATCACCCCAGAGTGGTTCCCTCCACAGCCATGGCCGCCAACCTCCGCCTTCCTTCCCCTTGTGCATCATGCCCCCCCTGATTCCTACACACCCCTCCTCTGGCCGGCTCACAGCCTTTCCCATCTCTCCTGATCAGTGGGCATTTATCATGAGCAGTCCGCTGACACCTTCTGTACTTTGTGTCATATTTGTTATTTAACTTTGCTTCCTGTGGATTTGAGCCCATCTCTTCCATTCACTCCTGGCTTCTGGAATCCAGGAGCAAGGTCATTTTGGTCTCCCAAAGCTGTGCGTGGTCATGGGCACGTGGGGGTTTGCTTAGGTGACTGTGAAGAGGCTCTAATCCCCATACCTCCTGTCTCCACCAGAGCTAGCCCTTCCTGCAGGCACCAGCTTGGTATGGTCTTGGGGACTGTCTCACCTTCACAACCTTCTGGACAGGTATATTTCTCCCACTGGCCAGATGGCAAAACCCAGGCGTATACTTTTGACCAAGGTCTCACAACCAGCACTCAACAAAGCAAGCAACGAGCCCTAACCTAGGCTTAGCGTTCCAGCCAGTACCTCCACCTGATGATGACGGGAAGCCCTTAGCATTCCTTACCTCCTGAGGAGATGGAGGGGGGAGAGCTAGGACCGAGCATAGCTGGATCTGGCCTGAGGGCTCCCAGCTGCCTCCTCTTCCTGCACCTGCCCTCATCCCAGAAGGCAAGGCAGAGCTGTAACTGAAAGCCAGGGAGGCTGGTGAGGCTGCTGTGGGGTTCACAAAGATTCTTTGGACTGAGCTACTAGAAGCTCGCTGATACCTCACTGTCACCTGGGCTGGAGCCTGGTAAGAAGTAAGATGGTTGCCCTCCACAGACCAGAAGTAATGGTGAGTTAATCAGGCCAGGAGAGAGACAGGCAGAAGCTTGACACAAGAGGCACATGTACTGTCCCATGCACAACTAAGCATTTTACCTCTGAACTAGGGGTACTGGGGTGAACTTCTGCACAAAGAAGCTGGGAGCCTGGAGTCTGCTATTTCTGTAGTTACAGTGCCACCTGCTGGCCACATAAGGCATAGCAACACAACCGGATGTGGGCATCATAAAAAACGTCCAGCTTCCAATGTTTCTGTGTGGCAGGCAGTACTTGAAGGCTAGATACACAAGAATGAACCACAAAACACACAAGCCAGGTCTTTAGGGAGGTTACAGTTGAATGAGGGAAAGGTGATAATAAGCGGGGCTGACATGTACCATACACATCAAAGAGCGCAGGAGGCTTGAGCACCAGGGAGGGATCTAAAGCAGGCAGGGAGTACCTGAGGTGCTGTGATCTTATTCTAAAGGACAGGTGTGACTCCACGGAGCCAGTGACACTGAGGAACATCCAGAAAATGTGAGGAAAGAGTCGTGTTGATTTCTGAGCTGTCTCATCCCAGACTGATGCAGGAGTGAGTTCTGCCTGGCAGATCTGGGAACCCAGTTAGGAGGGGCTGGGTAGGCCAGAACCTGAAGGGTTACTTCAAAAGCCTGGGGCTTTACTGCTGAGCTCAGAAGTGAAGAAAGACCAGCATTATCTGGCTTTTCCCCCAGTGCTGGTGGGGGACGAACCCAGAGACTTGGGCATACTAGACAGGGTTACCACTAGGCCACATCACTGGTCTAATAGTGTGCACTCTTTGTCATGTTGTTCTGGTTGAGAACAGCCTGTGGTTCAAGGTCAAGGTGGGATGGAGGGAGACCTGTCAGTAAAGCATTGCAACTCCCCATCAGGAGCCCAGGCAGTGGGGAGAGACAGGAGGCTTTCTGGGATGGAGAAGAGGAAGCAGAAGAAGGAACTTCTTCCAGGTCATCATGACAGAGACAGCGTGCTGTGCTACACGAGTTACAGGCTGACTGGTCCCAGCAGATAAGTGGGGACCCCCATTCGAGATCTGTGGGGTCAAAGTTTCTCGTCAGATGTTTATGGGTAGTGCAGCCTGTAATCAGAGTGGCCTGCCTGGGGTCACATTCTGAGAGCCAACAGCACTCAAGTGACATTTAAGTCCTGAAAGAACGCAACCCTGAGGAACAACCGTCTAGACACCAGGCCTCTGACAATTCTCGGTCAGAAAACTGGAGAATCAAGGGAGGAGAGGCCAGACAGTGGTGAAGGGAAGCTGTGTCGGGGGCTGTGCCTGGACCCAAAGTCAGGGAAGAGAGGGGAGGCACTGATCCTTGCGTAGACCCGAGAAAAGCTTCCTGGGGCCACAGGGACAGGGACACCCCAAGTGGCCCCAGTTAAACATGCAAGAAATGAACAAGAGCCCACAAGCATGGGGTGGCGGGAGAACACGGGACTTCAAACCCCTGCTGAGCCATTGGTGAGACTGTAAGAGAAGCAGCCACTTTGGGGGAGGGCACGATAGTTCCTCAGAGCACCAAACATGGGTTCTAACCCAGGATTCCCGCTCCCAAGAGTCAGGCTCAACAGAGGAAAACTCCCATCATCCCCAACACTGCAACGAGGAATAAACCGCCTGCCTCTGCTCCTTCAGTATGCCGCCTTTCTGATTTTACTCAACTAAAGACCACATCCCTGAGGTATGTATGAGTCACCTGCGCAGCTCTCCCCCCAAACCCTGTCCTTGGAGAGGGGTATTTGAGACTTAGGCTTCCTGTCTCCTCATGTTCGACTGCTTTTTTCTCTTTCTCAAAAACTCATTTCTGTGATCAGAGTATTACACACAAGGCTGGCTTTAGTGAAGGACACAGCCCAAATGTCCATCACCCACCAGCAGATAAACAAAATGTGGTATATCTACACAGCGAAATATTATTCAACCACAAGCCAAGTACTACAGCTTCAAATTACAGTGTGGACAGCAGGCCAAGAGAAAGAAGCCAGTCACGATGGACCACAGGTTGTGTGGTTCCATTGATAAGTGTTGAGAAAAGATGAGTCTACAAGTACTAACCCTCTCTACAGGCAGCAGATGCATGGCTGCCAGGGCTGCAGGCAGAGTGGCTACGAATGGGTTCAGGGTTTCACATGGGGATGACAAAAATATTCAAGAATTAGGGAACGCTGAGGGTTGCACAACTCTGTGAATATTCTCCCAACTACTCAACTGTACACTTTTAAAGGTGATATTATGGAGTATGTTATGTGACAATACTCCTTTTTTTTTTTTAAGGATTTGGTTGTGTGGGATGGAGGGGTCGTCTCGGGGGTAGCAGGTAGGTAGAATATAGGAGACACAGAGTTCTTCGTGCTTGTGGAAAAGCACTGGGGAACTTGGAACATTAAACACACTTGGTTGTTCCTTGAAGGGAAGGAATGCAATGCCTATTAACAGCCCAGAAGGCTGGGAGTGTGCATGCTTCTAGCCTGGTAACCTTTGCTCTATCTGTGTGGTAGACACTTTTCTAGCAGCGAGTCCTCCCCCAGACCCTTAAAGCGAGCTTGTTTGTCTCAAGCCATAGGACCCACCTTTGTGGACTTTACAATGAGTTTCGGTGTAGTCATGTGCGATCTGTATTTAGCTTAGTTTGTTCCTCAAGGAGATGCATGTCTGCTTTGTAGTGCACGAAGGACTTAACCATAACCAGAATAATTTCCACCAAATTGTGCTGTGCTTAAATATGTCTAAAGTAAGCTACTGGGGGTCAGACTCCTGAAGTTTGACCCAACACTGGCCACTGAGTCGTGCTGAACCAAACTGTGTTCTTGCCTCCTGCAGGACATCTCCCTGCAGCCCCGTGAGGGTTGCAAAGACCCCCACAGTAGAGGACACGGACGCTGTTGAAGATCGGGAACAGGCGTGGTAGAGGGAATGTGATCGGGCTGGTCCCAGCTCCTCTATAATTGTGACAGGGAGGAGACAGGATGGCCAGCAACCCTGAAGTGAAAGCTCTGTGCCCTTGAGAATTGCTGCCAGGCAAGCCATTCCCAACACATGTGGGTACCGCTCATCCATGAGGCTGAGTGGAAAGAGAAGGGGGCCTTCAGCCATGGAAGAAAGCTCACACTGAAACTCCAGCAGACTGCCTCAGTTTCCCCAATCTGCTTCTGCTGGGTATTGTCGGCACGCAGTTTGATGATGTCATCTCTCTGTGTTGCTGTTTCCTCTTTCAAGTCTCTCCCTAGGTGACCCTCTGTTCTGCCCAGCACTCTATCAGGAACTCCAGCCGACTGCATTAAAGGGTCCTCTCCAGGCCGTTTCTGCTGGGTGTTGAGCACCAAGTTACTGGTGTCTGTCTGTCTGTCTCTATCATTTGCCACTTATCCTTTTACTTCAGCTTCCTGAATGCTTAATAGATTCACAGCCAAAAGAATAGTCATTGTCGATCATTCTCCACACCACACACACCAACCACCACATAAATGAGCTAGGCATGTTTACCACACATCATTTGTAATCCCAGTGCTGGAGAAACTGAGATGAAAGGGTTGATGGCCAGCCCACCTAGCCCAATCAGCAGGCAAGCACCAGGCCACCGAGAGACCATGTCTCAAAAAAGGAGGAGGTCAATAGTTCCTGAAAACAACACTATTGTGGTTGATCTCCTGCTCTCTCTCTCTCTCTCTCTCTCTCTCTCTCTCTCTCTCTCTCTCTCTCTCTCTCTCTCTCTCTCTCTCACACACACACACACACACACACACACACACACACACACACACACACACACACACACACACACACACACACACAGAGCGGGGAGCAATCTACCCATCCTAGGTGGGGAAAATCTGGCTGGGTTTACCCCAAATACATGCACAATCACACATTTATTCAGGAACATGTTTACACGGACACATTTACATGCCTACACATCATCACAAACACACATGCATGCCTAGACACACATAGGAAAACGTGTAGTCATCCTCTCCATGCACTCATAGACACTTAACAATGCACATACACACACAGGTGCAAACACACATCCCTCCCTCCTAGAGCTGTGATGGCTCCCTAGCTAACCTGTGATGCTGTTGGAAAGTGGCCTCACAGAGTCTGGACAGGGGTAGAGGCCCTACACCCCATGTGCCATGTGAGACACGCCAAGGTGGAGAGCCAGTTGGTCCCAGTGGGCTTTAGGGCCTGGGAACTGGGAAGATGAGGGGTTCCTCACCAGCCATGGGCCTGGGAACTGGGAGGAGGGGGCAGCAGTGAACCCCGTCTTAGAACTAGGTGGCTTTGGGGAACTTGGTGAGTGGGTGTTGTCATGTGCAGAGCTAGTGAGAGACGGGCGATGTAGACCAGACAATGTCTTTTCTCCACTGTCCCTCCCCACCTGGGAGAAGTCAGTGATGGGGGGGTCTATATGAGATGGTTCAGTCAGTAAAGTTCCTACTGCATAAGGAACTTAGTTACAGTTCCCAGAACCCAACATAAACAAGCATGGCTGTGCATGCCTGTGACTGAGTTACAGGGAGGTGGAGACAGGTGGGTCTCTGAAGCTTGTCTCCTAGTCAGTCTAGCAGAGAGCATGAGTATCAGGTTCAGTGAGAGGCCCTGTCTCAAAGGAAGTGGATGATGTCCTGAGGATGACCCCGAGGTTGTTTTCTAACCTCCATACATGTGTGCACACACGTCCACACACATGCACATGCATGTATTTTCTCTCTCACACACACAAACACGTAAAAATGAAGTGTTTAGCTGGTAGAGTGTTTACCTAACTTGCACAAAGCCCCCAGTTTGGTTCCCAGCACTGAGTAAACAGGATGTGGTGGTATGTGACTGTAATCTCTGTTCTCAGGAGGTAGAGGCAAGGGGTCATTTTTAATCACAGGGTATGCAGCCAGCCTGGTATTCATGAGACCCTGCCTCAGAGAACAAAAACAAACAACAAAATGATCTATCCATACTCTAATATGTTAGCCCACACAACTAAGAAAATTTCTATACATGCAAGGTTGGGAAAATGCAAAAATGACTTAACATGTAGTTTTCCTTCATTTTTATGCAAATGTGACATATGTGTGTATGGTTTAATTTCGTTTAACCCCGTGATTGGATTAAAAGTCATGAGGCTGGTCTTTGTACAAGCCAATGAGGGCTCTTCCAGAAGACATTAACTAGGGAGGGGAAGCCTGCCCTGAGTGTAGGTGGCACCCTGCTCCTGGGCTCCACAGCGGACACCCCCTGCTCCCTGGTCTGCTCAGAAGTCTCCTGCTGCCTTAGAGTCTCTTGCTGACATCCTTCCCAATGGTCTGCCAATGATGGCAGACTGTACCCTTAAACTGTAAGCCAAAACAAGCCCCCTCTTCCAAGCTGCTTTAGTTAAACACTTGGTCATTGGGACCAGAAGCGTAAACAAGACAATATTGAGTTGTTAAAACCCTGTAAACGAAAGTCCTAGACAAGATCAGTTTAAATTAATAACAGTTTAATTTCACAGCAGGGGTGGAGGTAGGCTACAGGAATTGCGTGTGTGCGTGTGTGCATGAATGCATGCCTGTGTGTTATGTTGCTCTCCTCTTAAACATGTAGCATGGAACAGATAACATGTAAGTCATAAGGAAAGAACTTGTCAAGCCCTGCTCCAATGAGAGATGTCATTCTGCAAATATGTTTCTCTTATTGGTTGGCCAATAGGAAAGCAAGATAGGCTGGACTAGGCGACAAGGAGGATTCTGGGAGATGTAGTAGAGAAGAGTCAACATGTAGGACGTGACAGAAGAGGCCTGGACCCTTTCTCTGGTAAGATAAGACCATGTGAAACACTTAAATTGATAGAAAGGGGTTAATATTTAAGACAGAGCTAACCAATAAGAAGCTCTAGTCATTGGCCAACAGCTTTATAACTAATAGAGTCTCTGTGTGTTATTTTGGGCTGACGAGACTCTGGGACCAGGCTAGTGGGTAACACTGCTCAGCTCCAGCCTTCCCCAGGTCACAGAGCCCTGTGTAATCAGCATCCTCCCCAGTCCTGACAATTCTGTCCAGTGATCCCAACACAGCATTTGGAAAGCAAGTGTCATCCATGTGACTTGGTGTGGCTCTGTGTGGTGTGGCCAATCAGGAAAGATGGAGACAGCTGTGGGTAGTGTCCCAGAAGCCTGAATATCCAGGCTAGCAGGAAGTCAGTCCTCCTTTGGGTCTTGTATGCTGACCCTGGAAAGTTCCAGGTGCAGTCTGGGAACGAAAGAGCAAGTAAGAGGGTGGAGGACAAGAGTCAAGGAATGCCCCCACCCAGCTCCTAAGACAGCCCCCCCCCAGGACCTGACCTCAATTCCTAAGCCAGTGGCCCATGCTTCTCCCTGCTTACCTCCTGCTGAGGGAACAGGATCCTAAGTGGGGTCTCTGTGAGCCCCCAGCCCTGCCCTGCCCTGCCCTGCCCTGCCCTGCCCTGCCCTGCCCTGCCCTGCCCTGCCCTGCCCTGCCCTGCCCTGCCCTGCCCTGCCCTGCCCTGCCCTGCCCTGCCTTGCCAGCCAGCCAGTCTGTGACTGTGGGGTCCCTGGGCTGATCCCTACCTACAGGTTCTTTACACACCATGGCTCACACCTCGGCTCCTTGTGCGTTCCTTCTGCCCTTCTGCCCTAAGGTGTGTCTGGAGTATCAGCGCCCTGAAGCCCCATCAGAGTACTAGGGCATCTCATGGTCCCTAAAACAGTCAGGAGACTTAGAACCTGGAGGTCGCCCCTCCCCCAGCCCCAGGAGACACATTCTCTGCCCACACTCCAAGAGGACCCAGGCTACAAGTGTCCCAGTCTGGCCACTGCTTCCAGTTTGGGGTCACCAGATGGGGTAGACAAATGACAACCAACCAGCTCTCCGTCCCTTCTCCCCACACCTCCCAGCACCTGCCTCTGGAATATAAGAAACTTCCCAAAAATTTTGGGATGCTCCTGGCACAAAAATGCTGGGGAATCAAAGACAGAACAGGAAAGGTGGGAGGGACAGTGGAGAAAAGACATCGCCTGGCCCACGACACCCATCTCTCACTGACTGTGCACACGACAACTCCCACTCACCAAGCTCCCTGAAGACACCCAGCTCCAACACTGGGGTTCACTGCTGCCCCCTCTCCCAGCTCCCAGCCCCATGGCAGTTGAGGGTTCCCTCACCTTCCTAGCATTCCCAGATCCTAAAATCCACTAGGACCAACTGGCTCTCCACCCTTGTGTATCTCACATGGGGTGCAGGGCCTCTACCCCTGTCCAGTCTCTGTGAGGCCACTTTCTAACAGCATCACAGGTTAGCCAGGGAGCCGTCATAGCTCTAGGAGGGGAGGGATGGGTATCTGCACCTGTGTATGTATGTGCATTTGTGTTAAGTGTCTGTGAGTGAGTGTGAGAGCATGACTACACGTTTTCCTATGTGTGTCTAGGCATGCATGTGTGTTTGTGATGATGTGTAGGCATGTAAATGTGTCCGTGTAAACGTGTTCCTGAATAAATGTGTGATTGTGTATGTATGTGGGGTGAACCCAGCCAGATTTTCCCCCACCTAGGCTGGGCACATTTCTCCCCGCTCCATGCCAGCCACAGGAGCACAAGGTTGCCCAGGAGCCTTCTGGGACTGAGTGGAGAGCAGCTCCCAGGGAGAGTGTTGCTCAGTTCCCACCTCCTCTACATCAGGCCCAGGCTGTCCAGGACCACTTGCTAGGAAGCCCTTGGTAGGGCTAGAGGCTCCCCCGGGCCTGTCTCAACTCCTTTCTGCCTTGAGCTGGACCGGATTCTGGCCTCACAGCTACCCCGTCCTTCTGGTACTTCAGTGCTTCTTGGGCTCAAGTCTGCAGAGAAGGAAGCTCTTGGATTCCAGCCACTTTGGCTACTTTTTCTCTGTGACACAGCTCAGCTTTTCTACCTGAAGCTGGCCCTGCTCATAAACTGCCAGACCCTCCCTCCCGCAAGCGCTTGTACTTCCAAGTGTCCTGGTGGCACCGGAAGTGACCAGGATCAGGGCTGCAGGGCTTCATCTGCACAGAGTGGAGGACGGCCCACCTGCCAGCTCAGAGGCTATTTAGCTTGCTTCTCCATTGCTGTGATAAAACGCTAATCAAAAGCAAGCGGGAGAGGGAAGGGTCCATTTCATCTTACACTTTCATGTGACAGTGTCTCACAGAGAGAAGCTGAGGGGGGACTGAAGCAGAGACCATGCAGGAATGCTGCCTTTCCCCCCCTGGCTTGCTTGACTGCCTTATACAGCTCAGGCCCACCTGTCATCTAGGGAAGGCACCGTGGGCTGGGGCCACAGATACACTCACAGGCCAACCCAATAGAGGCAGTTCCTCAGTGAGGTTCCCTCTTCCCAGGTGACTCTAATTTGTGTGCAAGTGACAAAACAAACTGGCTCAAAAGCAGTGCTGCCCTCCCATCACCCCCTGGGGTTTTCACAAGAGTTTCAGGGACTCAGGCTCCCATCCACAATACTCATTCACACATATATACATACATACATACATACATACATACATACATACATACATACATACATACATACGTGTATTCAACCATATATGTTTGTGTCTATATGTAAACACGCATGCCATGCATCTAGCCATCCAATAATGTGCATTACTGGAGGTCCTGGTCCCTCAGATCCTGACATGGGCACATCAAGTTCTTATCCTCCTTCTTCTAACAGTGGGAAGGAATCCAGGATGTTTTCCAGAGTTTGTTCTTTGACAGTGCTGACTAACGGAACTTCCTGTGGTGACACCAGCATTCTGTATCCACACTGTCCCCCAGGACCAATCATCTCTAGCCACACATGGTCACTGAGCATCTGAAATGTGGCCAATGGGACAAGGAACTGGATTTCCCCCTTAATACGTTGTAATGAACTTAGACATAAACCCTCACACATGAGACATGAGTAGCTCTTGGGTCACAATTGTAAGAGCATCCTCCACCCCTGTATACACACACACACACACACACACACACACACACACACACACACACACACACGCTTGTGCATATATGCATGTGCATGTACACATACTTATACGTATATCTAGCCACAGAGAGGGCCGGGAGGAGTCAGGGAGGGGGAAACACCTGGTAAGAACAGAGAGACTCCAGGACACACCTCTTAGCAAGTATTTACTGAGGGCCAGGAAGGGCCAGATCCTGCTGATGCAGCAGTTGACACACAAGTAGAAAAGACAGCTATGACCAGGCGACATTTGCCAGGTGTAGCGTTCTGCCCGTCTCAGACTCTGTCAAGCAAGGAAAGCTCCACAGAAGAGATGGTTCCTAAGGTAGGGTGTTGGATAGAAACTGTCAGGAGTGGTCTGTGCCTGTGCAAAGGCCCTGAGGCCATGGTGGGCCCCATTAACAAGTATGTAGGGGAGCCCAGCACAGGAGCAGCAGTGGCTCGACCCCTCCCAGTGGGTTGGCACTTGCTGGGCCCTCCCCAGAGGAGGACAGGCACACCATCCAGGCTGCTCGTTCCTTTCCCCTGACGCCCGCCAGCTGGAATGTCTCCACCAGCCCCATAAACATGATTTGGAAAATCTCTTGTCACAGTCCAGTCAGCTTCTCTGCCCTCGTGTCCCTCTCTGAGGTCACCGAGAGGTGGGACCTGAGCCTTCATCCCTCTGAGAGTTCCTGACTCATTCTGGAGAGAGCAGCTAAGCCTTGCATTCTCAGGAACCAGCTCCAGCCAGAGGACAGGCATGACCCCAACTCAGGGACACAGACAAGGGAGAGCAGAGCATGGAGGGCCAGAGACAGCAGGAAAGAATTGTACAGCCAGGCAGAAACTAGAGGGGAAAGACATTTGACAGATGGGCCAGGGACAAAGATTACACAAACAGGGAATGAGGACATGCCTAGGCAACCAAAGGCCACACTGGGACACCAAGGATAGAAAACAGACTGGCCAAAGGCAGTGTGTCACCCTGGGAGTGGTGGGGTAGAATGTTCCACAGCGCTGAGCATTTGTGGAGATGGCCACAAGGGGGCAGCATTGGTCCAAGAAAGCCCACAAGCCTGGCGGCTCAGAATGGTCAAGCCAGACTCTCTGAAGTCTGTGGGAGGCTAGAAACAGAGAACATGTGCATTCTAAGCTGGAGAGTCTCCTTTCCTTGCACCAGGATGTCCTCAAACTAGACCCTGGCCTTCACATTCCCCGCCACCAGCCTTGCTCACTATTAACATTTTGGTCCCCACCTTTGTCTAAAAAGATCTGGGGTCTCAGACCCCACAGATCTGGGACCTAAGACATGATCAGCCCCTAGAGCAGGGCTTGGTGTCTTTCTCGTGAGCCCTTGGGTCCCAGGCATGCTCCCACCTCACAGATCCAGGGGTCTTAGCTGATCATATGCTCAGCAGCAGTGTATAGGGCTAAAAGTATAACCCCACCCAGGGCTGCATTAGAAGAACCAAGTGGCAACAGGATGCAATCAGTACTCTTAACAAACCAGGGTAAAGCAAGAGTCCTGTGGAAAAGCCCTGGTTGCAATACCCTCACGGGCACAGCAATACTGTCATATGCTTTGTCATCTATAAGAGAAGCATCTTGTGTAATTGTGACCATTTGCAGATGGACAAACATGTATAGACTCACCTCCCATGAGTCTTCCCTTCCTTCTGAGCCACAGCCACACCCACAGTCTAGCCTTAATTCCCAAATGGTCCTGAGCTTCCTGTTGGCATTTAGACCAGTCTATCCACTGCTCTCTCCTGCCCTGCCCCCGAGTCCTAGGGATGCGGCCAGGGTCTTGCAGATCTAGGCTCTATCTCCGTGACAGCTGTCTTGGCTGTCAACTTGACCACATCTGGAATTAACTGTGTCCATCTGGGTTTTCTTGATTGACTCATTTGTGGTGGGGAGACCCACCCTAAATCCAGATCGTTTAAGATCAAAAGTCCCACCTTAAACCCGGGCCACACTTTCTGGTGGCAACCTATATAAAGGACACGGAAGAAGGGAGCTTTTGCTCTTTGCTTGCTATCACTCTTACGGGCAAGTCCATTCCTTCGCTGGCATTGCAGCCTTCTTCTTTGTGATTCCAGTGTCTACTGAAGACCAGCCAAGGCATCCAGCCTCGTGGGTTGAACAACTACTGGATTCCTGGACTTTCCATTGGGAGACAGCCATTGTTGGAATAGTCGGACCACAGCCTGTAAGGCATGAAAATAAATTCCATTTGTATGCAGAGAGAGATTCATTCTGTTGGATCTGTTCCTCTGGAGAAAACCCTGACAAGTGCAGGCCTAAGCCGCTTCTGATTTCAGTGTCTTGAGGCTCCTAAAGTTCTACATGCCCAAGACGATTTTGATCTTGTCACTGACACCTGTGCATCGTGTGGCCATGTATGACGCAATGTCCCTCAACCAGGCACCTCACCCTGTCCCCTCTGTAAGGCTATCCCTCATCCCTGGGCCATGCTGCCCTCATCCTTCCCCTCTCCTTGTGACAACTACTACCTGTGGACACCCCAGACAGAGAGCCAGGACTGAAGGTCCTCTCTACAGGGACATTCACATGCCTCCCTCTGGCTATCTGACTAATGAAAAATGGTCCTCCAATAAATTATAACCTCCCGGGAAGCTTTGCTGGAAGACGGAAAAGACTGGAACCCTGTAGCCGACAAGAGGAGGCTCTGTCTCTCAGTTCTGACACTTGTCAGATCGTCTTGCAGAAGGGACAGGTGCTGAGACAATGAAGGGTCAGCAATGGTCAGGACCATACCTCGACCAGGACTGCTGAGATGGGTACTTTCTGCCTTCTATTTAAACTTAAGTTTCATGTCAGGATCCCAAGATGAACTTGAGAGTTAGACATCAGTCATACCAGATAGGACCTGTCCATCTGTCCTCAGTTTGCCTTCATTTCTCTTTCAAAGGCCCCACCTCCAAGTACAGCCAGTGTACCTGAGGTTGGTATAGCATATGTATTTGTGGGGAAAGCATAATCCATCCCATAAAGGACCCCAAACAGGCACTGTTGCTGCCCTTACAGAGCTTCAGGGCAGCAGGGAAACTTTGCCCCATGTGTTCAAAGCACCAGCTTCTTGGCCACACAAAGCCAGTACACAATAACTATGACCACCCAAGGCCAAGGGGGCCACTGCTGCCACCAAAGAGGAAGCATGATGACAGCAATTTCTCTGGATGACTGTCCCAAACAGAATCATCACAGTCCGCCCTAGCCCAAGGCTCTGTGCCCCATCGGCTCCTACTATCCAGCGGGAGTGTGAGTCCCATGTCTCTGATGGGTGACTGTGCCTTGCATGACCTTCTGGCCCTGGTCATTTGCTTCCTTACAGATTACCCCCTGTCAGGTAAACAGTTAGGGCTGCTAACTGCTGACTTCTGACTGGGTGTGGCAGGAAGAAAGCAAATGCACAGGGTGTGGATAGTGGGGTACCAAGCATCAAGGGAGGCCTTGGGGTGGCTGATGGAGGTTCTGGCAATTTCCCTGAAAGCAGGGAAAGCAGTGTGGGGTGTCCATAGGGAGAGTATAAATGACAAGCCTTTGTGGAGTCAGGATAAGGTGGGCAGAACCAAGGAGAGGGCAGGGGCGGCCTGTCACAGGAGCTCCAGGAAGTGTCCAGGTAAGAGAAGTGGGGATGAGACAAGGTGGAGACAATGAGGGAGAGAGTGAGACCCTAAGGAGGAACACACATGGCACAGGGTGAGCAGTGGCAGGAGGGAGGGAGGGAGGGAGGGAGGGAGAGGAGGGAGGGAGAGAGGGAGGGAGGGAGGGAGGGAGGGAGGGAGGGAGGGAGGGAGAGAGGGAGGAAGGGAGAGAAGAAAGAGAGAGGGAGGGAGGGAGGGAGGGAGGGAAGAGAGAGGGGAGGGGGAGGGAGAGAGGAGGGAGGGAGGGAGGGAGGGAGGGAGGGAGGGAGAGAGGGAGGGAGGGAGGAAGGGAGGGAGGGAGGGAGGGAGGGAAGAAAAGAGGGAGGGAGGGAGGGAGGGAGGGAGGGAGGGAAGGAGAGAGGGAGGGAGGGAGGAAGAGATACCAGAATGATTCCTGGAAGAGGGAGGGAGAAGAAACCAGGAATTTTGGCTTGAAAACCTGGAGTTCAGCTCCCTGTGCGCTGTCCCAGAGGACAGGTCAGGCAGGCGGTGATCTATGGACCTAAAGGTTTCCAGTGATTCTCACTCAAAACAACCACAGCCCTGTGGCAGAACAGACACTTTAAGGAGTTGGGTGGGCAAAACCAAGGTCTGGACGGCACTTCTTCATGTAACAAATCATAAGGCCACCAGGGAGAGAGGCTGTGCACAGGAACAGGTGTGTAGGAGGAGGGAACGGCTAGGTATGCCCAAAGGGCTGAGAGCTACGCACACGTGGAGGGGAGGACTGGAGAGCGGACAAGGGTGTGGCAACATGGTGGTCATGGTCACAGGCAAGAGTGACTTGTGGAGCCAAGGAGGGGTGGGAGGAGCAGTGTGCAGAGAGGGAGGTAGGGAGGTGCAGAGGGTGTCAGGCTGCACACCCTTCCAAGAAGTTCCACAGACTTCTAGACTGCAAGAGGTCAGTGGGTGTGCAAGTGCTGGTGAAGCGAAGCCAGAGGATGGGGGCAGAATGAAAGTACGGGAGGGAAAGTGGTCTTTGGCAGCCCTTGTTTCTGAACAGGCTTCTTGGGTGCCTGGACAAGGAGGTCCCCAGGAAAAGCATGGATTTGAAGGAGAGAATAGGTTGGAGCACTGCGATACTGAGATAAGGAGGGAGAACCAGGTTAGTGGCTGGCAGGGCATTCCCCAAGGCCACCTAGAGCTGGGGTTCACTCCAGCAGTCCCAAAGGATAGCGGGATGAGAGCCCCCAGGCTCCAGAGCTTTGGCTCCAGAGGACAGACAGAAACCAGGAGACAGCCACTGTGCTCACAGGCTCTGGTAAGCCCAGGGAAAGCCCACACACACATTCTAGAACATGCATCTCTCTAGTGATGAGAACGTAGTGAGTCCTCTCCCAGTCTGGCAGAGCATGGGGGGGGGCGCAGCGGGGTACAGTTCCAGGAGTTCAGCCTCTTTATGATGACTTGTGGAGAAGGCAGCACAAATGTCACCAGGTAAGCAGAGAAGCCCTTCAAGTACAGGTCTTTGATAGCCATTGGAGCCCTCTGTGTTTGGCAGTGGCAGCAGCAGCAGGAGGAAGTGGCACTCTTTAGCAGTAGTGAGACCCTCGGCTCAGCTAACGTCACCTCCCTTGGTTAGGTGGAAGGGCTATCAGTATGTATGTGTTATAGTGTGTGTGCAGTCTAGAACATCATGTCTCCCTAGTCCTTGCAAGCAACTGGTATCATTCATACCTTCTGGCCTAGGTATTGGAGTCCCTCAGGTTTGGACAGCAGCCAGTGTTACAACCCCAGGTCTGGGTGTCTGAGACCCCACTGCTCTAAAGACTTGACGACTCTCTAGACATCCTTCAGTGACCATGAATTGCATGGTGGCTCACAAGTGTCTAAAATTCCAATTCCAGGGGCATGCACATGGCACACAAACACATGTACAGGAAACCACTAATGTGCATAAAACAATAATAATACATAATTTTTGAAAATTAAAATAAGGACAAGGTAAAGCAATGGGCCTAAGAGATGACTCAGCGGTTAAGAGAGTGTATTGCTCTTCCAAAGGGCCTGAATTCTGTTCTCACACTCGTGTCAGGCAGCTCACAACTGCCTGTAACACATGCACACACCCTAACACAAACACAAAGCATACACATGATTTTAAACAAAATAAATCCTTTAAAAAGATACATATGTAACACACACATGTGTTTGTGTGTATATGTATATTCATGTGTGTCTCGTAAACATTAGTGCGCCTGTGTATGTATGACCTTCTGTGAGCATGTGATGAAGTGGGAGCAGGACCCTGGGTGCCCTCTATCACTCTCTGCCTTGCTGCCCTGAGACAGGCACATTCAGTATGTGGGAACTGGGGATTCAAACCCAGGTCCTCATGTTTGCAGACTGCACGCTCTTACCCACTGAGCCATTTCTCTAATGGCTGGGCATCAAATGCTATGCTGCTGCTGCTGGTGCCAGGGAAAAGAGGGACATGGAGGAGCCCGTGTCTCACCTGTGTGTATTTCAACCTGAGTTGATGTGACAGTGTCTAAGGAATCTGACTCTTAGCTGCAGCCCAAGATCAGGAGAAGCAGAGAAAGGTGGCCTTCAACTCAGTATGAAAAGCCAGGAGCTGGACACAGAGCCTGGCAGGGGACCCTTAGCCAGAGAGGAAGCCGGTCCTTGATTCCTGGTGAGTTTCAAGTTGTTTTCTGTGCCTATTTCCCCATTATCACCCCTAAAATCTATTATGCTAAATATTTCATTTTCGCCTCAGCTGTGTTCAGGGAAACTGAGGCACGGTTCCCAGCCCAGCCATGTAATGCCAGTGGGGAGTGGCCACAGAACCCTCATAAGGAGGCTCTGAAGAACAAAATACAACCTAGAGTTCAGACTGCTCCCCACCCCCACGCCCACCCCACCCGCCCTGCACACTCCGCCCCTGCTCCCAGAGTAAGCCATCTCCTGGACACAGGGTGTCCCAGCTGTTCCCATCTGCTCCCCGACCTTCCCCAGCAGGAGGGCTCTCAAACACCAGTGGTTCAGAGCCTTCTCCACACTCCAGGATGCAAGTGTGCATCCCACTCCGCCCCTTTCCCATGAAAATCCTTCCTTCCAGCTTATTGACTCTGCCCAAGAACCAGCCTGCGGTCCATCCCCCATGATCACAAGAGATGCTCTTCTTCCCCTGAAAGCTTCCCCACAGTGGCTGAGGCTGTGCCAGAAGAGTTATATGTGGACAGGAACTGGATTCCATCCGGCAATCGGAGATATGTGTCTGCCCCTGGGAGATCTCATTACCCCAGGATGTGGTCTGAATTCCATTCTTCTCTCCCAGCCACTCCCTATGCACCATTTATTAAGGGCACCAAATTAAAAACACAAGATGTAATTGCAACATGGGCTCATATGGGCTCAGTCTCCAGAGATTGTTGGGGGTGAGGGAGGGCAAGACAGAGGGACAACACAGACCATAAACCCAAGGAAGAAAGCAGAGTCTGCACTCATGCTAAACAGCCAGGCCCTGCCAGTGTGAGCTCAGGGGATGCTGTCTGGTGAGTGTCACACACACACACTCACACACACACACACACACACACTCACACACACATACACACACACTCACACTCACACACACATACACACACTCACACACTCACACTCACACACACACTCACACTCACACACACACACACACTCACACACACTCACACTCACACACACATACTCACACACACTCACACACACTCACACACACACACTCACACTCACACACACACATACTCACACACACACACTCACACACACACACACACTCACACACACTCACACACACATGAGTGGGAGGAACAGGATCCACCATCAGCACCCCACTCTGGCCGTTGCGCTCTCCTTCATTGATGCAAGCACGTCCTGAGCTGCTCATCCACCTCCATAATTCAGCCCCTCTCCTAACCAAAGGTTTCCTCCCTGCCTCATCCCTACTTTTCCCTCCTTGTCTTAATCTAGAGCCCTCCCCCCCCACCGTGAGATGCTTCTCCCCATCAGAACCCTCCAGCTGCCATTTTGCACCCCTCTCCCCCATGAAGTCTTTTGACCCCTACCTCCTCTCCCCCCTCTCCACCCTCACCCCCCACTCCCACCCAACACCCCCTTCCCCGCAGCGTGGAAGCTTCTCTCAGGCCCAAGGCTCTCGCCCTCCCACATAGAGCCAGCACATAGCACCAGTTCCCTTGGTCTTGAGTCCTTCAACAACCAGCAAGGGCCCTCTAAACCCTCTGTTCCCTGCTGCAGTGTGAAGGGCACCTTGCTTTCTGCAGTCTGGACCTTCAGCCTCTCGCCATCGGCAGCATCGCCACGCCCTCTGCACATGCGTGCAGTGGCCTCGGCTTCCCCTGCCTCTACATCTTCCTTTCCTACCTTCTTTCCAGATTATTCTCCTCAGCCAGCCTCTAAAGTATGCTGTTTTTCAAACATTTGACCTAGAACACCCTCTCCCCCTCTCTTCCTTATCAACAAGAACTCTGTGAGGCAGCCTGGAATCTGCTCGGTTCCCACTACCACCTATGTAAGTAAAGGGTGCTCCAGACTTCCACTTCCTGATATTTGTCTAATACACCAGGATTCCCTTCTACTCCATCAGCCCCTTACTATCCTCCAGATGTGAAAAATAGCTTCACGCCAGCTCTGGGCCACAACCTTGCCCCTCAGGGGTGCCCACTAGCTGCCTGTCAATCATGTAACTACAGAAGCAAGGGATGTTATTTTATTAAGAGTTATTAGGCTCCAGGCACTGGGCAAAGAGCCTTCTTGTGAGCCTCCTCACACCCACTGACCTTGTGTATTAGCACGTGTATACAGCACACACGAAGCCCAGGCTGGCCCCTAACTCAGGATCCTCCTGTCTGCCCCACAGACTCATCCGGCTATATGCAGTTTTACTTGTGGAACTCCATTAGGGATCAGAGTCTGAAGGTCACCGGGGGCAGAATCCAGCACATTGGAGCCCAGATCAGACTCAGCCAGACTCATCTCCTATCTGTTCCCCAGAATGCAGACCGGCTCACACCAAGGGTACCCCAAGCTGCCCCAGTCCTGCTCCCTCCCCAGCCAGAAGGACAGGCTCAGGTCACATCTACCATCAGAGATCTTTGCTACCATTTTCAGGCAATGGTAAAATATTCTGGAATCGCTTTGTCCTTCTCCTCTCCCTTGAGGCCCACCAACAGTGCGCTTCCCTGGGGGACCTCCAGTCTCCATGTTGTCCCAGAAAGCACTGGGTATGCTGACATTGTACTGTTCTGTTCTGTGGTTGCTTGTTTATTCCATGTGTTAGTTCTTGGCTTTTTAGCCTCAGGGCCCAAACAGACCCTGAGTATATCAAGATGGTCCTCAGTAAAAGCCAAAATCTGGCCAGTTGGGTTCCAGACCAGCAGATGATGGCTCCACCCGTTACAGACTTAGAGTGAGGCTCCCTGGGTCTGGGGACCCAGTCATTCTTACACAGAGTCTCTAGAGAAATCCCTACCTAGACCAGCAGTGGACCACTGAACCCTACCAGGGCAGCCTGAAGAGACGCCACACTTACTATCCAAATATAGACCAATAGGACAGGACTCCCATGACTCTTGTTGTCTTAGTTAAGGTGTTTATTGCCATGAAGAGACACTATGACCACGGCAACTCTTAAAAAGAACACATTTAATTGGGGTGGCTCGATTAAAATTTCAGAGGTCAGGCAATTATCACCATGGAGGCATGGCGGCTTATAGGCAGATGTAGTGCTGGAGCAGTGGCTGAGAGCCCTGCATCTTGGAGGCAACAGGAAGCCGACTGAGCCACTGGGCGATATCCAAAGCATAGAAAACCTCAAAGCCCACCCCCACAGTGACGCACTTCCTCCAACAAGGCCACACCCACTCCAACAAAGCCACACCTCCTAGAGTGCTACTCCCTATGAGATTATGGTGGCCAATTACATTCAAACTACCACACTTGTTTAAAACAAAATAAATAAATAATAAAAACAACATGGGGTTGGAGAGATGGCTCGGCAATTAAGAGCACTGGCTGTTCTTTGAGAAGATCCGAGTTGAATTCCCAGCACTCACATGACAGTTTCCAGCAGTCTGTAACTCCTGTTTCAGGGGATCTGATTCCCACATACATATTTGCAGGCAAAACATCAATGTATATAAACTAAAAATATAAAAATAAATAAATTATTTAAAAAACAAACACTTCAAGGGAACATGGGGTTAGCAGACAAAGTTACTTAGAGCTGAGGAGAAAAGCCTGGAAGCTCACACTCCCCCAGGTACCACAGGCTTTGGTGATCAGTGCCTCAGCATTCTGGGGACCCATTCCTGACACCCATCTGCCTCTGAAACTCTGATTTCTAAGAACTTCTAGCAAGTACTCAAAGCCAGACCCAGCTGCCTGGCACTCACAAGAGTTCTGGGGCTAACAAACTCCATGAAGCCCTAGTGACCTGTGGCCTCCAAGACAGCCAATGTCTGAGCAGCGGTGTGAACATCTTCCGTGACCAGCAGTGCATCCGAGTGTAGCTTGGAACCATTCTCACTGCAGGACAGTGGGTAATTTTGGTTCCCCAGCCTGAGACCAGTATCCATGGCAACCCCTGGGGTCCATCCCTCAAAGCTAACCCTGCCCCTCCTCCCTGTGGGTGGGATCGGTAGCCAGAAGGCTCAGGGAACAGAGAAAGGCTGCTGCAGTAACACCAAGCACTTTCAAGCCACTTTATTCCATTAATGGCTAAATGGAATGAGAGGTCGACCAGTCAGCAGGGTCCTTGCAGCTGCTGGGAGTTCTCAAATGGTCCTCTAAAGCACTACTCTTTGCCAGGGCTCCATGGGCTCCACCATCAGAGGCCTTTCTGGGGAGACCAAACTTATGGGATATTTGCCTTTCTGAAATATTAACATCATTGCATCTTTAGGTAGGGATCTGATCTCTGAGGGCTACTGGCCCTTCCTCACTCCTGGCTGAGAGATACATTCTAGCCAAAGAGAGCTTGGGTACCCTGGCTGAAGCCTCTCATCCCTGCCCTCCAGGAGACAGGCAGGAGGGTCAGGAGTTCAAAGTCAGTCTTAGCTACATAGCAAGTTTGAGGTCAGCCTAAGCAGTACTTTGAGACCCTGTCCCAAAAAAAGATAAACAAGCAAAGGCATTCAGATTACTTAGCAGGTAAAGGACTTGCCACCAAGCCCAAAGACCAGAGTTTGATCCCCAGAACCCACAAAAAAGAGATGACTGACTCCCGAAAGTTCTTCTCTCCCCTTCACCCAAATGCTGGGGCACACGCACAAGAACCCATAATCAATGAAGCAAGAAAGCCGACAACATAAAAACAGACCAAAATTATGAGAAGTGAACAAGCTAGTAAGTGAATTCAGTTTCTCTGAAGATGTTGAGAAAGCTGAGCAACTAGTGTTGCCAGCAGTATGAGGCAAAACTGGCACTCAACCAGTTTTAAACCAGGGATAGGTAGGGGTGTGTGTGTGTGTGTGTGTGTGTGTGTGTGTGTGTGTGTGTATGGGAGGATGAGCGGATGTGTGGATGATGGATGGATAGATGATAGATGGATGGATGGATGGATGGATGGATGGATGGATGGATGGGAAGATAGACGGATGAATTCACAGAAATAGAGAAACTATGGTTTAAATTATCTTAAGCAGTTAACTTGCTCTCAAAATGGCTGACAACTGAGGTAACTTCTTCGAGGCAGTCTGCCTGCATTTCTGATAAGAGGAATTGACTCTACTGAGCAAACTTGCAGAAAGCAAGAACCAAACTTCAGTTCTAATTAAGTTGGTAATGCAACTCTAACCCTGTAATTGTCTCCATTTTTTTTTTTTTTTTTTTTTTTTTTTTAGGTAAAAATCTAGCTTAAAACTATCTTAAGTTCTATTTGGCTTGATTTCTTATTTCTGTGTAATGTAATATTTTCTGAGTAAGCTTACTAGTGAATTCATTCTGATCATATTTTACGTAATGTTACAGCTTGTTAACATTCTCTTTCCTCTTCAGCATCACTTAGCAAATGAATGGATGTCAGGGTTTATCAGTGAGGCAGGTCAGGTTCTGATTGGATAGGCAGCCAATCAATAAAGCAGACACAGCTGCACGGTTGGGAACAGGATGAAGCTACAAGTAATGTGAATAATGTGTTCCAGCAGCACACGGGAGCTGTTGGCTAAAAAGGGCCCCGCTGCTTTGCTCCACAATTTTGTTACAAGTTCTCAATTAGAAAAGCCACAACATGGTCCCACCCCACCCTGATGACTTTAATTTCCCCTTCCCACTCTGTTATTAGGTGTAAGGTAACTGTATGTGCACAAGCATATTAAAAACTTAAACGATAAACCTTAATGGCGGATGTTCTGTTTCAGTCGACACCAAATGGAAATGCTACGGGAAAGTACAGGTTCCGTGGAAGCCAGCCTCGTCTTCACTGGAGGCACACTCAGTCAGCTCTTGTCTTTATATCCAGTCAAGTTAGTTTATTTTACATAAAACACACACTTGGTGCCTACCTGTTCAATTTTAATGTTTTTCATTTTTCATTGTAAATTCAGACAATTCTAAAACTCCTTTGTACATAGCTGTTACATGTAAGGCAATCTGTCTTTAGTGTAGTGTAACTCCAGGCTTTTATTATTAAGACCTATTAGAACTCATGCTACAAATTAGGGGTAAATTAGTCTTTAAAAAAATTCAGGGCTGGTGAGATGACTCAGCAGGTAAAGGCACTTGCTACCAAGCCTTATGACATGAGTTTGATCCCTGGGACCCTTAGGATGGAAGAGAAAACCAATTCCCGCAAGTTGTCTTCTGACCTCAAGTGTGCCATGGCACATACACACCCATGAAAGCACAAAAAATAAACAAACATATACGTACACAAATAAATGTTTAATGAAAATTAATCCTTGATAATTTCCCCAGCAAGTCAGGCATGATTCAAAAAATCCATCTTGTTTAAAAAATATGAATTATCATTTTACTATTGTAGGACTGTTATAGGGTTTTTGTTCATTTTGACCTAGTTTTGTTAAATTACATATTTTCTAGGAACTTATCCACTTTTCAATATCAACTCTGTTGATGGTGTTGCTCGTTGATATATTGTACTCCCTCTCTTTCTATGTGTGTGTCTGTGTATATATGTGCAGTACACATGTGTGTACAGGTGTGTAAGCACAAGTATGCAGAGCACAGAGGGCAACCTCAGGTGTCATTCCTCATACACCACCCACCATTGCTTTGAAACTCACCAAGTAGTCTAGGCTGACTGTGACCCTCAGACATCCCTCTGCCTCTGCCTCTCCAACACTGGGATCACAGCAAGTGAGCACCACAACACCCAACTTGCTTTTTCTTTTTTAGCATTTATTTAATTTTATGTGTTTGAGTGTTTTGCCTGCATGTGTATCTGTGCACCATATATGTGCCTGGTGTCTTCAGAAGTCAGAAGAGGGTGTTGGATCCTGTGGAACTAGAGTTATCAATGGCCATGAACCACTATGTGGGTGCTAGGAACTTAACTCAGGTTCTCTGGAAGAGCAGGCAAAACTTTTAAACTCTAAACCATCTCTCCAGCCCCAAGTCAATGTAATCCTAAAGTGTGTCTTCTAACTGTAGGATGGAGGCTCAATTTCTATTCGCCCTTTACAAGGAATGCACTGTTGTGCCTCTTCTGCTCTTTTCTGGGCTGGCCATGAAACCCGGGATCTCACATATGCTGGCAAGCACACACCTCAAACTGCATCATCAGCCCGCTCTGCAACTCCCTTTGTCACGGCTGGTCTTCTTTGACTTAGCGAATTAAAACGGTGTATCGAAGTCTTCCGTGCTAGTCTCCACGTTTGTACGTGAATTTTAAGAAGTGACTTCCATATCCGTTCCCATAGTGCCTATCTCTCACTCTCCTAAACTTTGATTAGATAGATGTGTTAGTCTGTTTTCGTTGCTATAATGAAATACCTTGGAGCAGCCTTCTGGAGGCTGGGAAGTCCAACAATGTGGTGTTGGCCAATTGCTTTGATTTATGACAGACCTCAGAAGGGCAGGTAGGTGCTTGTGGGAGACAGGCAGGAGCAACAACCTTGTTTTGTAACAAGCCCACCGCACAGCCGTTAACCTGACCCAAGAGGGAGTCCACTCCCTCAGGGGGCACATTGAGCCCTCTTTTGTCCCCAAACATAGTATTTTCATTAATTATTTGGGAATTTCATAAATGAATCCCCATCACACTCTTCTCACTCCTCCCAGGTCCACCCTCCCAACCTTATGCACCAATCCAAACAAAAATTAAAAACTCCACCAAACTCCACCAAAATCCCATCTGTGTTGCCCACTGGGAGCATGGTCAAACTCCCAGCAACCAGCCCTTCAAAGATAACTGAGTCCTTCCCCCACCTCACCCTAGCCAGAAGCCATCGGCTGTGAAGGGCTAATCTTTATCACAGGGTTAAGGGCTTTTTTTTTTTTTTTTTTTTTTTTTAATAGCTTCCTATCTGGACTGTTTCTTTTTTGGAGGGGGGTTGACACAGAAGCCTTCTCTGTCTCTCATTCTCAGCTATGAGACTGCAGTCGTCGATACCTCTGCAAAAGAAACTTTCTCACACCGCATCCAGCGGCAGCATAGACTGTGGGCTTCAGCATAGTTTCCAGCCGCAGCTCAGATCATGGACAATATTGATCCCTCTTAATGGCCAGTTCACCTCTTAAAGCTCCCACCATTTCCAATGCCACTAAATGGGAATGAAGTTTCAGCATGAGTCTTGGTGGGAGCAAACCACACCCAAGCCACAGCCATGGCTATCAAACTATCTTACTTTATCTACATCCTTTCATTTCTCCTATTTTCAATCTCCCTTTTTCTCAAGGATTAAATTCCTCAGATACATCTTCCCATTTACTAATCCTCTCTACAACCCTCTCTACAGGCCTAAACTGTTTTTAATCAATCGAATATTTGTTTCATTTTTATTTTTGTTTTCTGACAGGAGATCTTGCTATGCAGCCCAGTTTAGCAGAACTCAGCGGCAGCTCAGTTGGTCATGATCCTCATGAGCCTCCTTCCTCGGGCTGCAGCGCTGAGATTACAAGTTCCAGTCACCATATTGAATTTTGGGTCACTCCACTGCATTTTAATTGTAACAATTATATTTTTAATTGTGTATTTAATCAAACTGTTGCTCTTTTATTTGCATAAAATTTGCATAACATAGTATTTATACTGAACATTTTTAAAATGACGATTAGTGCATTTGTAAGGTAGAAAAACCACTCCTTTGTTTTCTAAATCTCTTTTTTCCTTCCCGGATGAAACCTTGCTGTGTATGCCTCTTTGGCATTGTATTTCTTTAGCTTCAATACTCTTACACATTTAAGTGTTTAATTTTCCTTTGTACCTATTCTGTGCAGAATAGTCTAGCATCTACAGCTCTCAGAACCTGCTATTGCAAGTCATCCATTGACTCGGCTGACTCAGGGGCTTAGAACAGGAGAGGGTCTTTCATACTGAGAAAGCTTCCTCACAGAAGTTTGCTGAAGGCACTCCCAGTCAAGAGCACCCCAGCCTCTACTAAAAGTTTGTCTTAGAATGCAGACCTGAGCCCAGCACCTGCATTTTAGCCGTGTTTCATTTGTCAGTGAGCACCTTGCAGCAGGCCAGCCTCAAGCCTCTTGCATTCTGGCTTTCCTCCACCACACTCCATCATCTTCCTGCTCCCAGCCACCCAGGCAGCAAGGAGGCCTGGACTGCTTCAAGATTTGTCCAGATCAAAGTTATAGTGTTACATTGCTCTGTCTCTCAACAGACTGTAACTGCAGGCATGGAAAGACATATCATTTCTTGGGCCCCCTTTACTCTCCAAAAGACACAGCTATACATAACTGGGAACCAGCAAGGCTGACCCCAGTAAGCCTGGACTGACTTGTCCCAGGATTGTAGAATTAAGTCGGAAGTAAAAGGCCTTTGCAAGTCAGCAAGAAGTCAGGCTTATAGAAATGTTAACACTGCTGCAGTTGTTATTACTAAAATCAATCAGGATAACTGGAGACATGAGAAAGACAGAGTCTGTTCGTCAAAGGGCCTTGGGCTCTGGCTCAGGCAGTGGTGTGAACACCTAATGACTGAATTGTGCAGCTAGCCTTGAGCTGAGACTGCTGCGGAGAGATGGTATTCCCCGGAAACACCCTCCAGGCTAGTCATTTGTGACATGAAGCCTCCAGTGCCTGCTTCCGTGTTCCCTGCTTGCTTAGCTGTCCCTATGACCATCCTGGCAAAAGGAGACCCTTGCTCCCCTCTCTCAGTTACCACACCATTGGCACAATGCACCCCACCCTTAGGGTGCATTTCCCAAAACGTCTCATGCTGGAGGGAAAGGAGAACCTGAAGCCTGGTGCCCCAGAGGAGAGACCTGCTTCTCAGGAGACAGAACACACTGCTTCTAAGGGTACAGCAAGAGAACCGGGAGCTGAGAGGATGTCAGAAACAGACCAGCAATGGTGGCCCCACACCTTGACCAGGACTGCTTGATCACACTCACATTTACTCTCTTGTTAAATATCATGTCAGTACTCTGAACACGGGGAACTCCCTGGACCTCTCCATCTCTAGGCACAATGAATAAATCTTTTTCTGCTCTTCCTATTGCTGGCCTTTGTGGTTGGTATACTGAAGACAGGTGGCCAAGCCTCACTTGTTATGGCAGCCAGGACCCATGCTTTGACCTATGGCAGGATAGAAAGATGGGGGAAAATTAAAGGAACGTGGGACAGGAAAGGAGCGTTCACCCTAGAGCCTGGCTGTCTCTCTTTTTAAGAGTCAAGAATTCCAGCACAGTAAACATTTGCTGTAAAGGTTGCCTACACAGAGATAATATCCCTTTTATACAGAGTCATTCCAAAAAAGAATGTTGAAATATTAATGGCAACAAATCATGTTTTTGGCCTAAGCACATATAGCCTGTCTAGTTTCCCAGCTATAAGCCTGAAATTTCCTAGCAATCTCATAAGAAAGCCCCAGTAATAACAAAAGCACACAGCTTAGCCTCTTCATACAACTCTGGAGACCAATACTTGTTCTTTCTTTCTTTGAGAGTATCTTTTACTTAAGTTTTGGTTTTGTTTTGCTTTGTTAAGATTGAGTTTATGTCTTAGGGTCACTGTTGTGGTGATGACACACCATGACCAAAGCAACTCCAGGAGGAAAATGTTTATTTCACTCACTGTTCCATCACCAAAAGCAGTGAGGGCTGGGACCTGGAGGCAGGAGCTGATGCAGAGGCCATGGAGGGGAGCTGCTTACTGGCTTGGCTCCCGTGGCTTGTTCAGCCTGCTTTCTTATAGAACCCAGGACCAGCAGCCCAGGACAGCAGGCTGAGCCCTCCCTCACTGACAAAACTAGCCAGTACAGTTTATTACTTGTACTTACGATTGTGTCTGTGTCTGTGTGTGGGCATGTGCACATGAGTCCTGCTGCCCAGGAAGACCAGAAGAGGTCATTGGGTCCCCTAAAACTAGAGTCACAGGAAGATGTAAGCCAGCCAGCCACCAGCCATGGGTGCTCTGAACTGCACACAGGCCTCTGCAAAAGTGGTAAATCTCTCTTAAACTACTGAGCCGTCCTCCAAACCAGAACAGCTTTTGTTTATTCTCTGACAATATCATATGTGTATACTGTATGTCCACTCCCCAAACCCCCTCCCCCACACCTCTTAACACATTCCTCCTCCCTTTTCTCTTTTGTAAGGGTCCAATTAGTGACACCAGCTGGAATGTTGAGTGGTCTTGTTGGCATCCACAGTTTTATCTAATCAGAATACAATCCCATCCAAGGAAACTCCAGAGCCACCCTATAATCTCATTTATCAATAGAAGAATGAGGAGGAGGAAGAAAAGGAGGAGGAGAAGGAGGAGGAGGAGAAGGAGGAGGAGGAGAAAGAGGAGGAGGAGGAGAAGGAGGAGAAACAAAAGAATTATATTATTTTCTTGGCCACCCTTTGACATGTAACTTGAAAGCCCAGAACATCACATACATGGCTAACTACTAAGACAGGAAAGCTTGGGTCTCTTTTGAGAAGCCCACACCCACACGTGGGCATCTTTCTCTGAGTACCTCTCCTTCTATGAACCCATATTTAAACCAGTGTTAGAATTTCCTCTTACTAAACTATGCTTCAAAGTGGCTCATCCTAAAATTCTATTTTGCAACAAACTCGTGAACCCCACCTCCGGGCTGGCGGGAGAACTCGGCAGTACTTGCCTGATGGCCTGAGGTCAAAACCTGGAACCTTCACAGTAGGAGGAAAGAACTAATTCTTGCGTGTTGTCCTCAGACCCCCACATACACGCTATGGCACCTGTGTGCCTACACTCCTACACACACTCACAAAATAAACAATGAAAAGTAAGGGGCTCATCTTCTCTGAGTAGAGATTACAGAAAATAAGTAAGCTACTGTAGTGTGAAGCTGTCTCCAGCTACTCACACTAAGACTCCATTACTGGGGACAGACCTCAAAATGCCAGTAATACACCCCTTGAATTCATTCCCTTACAGAAGAGACACAAATTGACACTTCATCCCCTTAATGGGGAAAGTCAACTTTTCCAAGTTTTTTAAAAATATCTTTGTTTTATTGAAAATAGATTTTGTTCATACACTATATTCTGATTTTGGTTTCCTCTCCCCCTACTCCTTCTAGTTTCCCTCCCCACCTCTTCTCCCATCTTTATCCACTCCTTTTCCGTTTCTTGCTAGAAAACAAACAGACATCTAAGGAATAATGATAAAACAAGCTAAAACAAAAACAAGTCAGAAGGAATAGCACAAAACAACCAAATAAGAAAAAGCCCAAGAAAAGCATGTAGATGCAGACACACACGTTCTTGTGTATAGTAATCCCATAAAACCCCATTACCAGAAGCCATAAATCAGACTCACAGGACCTGAAAGGTTAACATGAGACAAAGACTCTCCTAAGATGCTGCTGAGTGTGCTCTGTCAGCCACCTACTGCTGCCTACCCTTGACAGTGGTTTGTTTGCCCAGTAAGACTGCCTTGGAGAAAACTAAATTTTCATTTGCAAGTGTTTATCAATAGGAGAAAGCTTCTGGGTTAGGGATGGGGCACGTGTCCACTTCTCCATTCAGCTCTAGGACTGCATCTGGTACAGACCCAGGCAGACCCTGTGCATGCTGCCTCAGTTTCTGTGAGCACATTCATACGTGTGCCGGCCCTGCTGTGTGCAGAAGGCCTTGTTTCCTTGGTGCCCCCTATCCCCTCTGCCTTCTCTTCTGCAGACTGGCAGTAACATCCCTTTTAGGGCTGAGTGTCCCAAGGGCTCTCTCTGTATATTGTCTGTGTCTGTGTGTGTATGTTCTCCTCTGCTGCAAGAGGAAGCTTCTCTGATGGTGGCTAAGCAAGGCAGAGATCTATGAGTACAGTAGAATGTCATCAGGGGTCATTTTATTTCTATGTTCCTTTAGCAGAACATCGTATTTGGTTTTCCCCTAGGTCCCTGTCCCATCTAGTCTCTGGTTCATGGCCACTCAAGCAGCATTGGGTATGGCTTCCATCTCATGGAGTGGGCCTTAACTCAAATCAGAGAGTGGTTGGTTACTCCCACAGCATGCCTTGCAGGTCACCACTGTGCATCAAGGGTTGTAGTTGGGTGGGGGTTTACCTTTTTCTTTTGGTAGCGTGCTGAGTACCTTCCAGCACCATGAACACTGCTAGTCAACTCTTCTGTGTTCAGTGAGTTGTGTAGGTGTTGGTTTCAGCAATAGCACCTTACTGTCAGTTTGTAGAGAGCCACCAATAACCTTGGCAATAGCCTGGGTTGTTTGGGAGTTCCCACTGGGCCCCTTTAGTCAAGAACTCAATTCGATGTAAGCTATTCCCAGTACTGGAAGCTTCATTTGGTGACTAGAGATGTCTAGTTGAGGCTCTGTCTCCCCCTGTTATTTGGTGTTTCCTTTAGATTGGATATATATGTATATGTATATATTAGAACACTCTACTGTATTAGGTTTCTCTATGACTCCACAAATGGCCCTTAGGTTTAGCTGTCTCTCTCCTTGCCCCTCTCCCCACCCCTCCCTGTTTGATCCTCTTGTTTTAGCACACACACACACACACACACACACACACACACACACACACACACACACACCTGTCTATTCCATTTCCCCTCCTCCCCTTCCCAGGGCGACCTATTCCTCCCCAGGTCCCTTACTCTCTACTTACACTGTGGTTATATGGAATGTAGCTTGATTATCAATCCCTCCACAGCAAACATCCTCGCATAAGCAAATGCACACCATGTTTGTCTTTCTAGGTCTGAGTTGCCTCACTCTGGATGATTCTTTTTCTAGTTCCATCACTTACCTGCAAATTTCATGATGTCTTTTTTTTTTTTTTAACATTTTAGTAAATTGATAAATGCAATGCACTCACTCCCTGACAGACATCCAGGTTGTTTCCAATTTCTGCCTATTATGAATAGAACAACAATGAACATGGTTGAGCAAGCGTCCCTGCAGTAGGGTGATATGTCCTTTGGGTATACACCCAAGAGTGCTATAGCTAGATTTTGAGGTGGATCAATTCTCATCTTACTGAGGAACTACCACACTGAACTACCACACTGATTTTCTAAGTTGTTCAAGTTTTTTTAAAAAAATAATCTATCATGTGTATGTGTGAGGGGGGGGAGAGAGAGAGAGGGAGAGGGAGAGAGACAGAGACAGAGACAGAGACAGACCAGAGAACAACTTGCAAGAATCAGTTCTCTCCTTCCACAATGTGGATCCTGGGGATCAAACTCAAGTCACCAAGCTTGGCAGCAAGCCCCTTATCACTAAGCGATCTCACATCTCATCAGTCCTCACTTTGTTTTTTTAACTGTAGGTCATAGTAACATACACCACCTGTAACAGCTCAATACAAATACATACAAAACAATTGACAAAAGGATCCCTGGCTCAAAAACATGTGAAGCACTCTCGTAGATTCAATGTCATTCCACCTATTCTGTCACTTGGTGCTGGTCTAAGTTATGATCACAAGCACTAAATTCATCTCCACCATGAAACAAATAAGGAAGTGACAAAAGAAAGGCAGTACCTGTCTAGTGGGCAGTTACTTCCTCCAAATTAGAATGTTCTTTCCCGGAAAGGGGGTGGGAGAGAGAGGCTCTTAAGACTCAGGAAATGGAGGAAACTAAGGAAACACTATTTACAAGACTTGGGGGGGTCTTGAAAGTTCTAAGATTCAGAAGGTCACTCCCTCATGGTTATAGAAATAGTAACTATTGCTGGAGTGAGGACTCCAGCCAGCCAAGCTGTCTGCAAGTTGTGCAGACCGCTCTAGACTTGTGGCTCTCGTGAGTCATGACAACACTGGGGTAGGCTCTTTGGGCACAGCTATCTTTGAGTCAGACACTACCATGAACTCAAGGGTTCACTAAGGTTGACTTGGGTGACATCGTCTCTTTGTCTGTCATTGGCACCCAGTCTGGAGGAAAAGGGTGTTTTTTCTGATCTTCCCCAAAGAGTCACACTGAACAATTGGCACCTGAGCAGAGAGACCAAGAAAACCAGAGATGAGTAGGAGAGGAACAGCAGCATGGCTCCTGCAGTGGTCTGGGACATGCAGAGGAAGCTGGTCCATGTGACAGGGGAGCATCTGGGAGTGAACAATACCAATGCCTTTCCCCATGCAGTATGGGGTGGCATGCTGTCATAGGGTTTGCATGATTCCTGCAAAGAGGGATAGGTCATGCAGGCAAGCCTAAACCATCTGAGAGTACAGTGTCACTGGGGAAACCCCAGGGTGGCTATCTTCTCCTGCTTGGTATGAGGTTGTATGGTGAATGATATCGCCATGTGACTATGAGATGCCCCCAAAACTGCTGCTGAACTGGAGACTACATTGCACTCTCTGAAAGTATCACTTATGGGATGGGGTAATCAGACTGCAGTGTCCATTGTGTGGCCTTTCTTGTGGTCTCCCACATGCAACTCAAGTTCAGCTATCTTCCCAGAAAGAACTTGCCCAGCCAAGGGAGGAATTGACAAAGCAAAATGACACTGGATGCTGTCTTCTGCATTAGCCTCTGATTTGGCAGGAAATCCTTTTTTGCAGTGGGGATGGGGGGCAGTGATGAAATGAAGGTGTTGGCTTGCCGGTTCTTACAGTTGGCAAGATGCAAGGAAATGAGAACACATAAGATGTGTGCTAAATAGCCCTTCCTGGATCCAGAAACTTGGAACTCATGAGAATAACTAGACAGTGAAGAGGCATGAAGGAGGGTAGAAGTGATAGAAGATATCCCTTAGGCCCAGCCTTTAATACTGACAAAGGGAAATCCATGATTTGACATGCAGACAGGGGCCTTAATAATGGTCCATCCAATACAAGACTTCGTGACAATCAGGGGATACTCAGCATCCGGACCAATTGAACTGGGAAAAACTTGGAGAAGCAGTGGCAGAGCCTCTGACAATCTAATGGTGATGTTGTGGCATGTGAGGGTGGGTGGGGTCAGGCTGAGTGCTGTGGATGCAGAGGAACTGATGTAACTTCCCATCCTTCCTTGAGGCAAAGATGCACAACCTGAGGCAATAAGAGGGATGCCAGTCCCTATGGACCAGCTCATAGAAGCCTGTAAGGATGCTAGATGGTGCTTTGTTCAGTTATTTATAAATAGTAGAACTGAAAGACAAAGGAGGAATGGCAAGTTTTACTAAAGGAACTGAAGATGAGAGGGGCTATGTGTGATGCTCAGCACACCAAACCAGACAGGACTGTGTTTGTGGGAGAATTAAGAAAGAGGTTGGTTAATTCAGTAGGGCTCATAGGACTGGCGTGGGTTTTTACGGCTTTACTGAGCCCTGTGTTAAGACCTGATCTTTGTGAGGTAAGAGAGACTTTAGCAGATCTGAATAACTTAGACCAGCTGGTCAATTGCATCTGTAAAATGCCAAAGCTATCAAGAAGGGATAAGAGAAGGACAAAGAAGACAAAGGGGATCTGTCTGAGCAGCTCAAAGGCAAATGCGACAAACTGGAGTTCCTAGGAAAGAATTAACAGAAAATCAAATATTATGATAGTTTCTGGAAAACTCTGAGCCTCAGGAACAACTTGCAAGTAAAGATTAAGCTCCACCTATGGGTAGTTATTCCCCGGGAATACATTGCATGCATTTCTCTTCATACACTAGGGGTAAAGATTGCTCACCTAGCCCCGAGCCCTTCAAGCAGCCAGGTGAATCCAGCAGAAAGTCTAGGCCCACAGTGCTGACCCGGAGCCTATCAGAACCAGGGAGGTGACTCCAGAAGCAGGCAGGGCAGGCTAGAGCATAACCTGCTTCCTATTGAGCCTGAGGCAGGCCAAGCAGTGCAAGCTGGCCCTACTAAAGCTGTCAGGGCCGGGAGACACGCAGAGGCCCTATGGCAGAATAAGGAAGATAAGGGAGGAGAGTTGGCTCACAGGAAACGGCTGGATTGTGAAGAGCTACATGGGGTAGTGTCCTCCACCAATGCTGCTGTGCCAAACATTACCCTTTGACAAAACAACTGACACAAGAAATTAGACCATTTTGTACTGAATCCAACCTTACTACCTCTTTTTGTATCCCCTTATCTGCTCATGACCAGTTGGCAGACACTTAGAATGGATGATGACAGGCTTCAGATCCTACCCACTCTCTGTAAAAAGGCTTCTTTGTATAATGTTAACACTTGAGTGTCTTGCAGGCTTGTAAAAACATCTGTAAGAACAGCAAAGCTAACAATTATGGAATTTAAGTGAAAGCACCCTGTATAAGCAGGAAGGACACATGGTGGTCGATTGAAAATCTCGGTGCCAAGGGTAGGCTAACCTCACCAGGAGTTGTTAGCCAAAAAAAGATCTCTGGATCTCCCACACCATGCAAGCTGTTGCCACTGCTGTTGGTTGCATGCTAAAACTAGATGGTAAGATCACATCGCCAAAGACACGGAGTGTTTGGGCTATAGGACTAAAGGAAGTTGACTGGAGCCGAAGCAGAACCTGCCTTCTTGCTGACTGGCTTTCACAGTGTCCTAGACACTGTGTGTGCTTCTGGTGTTTGGGCTATAGGACTAAAGGCAGTTGACTGGAGCTGAAGCAGAACCTGCCTTCTTGCTGACTGGCTTTCACAGTGTCCTAGACACTGTGTGTGCTTCTGGGAGAGAGCTGTCACCAACCATAGGCACTGCCTGCTGTCCTATCAAGATGTGCCTACTGATGCAAAAGTGGCACAATTGTTATTGGTGCATTTCTGATTCGATTCAAGCCTACTCCATAGACTGGGGACTCTCATATGGTACTGTAAGCCAGAGCAAAATACCATGGCTTAGAGAGGTCATAAGTCCCAGTGGGGAGGTCACTGCTGTCATTTGCTGTGTGGATGTTCAGTCTTAGTCTTATTTCTGTCTCGCAGACTGTCAATTTGCCTCCTAAGCATTGTGGTTGTGCTCCCACTCATAGATGCCTGCTGTCAGCCTTGGTTGCTATGAAACAAGATTTATTTTTGTAACGGGCAGTATCTTAATGGACTCATAACAGGCCAAGCTCTTGGGAACAAGCTACTCTTACCACGCCTCAGGTTCAGCAACAGAAAACAAAGCAGATATGCCATCATAGCAATATATACATAACAAAACCATGGACAGGGTAGCTTGAACAGAAGAATCTTATTTCTCACAGTTCTGGAAACTGGGGCCCTGAGAACAAAGACTCAGCACAGCAGTTCTGGGGCTGGCAAGATGACTCAGTAGGGACAAGCACTTTGTCGTACTAGCCTGGTGACCGGATGGATATCTATCTCCAGAGCCACAGGGGAAGGAGAGACCCGACTTCTGGGAGTGGTCCTCTGGCCTCCACACATGTTCCTTGGCATGTGTGTGCCTGCACTCACATGACCAACACCACATACACAGTAAAAATAAAAAGTTTCAATCTACTTTTTAAAAACAGAGTTTGCTTCCTCCCAAGCCCTTCTGCTTGCCTTGCAGAAGGCCATCTTTTGGTGTCTTCCTCCGTGTACACACATATCTTTGTCCTGCTCTCTTCTGTGTACAGGGACACCAGTCATATTGGATTAGGGCCCAAAGACCTCATGTAACTTAATTACCTCTTTAAGGCCTTTATCTCCCAACACTTCCACATTCTGAGATAATGAGGGTTACAACTCAACACACAAATTAGAGGAGGATGAGGAGAATTCAACCACAGCACTAATGAGACACTTTGTTTTGGAGCTATTCCTGAGTGAAATATGCTAAGTGTCTTTGAGGAAAATATCAGCAGTAGAGCCAGAGAGGCAAGAAGGAGGCACTGCCATCCATGGGAACCACAGTTTGTCCCCAAATCCTGTAGCTCTCCAGTGGATGACCAGCTTCATAGGGAAATAACCACAGCACCGCCAGACCAGTCTGGAGTTCTTCTGCCCTGAGCCATAAAGCTGCAGAGCCATAAAGAGCCTCTGCAGCAAAAAAAAAAAAAAAAAAAAAGGAACCTGGTCATGGCTTTGGCCTTGCTGTGGCCTAGAACTTTGCATTCATTACCTTTAGCTGGATGACCTCAAAAGCCCAGAGATGCATCTCTCACTATTACGGGTTCCTTTTATGTTCTTTATTTGAGACAGGGTTGCACACATCCCAGGCTGGCCTATAACTAGCTATGTACCTAAGGGTGGTCTTGAAGCTGTTTCCCCTGCCTCCACCTCCTGAGTGCTGGACTGCAGGATCACCCAGGCGTGTCTGTGAGAACGTTTGCAGAGACATTAACAGAAGAGAGAAAGGCCACCAGGAATGTGGGTGGCTCCATTCCGTGGGCTGGGGTCTGAGCTGAATAAAAAGGAAAGGGAATAAAGCTGAGCACAAACAATGACCTCTCCTTCCTGGGTGCAGACTCAATGTCACCAGCTGCCCCACACTTCTGCCTCAGGGCTAAGGCCTTTCTTACCACCACCCCCATCCACAATGACAGATAGACCCTTAAGCATAACCCCTTCCTTCCCTAAACTGCTTTCGTTAACAAGAAAGCATCCTATAAGCTGGATGTGGTAGCACATGCCTTTAATCCTAGCACATGGGTGGCAGAGGCAGTTCTGTGAGTTCAAGGCCAGCCTGGTCTATATAGAGAATTCCAGATCAGCCAGGGCTACATAGAGATAACCTGTCTCAAATGTATGTATGGTATGTATGTATGTATGTATGTATGTATGTATTATATGTATGTATGCAGGTATATTCATATTTAAATTTAGATGCCATTGTAAGAGGGTCAAGAGATAGGATTTTTCAAAAGTGATGAGGTCACTAGGACCTGGACCACATGAATGGATTGATGCCATTGCTGACATAGCTTAGTTGCCATGGGTGTGGGCCCTGTAATAAAGGACTTGTTAGCGTCGGGGCCTCCTCTCTGCTTCGCACATGCTCACTTGCCCTTCCACAGGTTACTGCAGGAGGAAAGCTCTCCTGGACTCCAGTGTAATGGTCCTCAGTCTCCCCAGCGTCTACAACTATGACCCCCAAACACTGGGATATCCTATTATAACAGCAGAAACAGACAAGGGAACCTGTGTTGGTTTGCTGACCATGTGATAAACTATCTGACATAAACAACTTAAACAGAAGAAAAAGTGTATCTTGACTCTTGGCTTCAGTGATGTCTATGATCAGCCAGCTCCATTGCTGGGGCAGGGAGGGACACATCAGGACAGAAGAACAGAGCAGAGGAAAACTGCTAGCCTTGTGGCAGCCAGGAAGCTGAGAGACTGACAGACAGAAAGGGATACGGACAAGATATGCTCAGTGACTTCTCCTACAGACAAGATGTGCCCTTCAAAGACATGTGCTCAGTGACTTCTCCTATCAGTCATTCAGTGGGAACTCATCAGTAGGCAATGCCTCATGATCCCATTATCTCCCTCTACTGCCACCAGCTGTGGACCAAGCCTTCAACACATCTGCCTTTTCAGGGACATCCCTCCCACTCCTAACCACCCTTAACCACCCCTACCCATCCCACCCCATATGCTTCCTGCCATGATATACTCTGCTCCCACAGGCCTAAAGCAACAGAGCTGAGGATCATGAACTAAAAACTGAAATTATGACCAAAGCATAGCTGTCTCCTTTTCATAACTTAATTATATCAGATAGTTTTCTCACAGTACTAGATTATGGATAAATACAGGCACCTCACACAGTGTCTAAACCAGGTCATCTTAAGATTAAAAAAACAAAACAGGGCACATGGACTCCTCTGTCAATGTGGGAATACATGAGAATGTGTGTCTAGGATGGAAAGGCAGCTCAGCAGGTCGAAGCTCTTGCTGAGAAGGCCCAGTGACCTGAGTTCAGTCCCTGGAGTTCACCATAGAAAGAGAAAACCAACTCCTGAAAGGCGTCCTCTGCCTGACGAAGCTTGCACGCATGCTCGCACACTTGAAAGAAAGGAAAGAAGAAAGAAAGCGTTCTTATCTGGCTTTTGGAATCACATAGGCTTATCTGAGGTGGGGTTTGGTTTTGTTTTAGGTATGGAGCTTGCTTTGTAGCTGAGGACTTGCCTTGAAGTCCTGATCCGCCTGCCTCCACCTCCCAAGGCCAGTTTTCATGTACTCTTTTCTCATCCTTCCCATCGAGCTTAAAACAGCGGTGACTGAGGCTGTGGGTGTGCGTCAACCGAAGAGTGCTTGCCTGGCATGCATGAAGCCCTCCCTAGGTTCAAACCCTAGCCTCCCCTAAACCAAGCATTGTAGCACAAACCTTTAATCTCAGTACATAGGGGAAAGATCAGGAATTCAAGGTCATCCTTGTCTATGTGGAGAGCTCCAAGTAGGCTTGGAAATATAAGACTTGAGGTTGTGGGGGGCAGGGGAGGAGATCAGAGAGAGTTGGCTCTCACATATCTGAGCTTATCAACTAAAATGAGAACATTTTTGTGCCCTGGTGCCCGATACAGAGAGCTTGTTTGAGAAAGACAGACAGAGAAGAGGAAATGGGAGCTGACGAGAAACATAGCAAAGGTCCTGTGTGTCTCTCCATCTCCCCAACTGGCCTGAGGTTCCCTCTTCCCAGCAGCAGGCACTGATCTTATCATGGTACATACTTTCCTTCACAAGTGTGTTCCTGCCTTAACGTCAAACCCACAGGGAAGGGCTGACTGCCCTCTGCTCATCCCCCAGGCCTGCAACACACCCTATCCAGGCAAGAGCCCAACTAATGTTCTTTAAAAATGGGCACTGGGTCAACACACAAAGACCTGCAGAAAAAACCCAGAGCTGCTCACAGGCAGAAGCAAATGGGGACAGTTTCCCTGCAGCAGGGGAGCCAGGCTTCTGCAGGAGAGAGAAGGAAGCCTTGGTCTGGAGCTGAGTTCAGCCAGGCAGAGAGGGAGGGGCCTGGCACAGAGCCTGCAGCATTCCCCAGCCCGATCAGAAACCAGCTCCAGGCCTTCCAAGGAGCCGAGGAGCCAGGGAACTGTCACAAAGCTGTCTATTTCCCGTCATGATTTATTTAATTAAGCTGTGTCTGAAAATATCCCTAGCAGGTGGCTTATTCTCTGCAGGGCCAGGATGAGGGAGGGAACAGAGTATAGCCTCCTGGTACAGCTCTGAGGCAGGCTGGTTAGACACAGACCAGCCTGGTTCACAGATAGACACGCTGAGGCTCAAAAAGCAACAGACCTCACCAGGCTCCCGCAAGACCAAGAGTTGCTGGAGGAAGGCAAGACTACACCAGGAGAGAGAACACGTACAGTCCCCCCAGACAAGGGGACAGAGAGACCGCAGTGGCCTAAGCCTCACGAACTCACACTTAAACCTGGTAGCCCAGCTCTCTGAGAGGGGGCAGCTGCTGAGTGAGGAGATCCAGTTCCTCGATGAACACAGCAGCCCCAAGAGGGGAGACAGTCAAGCAGAAGCCAAGGCTTGGAGTCCCCTCTGACTTCACACCCCCACCCACATCGCCACCCCTGGATGCTCAAGAGCCAAGACGCTCTAGGCCACCGTGTCCCCAACTCAGTAGTACCAAAGCCCTGTTTCTGCTACACAAACCAACCTGGCGAGCTGCAGTGGTATCAGGAGCAGAGACTTGGGAGCCTTTTAGACTCTAAGAGGCTGTGTTTCCTCCTCTGTGAAATGGGGGTGCGATGACCAGAGAAAGGGCGGCTGAAGGGATAAGTGAGGTGCTGGGTGTGAGGCTTTGGAGCTTGGGAGCGTCACTCTTCATCCTGAGCCACACAGACCTTCTGAGCCACGCCTCCCCCTGCTTTCCAGGCCATCTCCTGGACCCTTTAAGTGAAAGAATGATGCTGTGGTGAGAAAGCCGTAAACCATCGATGATGAATGAAAACAGACTCTTCACCATCCTTGTTTCTACCCAGGATGCCGCTGCCTTCAGAGCACGGATGAAAAAGCTCTGGAGAAAGAGCTTTCCAAATGTCAGGAACACTCTGAGGAAGCTCTCACCATGGACCGACATCTGCACCGAGCCTACCAGGGTCCTCACCAGGAAGAGGCAGGCAGGAACGGTGGAGGCACAATGCCAGGAGAATATAGCAAAATGGCCAGTGCAGCCCAAAGTCCCACCTAGAGGCTTCCCGGGGTTATTTGAAAGTAAAAGTCCATATTTAAAAATAGGCTCAATTTACACAAATGGATGAGGCAGGTGTTATGTAAATGTCTTGTAAAGGTTCATGGTCTCCATGGCCTAAGTGCTCACATCTTGTCCTTCTCTTTCTTAAATAAGCTATGTTTCTATTTCTAACCACTGGTGCAAACCTTTCTCCTGGGATGCAAGAGTCTAGAACTGGGAATCCTTTCCTCAGACCCTTGGCTTGGCATCCTAAACATGCCTTCCCAAACACTCCAGGCTTTCTCACTGTTTCTCTGGCCTCCAAATCTCATTTAAGAGACACAACTTCCCTGTGTCCTCCCCTCCTAGCAACTGACAGATCTCCAGCTTGACTGTCTTATTGTTCTTCTCTCAAACTTTAATAACATAATATAAAAAATAGATAATAAAATAGGCTTCATTTTGTAGAATGGCTTCAGGTTCATGAGCAGAAAGAAGTTCCCCTAAGACTCCCCCGCCCAAAAAAATCCTCCCAAGAATCCTCCCCCACTAGCATCCCCAGACAAAACCCACATTTTGAAGCCAGTGGGGTGGCTTAGTGGATAAAGAAGCTTGCCACCAAGCCTGAGGACCCCAGTTCAATCCCAGAACCTACATGACAGAAAGACCCAACGACTCCATAGGCACACCCCAATATATATATACAAACACAGAAAAAATTAATGTAAACCACTTCAATTTTAGAAGATGCCCTTTCTTGCACCTGGTGGCCATACACTGACACATCATTTCACCCACTGCTCATAGTTTATACCAGGGCTTGCTGCCAGCCTTAAACACAGTGTGGGCTTCTAGAAACAGTGTCATCTCCCTGTCCCAACAATCCCGGGTGTCCCAACTTCCCATCCCTCAGCTCCTGGAGACCACTGATCACTTTGCTGCCTTCATTATTTGTCCAGAACGGCTTCTGGTTGGGATGAAATAATATGTAGCCTTCTCATTCATCTGTGAAGAAGGTTCTCCACATCTTTTCATGATTGATAGATCATTTCTTTTTAATCCTAAAATATTCCATTGTCTGGAAGATTTTTTTAATTCTTTAACAATTTCATACCTCTATATAGTGAATTTTGGTCATTTCCAATTTCCATTACCCTTTCTTATCCACCCCCGTCTTCTGATGAAGCCCCTCTCTCCCTAACAAGCCCCTTCCTATTTTCATGTTATGTGTGTGTGTGAGAGAGAGAGAGAGAGAGAGAGAGAGAGAGAGAGAGAGAGAGAGAGAGAGAGAGAGAGAGAGAGAGAGAGATCTACTGAGTTTAGTTCATATTGCTTCCATGAGCATGGGGAAGGGGTTACTTTTTGGAGCAGGTGCAACGTATTAATGGCTACACCACTGAAGAAAAATGATTCTCCCACCCCAAGAATCATTTTAGCTAGCACTTGGAAACAAGACACAGAAGAATCAAAATTTCAAGTCCAAAGTTTGGGATATAGTGCAGTGCTAAAGTGTTTCCCTTTAGGGCATGAAGGCCCGGTTCAATCCCTGCTACTTCGGTAAGAAGAATAATTCAAGCACAGACCTTATCTAAAAAAGCCAAGAACTAAGAATTTAGCTCAGTGGTAGATACACACATGTCCAGAACCCACAAGGTTCTAGATTTGGCTCCCAGAATACACACACACACACACACACACACACACACACACACACACACACACACACACGCCTTTAAAAAAATATCCCCCCATATAACAACTGCACTCATAGAACTCACAGATTAAAACTGTGATTTCAGCACCCATTTATATGTATCATTAACTACAATGACCTCCACATAAATTATTCACATCTCAAATTTTAGATGCTAAATAAAGACCAAAATGACAGCACCTGACAAATCCATGAATTCACAGATTGTGACCTAGTGCTACGAACGCTGTAGGAACTGGACAGCTAACTAGGGCTCTCCAGCTGGGCACAGGACAGCTCAGATTTGCATTTTAACAAGAACACTTTGGCTAGTTACAGCCTAGGATGGATGCCAGGATTCTCTTCCCACCTCTCCAGGACTGGACAATGCTTCCGACACTATGACAGCCAGGAACAGCTGCAGCTGATTCACAGAGGAGCCACTGAAAACTGGTGTTGACAGTCAGCCAAAAACCTTAACCCAGCTGTGCTTCCAAACAGACACTTGTCTCAGGAAGCAACACGGGAAATCGCAGGTAAAGGTGCTTGCTGCTAAGCCTGATCCCAGAACCCACATGGTAGAGAACACACTCTCACCAGTTGTCCTGTGACCCCCAAAGCATATACACCCCCACCCCACACTGACAAATAAATGTCAGAAGGAGGAGGAGGAGGAAGAGGAGGAAGAGGAAGAGGAGGAGGAAGAGGAGGAGGAGGAGGAGGAGGAGTCTGAAAGCAACAATATGGCTTCAGAAGCAAAGAGCTTGGGGCTTACGCCAAAAGCCAGAACATATGAAGGTTTAAAGCAAGCCAACGCCATTGACAAAATCAAAGAGAAAATTCAAGATAAAGAAGTCAGATAATGTCATACCAACCCCATCTTCTCCCCAAATACACATCCCCATCCCCATGAAAACCTTTTCTTTCTTTTTTTTTTTTTTTTTTTTTTTGATTTTTGGGTTTTTTATTTTATGTGTATGAGTGTTTTGCCTACATGTATATATGTCCACACAGATGAAGACATTTGTCTTACTCCATTTTTTCCCCATATGTGGTCTTGGCTAGCTGGCTGGCTTGGAACTCACAAAATAGATTATGCTGGTCTAGAACTTGCTGGGACCCACCTGCCTCTGCCTTCCTAGTACTGGGACAACAGGCATGTACTATCTGAGTCATTAGATTATTTTCTAAACAGTTCTCAAGTGGTTTACCATCACTCCACCCCTACATTGATTCTAGTTTTTTAAGAGCACAGAGTGGTTGGTTTGGGATTGTTTAGCAATTCCTCAGAATTATATTCAGCATATACTTTTGAGGTAGTAAATCCCTCAGAAGGTGTGTCCCTCTCCATCCATCTCACAGACTGGTACCCCACATCAGTTTGTGCTGTTCCTGGTGACATAAATTGCGGTGTTTTGTTTTGGCTACATTTGCCAAGTTTGTGGATTGCACAACTATCCGTAGTTCTACAAGTAGGAAGAAACTGGTGGGAGTCTCAGTGTCTGTCTCGTTTCTCATCAAACATTCACTCAGAGGTTTTCGTGTCCACGGGACCTTCCTGCCACACATCTGAGTGAATGTTTGATGAGAAACAAGACTGTGCTTAATAGGGCTATAAAACAAAAATGCCTCTAACCTGTAAGCCCCACTTGCCCAAGGACAGATAATTTCCAGGGAAGTTGGGGGCTGCTGTTCATAACAACACATAATAAGGCATGTGTTCTCACTTCTGCAAACAAAGTTGGCTATTGCAACTGCACAGGATATTAATTTTATTTGCAGAGTTCTTGAGTTCTATTGAACTCCAGAGCAGGCTCATGAAGCTCCCAAAGGACAAGGTCACAGGCTGTGCTTCCACACTAAGCTTCTGATTTTTGCTCTGAGATGTCAACACATCATCTTTTACTGGGCTGGAATATTAGGGTCTTCTAGAGAGCCAGACCCAACTGAGTGTATTTAGTTATAAAAGGAGACTTAGCTGATTGGTGAATAGGATGAGGGGCTAAATAGTCCCACAGTGGCCATGGGAAGACTGGAGAGCCAAGAACCCAGCAGCTATCGTTATAAGTTGAAACCCTCAAGACAAGAGGGAAGAATGGGGGCTGGGGAGATAGTTCAGTAGTGAAGTACTTACCTTACAAACACAGGACCTGAGTTGGAATCTCCTCCCCAGAACTCATATAAAGCCAGCATGTGGTGGGAGAGAGAGAGCTCTGTGGTTACCAGTGCAGGTTTCTCTTTCAGCACCCACAGGGCAGCTCACACCCCTTTGTAACTCCAGTCCCAGGGGATCCAATGCCCTATTCTGGCCTCTGTGGGAACTGCATGCCTGTGGTGTACAAACATACACACAGGCAAAACATCAACACACATCAAAATATGTTTTGTTTTAAACTCAGCAAAGTGGATCTGGGCTTGTTGGCCAGTGAAAGACTTAACTCAAAACATGGGGGTGGGGTAGACCCAAAGAAGAACACCTGAAGTTGTCTCCTGGCCTATACATCACACATCACATACCTACATGTGTACATATTACTTCATGTGCACACACATGCACACACACACACACACACACACACACACACACATGCCATGACACAGCCTGTCACGATGTCCTGAAGCTCTGGAGAGCTGCTGGTGTGCGCCCATGCTCAGACCGAAGAATCTTGGAGTCTGATGTTAGCAGGCATTGGCTGCAGAGGAAGGACCACTTAATGAAGAGTGAGATGCACACGTGTGCACATGGGCTCATTCTCACACGCCTGCCCCCAGCCTATTGGATAGTGTTGTCCACATTCAGGGTGGATCTCCTTCTTCCAGTTTGCTCACTCACTCACCAATCATCTCTAGAAATGCCTTCACAGAACATAGAGAAGTGCGTTTTACCCATTTTATAGGTGTCTGTCAATCCAGTCAAGACAAACCATTATTACTCAGGATCTACATCTTCAATTTAAAAAAAAAATTGGCCTGTTGGCTCTAGAACCCCACTTCTAGAACAAAGATTGTTTCTGAAGATCTCCATGAGGAGGGCTCCACGGACGGGTTCCAGTCCCAGGGAACCATGTGCCCTCTGGCCTCTGTGCCACCACCATCACCAGAGCAGGAAACAGGATGGCCATCAGAGGATTATTTGTGCCTGAAGTTTCTCTCCAGAAATGAAAGCAGTGGCGTCACAGCACTATTTCCTGCTTTTTCACATTCATCTTTCCACTCTCTATGGTTTTTCTAATTCATGCGAATGTGTTATTTAATTACTTGGAGGGTGTATCGCTTCCACTATCAAGTGGAAGAAGACAAAATGCCAAGAGTGCATGCTGCATGGATCACTTGCAGAAATGGATGGACTTGACATTAATGTACCTTAATAGAGTCGGGCTAGGGAGCTCGTGTGTCCTAATTTTAAAGCTTATTTCTGCTCTACAGTAACCAAAGCAGTGTGGTGCTGGTGTAAGAGTGAACAGAGAGTCATACAGATTAATGGGCTAAAAGTAGGAAGCCATAAATCCACGTCCAGTTAGTTTTACATGTAAATGGTAAGAGCATTCAACAGGGAGAAAACCGTCTTTAGCAGATGGTACTGGGGAGACCAAATAGCTACGTGTACAGAAGGAAGCAGCACCCTGTGTGACAGACAGCATCCACAGACAGCAATTCAAAATGGACCAACAGGCTACAACAGTGAGACTTTTACAAGAAAAGATAAACATGAATTTTCATAAGCTCGGATTTGGGAGGGAATTCTCTGATAAAAAATAAAATGTAAAGCAGGCAAAAAGAAATAGAGGAGTTGGATTTCAGCAAAACTAAGGGCATCAAAAACCATTATGCATGAAGCTAGAAAGGGGTTGGGGCATGGGAGACTCGGACAAGACCCTGAAGGGATAAAGGAAGGTAATGGAATGCGTGTGATGCCAAACCACATCAGGGTTAGCTGAGGGAAGTAAAAGAAGCATCCAGAAGCAGACAGGAAGCACAGGGGAGTCCAGGTGGGAAGATAAGAATAGAGCAAAGGGCAGACAAATGGCTCAGCAAGAAAAGGTACTTGCGGTACGATGCCTGAGTTCAATCCCACATGATAGAAAGAGAACCAGTTCCTGAGTTGTTCTCTGGCCTCCACATTTGAGCCATGGCACACAAGTGCTTGCACGTGCGCGCACGCACACACACACACGCAATAAATATGTAAAAACATCAAATCACTTAAAGAAAAATTTAAAAGAACAAAGTGAAACTATACATGTACTTGAAAGTGCCATAATGAAACCTATCACATAATTTTAAAAAAGACAGACTGAAAAATCAAAAGGGAAAAGTGAACTGCTACATATCAAATGTTTGTGTCTCCCCAAATTCACATGTTAAAGCCTGAACCACCACCAGAGTGAGACAATAGAGAAGTAATTAAAGTTGGATGAGAGCGTTAGATTGGGTAAAGGCAGGGCCTGATCTAATGCAATCAGTGCCCTTTATAATTACTTTGTTCATTTGAGTATATGTGGGCAGTCAGAAAACAACTGTTGTAGTCAGTCTCTCCTTGTACCGTGTGGGTTCCAGGGATCAAACTCAGGCCATCAAGCTTCTTTACCCACTGCATCTGCAGCCCCAGGATCAGTGTCTGTGCTCGTTTGAAAGAAAATGGCTCCCATAGGGAGTGGAACGATTTGAAGGTGTGGCTTTGTTGAAGTAAATATGGCCTTGTAGGAGAAAGGGTGTCACTGCCAGAGTGGGCTTTGATGTCTCCTATGCTCAAGCTACATCCAGTGACACAGTTCACTTCCTGTGGATCAAGGCATAGAACTCTCAGCTACCTCTCCAGCACCATGCCTGCCTGAATGCCACCATATCCCACCATGGTGATAATGTATTAAACCTCGAAACTGTAAGTCACCCCAATTAAATGTTTTACTTTATTAGAGTTGCTATGGTCATGGTGTCTCTTGATAGCAATGAAAACCCTAAGACAGTGTCCTAATAAGAGTCAGAAAACTGCAGCTGTAATATACAGAACTCAACAGCAAAGAGGATAATGATATAGTTTTAAATGAGAAGTCTTCTTTTTCTCTTTTTTTTTATTTTTTTGGGACAAGATTTTATTATGTATGTAGTCCTGACTGGCCTGGAACTCATAAAGATCCACCTGTCTCTGCCTCCTAAGTGCTGGGATTAAAGGAGTGTGCCACCACACCTGTATGGACAGAGTCTTGAATACACATCTCTCAAATGATCAGCCACAAATGGTCAGCAGACACATGGAAGGACTCTTAGCATAATTAGCCATTTAGACAATGCCAATCAATCAAGACCCTAGGGAGAGAGCTGGCCATATGCTCATTGAATAAACACACGCATGTGCAAGGCTGATGATCTGGGTTCAATCCCCAGAGCCCACATGAAGGGGAAAGAAAAGTTCCCACACACTCACTTCGGTTTTTATCGAGGCAGGGTTTCTGTGCAGCCCTGGCTGTCCTGGAACTCACTCTGTAAACCAGGCCGGCCTTGGACTCACAAAGATCTGCCTGCCTCTGCCTCCTGAGTACTGGGATTAAAAGCAGGCACCACCACTGCCCGACTGAAAAGTATCTTTACAAAGTGTCCTCTGGCCTCAGAGCTGTAACACAAATAATAAAAGACCCAGAGACTGATATTGGGGTTCAAACTTCAAGCTGAATATCAGAAGAAGAAGAAAAAAAAGCATCCAGCCACTAGGTCTCACCTCTAGCTCAGGCTGAAAGGGCTGATCCATGCATGAGCTCTTCACCAAATCTCAAACGGCTGCCGCTCCTCAGTGTGACTGGAGAATGAATTCCTCAACTGAGACTTTGCTTCTGTTTTATATACTTCCCTAATGTTGGGGTTAAAGGTGTGAGCTATAATTCTCTTTTAGACTGATTCCTTCTTGTATAAATCTGGGGGGGGCCTTTGAACTCAAATCTATTTCTTAATCCTGAGTCCTAGGATTAAAGGTGTGTACCGCCACCTCCTAGCTTCTGGCTGCTGAGATTAAAGGTGTGTGCCTGGCTTCTATAGCTTGTGGCTAACTTTGCTTTCTGAATTCTCAGGCAACCTTTAATAAATCACAAATACTATATTACTACACAGAGCAAGCACCCACACTCATATACACACATGGTGTGCCCATACTCATATAGTAGATAATTAAAATTATTTTTAAGGAGTAAAAACTCACAAAGAGATGCCACCTCATAGCCACTATCATGATTATAGTCTTTTTAAGAAAATAGGGCAGGGAGGTGCTGAGGAAATGGCTCACTGGGAAACAGCATTTCTGCACAAGCCCAAGGACCTGAGTCAAACTGCCATGGCCCACATAAAACAACCAGGCACAGTCCTACACACCTGCAACCCCAGTTCTGGGGCCAAGTGGAAACAGGAACATCTCTAGGGGGAAGTAGAGACAGGAAGATTTCTGGGGCTCGATGGCCACCAGCTTCACAACAGTTTCAATGAGAGACCATCTCAAGGGAGCAAGGAGGGAGAGCAGGGCACACGACAGCCTCTTCTGGCTTTTGCAAGCACGTGTGCAGGGGCATGGCATGGCCACACACATACACACCATGCACATACACCACAGAGACAGACAGACAGACAGACAGACAGACAGACAGACAGACAGACAGACAGAATGAGCTAGAGAGGTAGCTCAGTTGGTAGAGTGCTTGCCTAGCATTCATGCCACATAAAGCAGGCATGGCCAGGTTTTGGAAGATGGTGGTAAAGGGATCAGAAATTCAAGGTCAACCTCAACTATATAGCAGGTGTGAGGCTAGCTGGAATGCATGAGACCCTGTCTCAAATCAATGTTTTGCATAAATATGAAGTATTGATGGCAATGGGAAGCCCCTGGGCCTGCATATGTTGCCTATGGAGTATAAATGGTTCATCTTCAATGCAAAATATGGGCATTTCCTCAAAAAAATGGACCATAAATTTTTTGGTTTAGTTTCTGCTTTTGTTGTTTGTTATTTGTTTGACTTCTTTTTTTCTGTTTCAATGTTTGAGACTCTCTTGTTATGTACCCTAAGCTAGCCTCAAAGACAATATCCTCCCAACCCAATCTCCTACCTGCTGAGAATATGGGAGTGTACTGCCACACTCCCTGAACATAAACTTTTCAAATAGCACAGAAGTTTTTCATCTAGAAATACATGCAGAAGAACTGGAAAAAAATTGGTCAGACAGGCATTCTCCTGTGACCATTCACAACAGCACAAAAACCAAGAAGTAAAGTCAAAAGGCTTATCAACAGATAAATAAATAAATAAAATCTTATGCATGTAAGGGGAAGGAGCCAGTCAAAGAAACACATCCTGAGCAAAGCCAAAGAAACACACTTTGTCCCTGCAACCAGAACAAAGAAATGCACCTTGACATAGACTGTAGGAGAACACAGACTCCTGGAAGCCGTCCTCTGCCTTCCACATGTGCACCATGGCAGGAGCAAAAAACCCTGGTCTACAGATTGAGTTCTGGGATAGTCAGGGTTACACAGCGAAATCTGTCTTTAAAAACAAAGACAAAAAAAAAAAAAAAACAGTTTGTTTTAAAAAGGAAAAAAAAGGCAAAGTGTTAGCCTCAGCTTATGGGAGGCTACTTGTGAGAGGAGCTGGTTGCCTTGGATTCTAGGTTGTGTGGTTTCTGCACCTGCATGTCACTTTGTGAAAATTCACCCGGCTATACAAAGCCACCTTTGCTTTGTTTTTCCCCTTTTAAAAAGCAAACAAAAAGCATTTAAGATGGTGGTACTAGAGAGAATGATGAGAAGATAAGTGTTCAGGTGCTGAATCAGGCCCTGTCTTTTTCCAAATATTAATATTTGATTCCTCGGGCTTCCTTGCATTCATTCTGATTGCCATTAAGCCTAAGATGTCTTGGAATGAGTAAGGATATGGAATGAAAGGCATCTGGTATGAAAAAAATGACATAATGAACTCATCACTTTCTATGCTAACAAAAAACAAAAAGCATTATAGGTGTGGTAGTTAGTGCATATAGTTCCAGCATGTGGGAAGCAGAGGTAGCAGGATTTCCCACAAGTTTCAAGCCAACCTGGGCTGGATATTGAGTTCCAGGCTAGCCTAGGCTACAGAGTAAGATTTTGTTTCAAAATAAACTAGTGAATGTTATTTATTTTAGTTACTGTCAACACATACATGAACCCAAGGAAGGCTGTGCCAGTCCCCATGGTTTTGGCATGGCTGTGGCCATGTCCACAATACACATTCACTTAGGTCTTCATCCACTCCCCAGTGGGTAGTATGGGCCCCAGAGTCCTATTCTTCTTTCATTATTATTTTAAAGTTCACACACACACACACACACACACACACACACACACACACACACCGCAGTCATGTCTTTACACTCGGAGCCACATCACCAGCCCTTGAATTTGTTTAAATAACCGCATGTGGTTAATAGCTACCAGATTAGGGCACATTCATATAGCATTATAGAAATACTTCATTTACTCAGTTTAATTGGCAATTTCTTTCCGTTTCCATAATGTGCATCTCAAACACTGGTAAAGTAGTGGCTCACTCCTGTAATCCCAGCACTGTGAAAGCAGAGGCAGGAAAATTTGGAGCTTAAATTCAGCCTGGACTGCATATTAAGTCCCAAGCCAGTAAGCTGCATAACACAAGACTCTGTCTCAAACCCAAGCATGATAAAGCATGTCTTTAATCCCAGAATAGAACTCAGACACAGGCAGAACAAAGAATTCACAACTCAAAATCAGACAGAACTTTATGAATTCAAGGCCAGACTGATCTACATAGTGAGTTTCAGACCAGCCAGGGTTACATAATGAGCTCCTGTCTCCAAAAAAAATAAATAAATAACTAAAATAAAATAAAGGGTGGTAGAGATATATAGATAGATAGATAGATGAATGGATGGATAGATAGATTGATCTATTTCCATGTTTCACTGACAGATTAGAATATGTAATGTAAAACTAGATCGCAGTCACAGCAGAGCCACAAATTACTGGGTGAGCTCCCATTGGAAACCTATGCCAGCACTCAGGAGGCCCGGGCAGGAAGATCATGGATTTGAAGCCAGTCTAGTCTGCAGAATAAGATCTCGTCTCAAAAAAACAAGTATATATGTGGATGAGTTTTTAAAGACTATACCATATAAAGAAACCTGTAACATGAAAGGTTTTATGTGTTTAGAAGGTATGAGTTGGTGTTTGGTTGGTTGTTGGCTTGGCATTTTTTCCTTCCTGTACCGAGGAACAAACCAAGACTTCACGAATACTAGACAAGCACTGTGTGTCTCCAACTCCAGGCTGGTTATTTCTTTGAAACAGGGTCTCCCTTTGTAGACCTGAAACTCACAATGCAGCCTAAACTGGCCTCAAACTTAAGGGGAGTTTGTTTTTACTTAATTAGTGTTAGCGTTCTAGTTTGCTTTCTATTACTGTGATAAATACCACAACCAAAAGCAACTTGGGGAGAAGAGAGTAGCGTCTCATGCTCCATCGCCAAGAGAAGCCAAGGAGTAGCTCAGGCAGGAACCTGGAGGCAGGACTGAAGCAGAAGCCATGGAGGATGCTGCTTCCTGGCTTGTTCCCCATGGCCCGCTCACCATCCAGGACCACCTGCTCAGGGGTGGAAGCACCTACACTGAGCTGGACCTTCTCACACCAGCCATTAACCAAGAAAATGCCAGGGCTGGTGGCGCACAGCTTTAATCCCAGCACTCTGGAGGCAGAGGTGGGCTGATCTCTGAGTTCAAGACCAGCCTGGTCTACAAGTTAGTTCCCGGACAGTCAGGACTACACAGAGAAACCCTGTCTCTAAAATAAGGAGAAGGGGAAGGGGGAAGAAAAGGAAAGGGGAGGGAAGGGGAGAGCAGGGAAGGGGAGGGGAGGGGAAGGAAGAGAAAAGGGAGAGAAGGAGGAAGGATAGAAGGAAGGAAGAAAGGAGAGAGAGAGAGAGAGAGAGAGAGAGAGAGAGAGAGAGAGAGAGAGAGAATCCCCCACAGATTTGCCTATAAGCAGTCTCATGGAGGCATTTTCTCAGACGATCCTATTTTGTGTCAAGTGGACAGAAAACTGACCGGGACAGCTAGAAACTTGACTGAGCTCTGACCCCAGGAAACTGGGGGAAGGGGAGGAGAATGCCATAGAGCCAGCTTAGTAATAAGTAGGAAGACGATGGTGATGACTTGAGTGAGCCTTGCAGTCAGCTCTTTATCTATTAAACGTGTATTGGTAACTTATTTTGTGTATGTGCGGGAGGTACATGTGGAGGTCACAGGTCACCCCAATTCCAGGGAAGAAACTCAGTGCCTGGGGTTTGGAGGCATGGGGTTTGCTTCTCCCATTGAGCCATCTTAGTGACCCTGGCTCTCCTTTAACAGGCGCATGGGAGAAATAACTCGGGTGAAGATTGCCATCCACCTCCGAAGTGTGAAACTGAGTAACACACAAAAGCACAGGGAGGGCCCATCGTTCTTGGCTATACAGTTGTCCTGCACAGCAGCCTCCTGTACACAGCCCCTACCAGCTGCATGCTCACAGCAATTCTGCCCCATGGGGACAACCAAAACTGACTCTCACCAAAGTGCTGGGGAATTACCCTAGTGGAAAACTGCTACTTCAGACAAAGAGGCTGTTCAAGGGGGGCTGACGTGGAAAAGACCAAAACAGAGAGCAACAAGGGTGTCCTTGTTAGGACGCCAATGGGAGGGGAAAGGGCCTGGGCGTGCGGCTCCTTGCACGCTAAAAGAAATGGCAAACATGGAGTCACTAAAAGGTTTCAAGGGGGCATGATGGGATATTCTGAACACTAAAGAAAGGGCTCCAGTGGCACAAGTAGAAATGGGGGAGGAGGTTCATTTAGGAGGTTCACAGAGTATAACATTAATGAGCATTGCAGTGCTATATGCTATTCCCAGGGGACACATGCTTCCTTGTGACTGAGTTTCCTAGTTTGTAAGTGGCCACCTACTCCAAAAGGTGCTAGTACAAGTGTTTGTAATGCACTCAGAATGGGACTCCAGAAGCCTTTTGTTCTACCTGCCTTGATTCAAATTAGAGAAGGATGCTGGGGACATTTGAATGACAGCAGTGACATTATGCCTCTGGAAGGCCGAGGCTGCAGGAGGCTGGGAAATTAAAAGGCATAGTAAAAATATAAAAGTCTGGGGCGTATCAGACAAAACAGGGAACTGGGTAGGACATGAGATGCTTTGGCAATGAGGCATCATGGACAACTGAAAAGGTTCAGGCTCAAACAACCGCACGATGGTGGCTCCTGCACCAGGCTGAGTCTGATGTCCACGTAGATATATTAAGTGATAAGATTGGCAAGTCAGCACTCAGGGAAGAGTTCTGGACTGACGATACAAACCTGACCTTCACATTTTGCAGAGGAAGTATTTAATGATTGTGATGGCAAATATTGACTGTTGGCTCAACAGGATCTAGGACTACCTGGGAAACAAACCTCTAGGCAAGTCTGCGACAGGTAATGTGCATTACTTAATTGAGGTGGAAATATGTGCCTTAATTCCAGGGGGCACAATCCCATGGACTGGGATCCTTGACGCAACAGAAAGAAGAGCCAGGCACCAGCATTCAGCACTCCCTGCTTCCTGACTGCAGGATGCAGTATGATCAGCTGCCTCTGCCCCTGCCACGGTGCATTCTCCACTACGATGGGCATCCTCAAACCATGAGCAAAAATAAGGCCCCCCTTCCTAACATCACTTTCACTGGGTATTTTGTCACAGAGACAAGTAAGCAATACAATGATTTGAACTAAGCAATAATAATAATATTTAAATGCATTCAATTTCTGAAGAATTTGTCCTCCAGGTAAAGTGGGCCTATGTATAATTACAATTGTACAAGTCTCCCATTGAAGCATTGTGTGTAACAGGGTAGTTTGTAAACCACCTAAATAGCCATTGTTAGGGGTTCAGGGAAACTTGACAAAATACAGGCATGAATGGAAGATTGATGGGCCATGGTGACACAAGCCCATAATCCCAGCAAAGCAGGAGGCTCACCAGTGTAAGACCAGCCTGGGCCACATGCAAGGCCCAAAAATTACAATGCAGGAACAGGGAGGTATTATGCAATTGGTAAAAGAATAAGCCAACTTAATATGTCTTGGCCTAGCATGATCCACAATAAATATTATTCAATAATAAAGCAAGAAGCATAATGAAATGTAAGGCAGACTACATTTCTATGTCCCCTCTAAGAAGAACAGGATTGCTAATACTATTATAGACATGTTATAGGCATAGAAGGGATCATGGTTTGTTTTAATTTTTTTTGTTTGTTTTTGTTTTGAGAGACAGGGTTTCTCTGTGTAACAGTCCTGGCTGTCCTGGAACCCACTTTGTAGACCAGGCTGGTGTCAAACTCACTGAGATCCAGCTGCCTCTGTCTTCAAAGTGCTAGAATTAACGGTGTACATGACCACGGCCCAGCTGTGTTCGTAGCTTCTAACAACTGCAGCAAAGATGAAAAGGTGGGACTTAGAATAGTCTATGGAATGTTCTATGTTTTACTCTGTGGTCTTTTGTGACATTCTAATATTTGGAACTTTATACCTTTGACTTTTGTCTTTCAATAGAGTCTCACTGTGTAGCTCAGGCTAGTCTCAAACTGGCAAGATCACCACCTCCTGAGTGATGATATTTCAGGAATATACCACTGTATTATCATTTTTCTAAGGCCACCAGCCCGGTTTCCATGAAGTCAACTATGTTTGGAATGGAAACATTTGTGGGGAAAAAAATGTCTGTACTAAACAACATGCAGCCTTTTTTCTTGTCATTTTGTAAACAATATGTTCCAAGAACTGCTTTTGTGTTGTTTACATTGTGTTAAGTATGAAAAGTAAAGTCTGTGGAAGGCTATGCCTACTATGCAGTATGCCACCACTGTACCACCTTATAGGAAGGAGTGTAGCATCTATTTAAGTAATCATATAGTGCCTGAGACTTTGGATACTAAGGAGCAAGTGTGTGTGGATTTTGAGGTGGCATCTCACTGTGCTATTAAGGCTTGCCCCTGCCTGCCAAGCATCTCAGATTACAGGCAAGCACTACTATGCCCAGCTGCAATGTGAGGAGGAAACGTGTAGTGTGGAAGGGTTGAAGCAATGACTGAGTACAGGATGCTTCTTCAAAAGAGCTGGGTTCAATTCCCAGCACCCACATGGTAGCTCCCAACTGTCTGTAACTCCAGTTCCAAGGGATCTGATGCCATCTTCTGGCCTCAAAGGGTACCAGGCACATACATAGTGCACAGACACACATGCAGGCAAAACACCTATGTATAAAATCAATTTTTAAAGATGTGGTTTGAAAAAAAAAAAGTCATCCTTGTAGCATTCCCAAGGACAAAGCTAAAGATGGGATACCAACTACTGCAACAGTCCCAACTAGTCTGCCTCAGCTGTAGTGTGCTTGTCTAGCATGTGGGAAACTGGGTTTGATCTCCAGTACTGCAGAAGAAGAAAGAGGAAAGGGAGGAGGAGGAGGACTAGAATTACAGCTTAATCAGGGAGGATGGGGAGGCCCCTCAAAGCACCTTCAAATGGTACCCAAACTTAGACGAGTGACTGAACAGAGATGCCAAGTCTTCCTCAGCCATAAGCCTCAGGTCTAACCCTTTTTCTCAAACCTCCTGGAAGGCTTAAAAGATCTAGGTGAGTTAAAGAGTAGGTTGTAGGGCTACAGGTATAGCCCAGTGGAATAGCACTTGCCTAGTATTCACAGCACCCTGGGCTCAATCCCCAATAACAATGGTGAAAAAAGAAGAGAAAGCTTTGTTGTCCACCAGGGAGATGGCTCAATAGGTAAAAACACTTGCTGCCAAACCTGATAACCTGAGTTCTAGCCCCCAAAACCTACAGAGTAGAAGGATTCTTGATTCTCACGGGAAGTCCTCTAACCTGCATATATGCACATACACACACATGTCCATGCACACACACACACACACACACACACACACACACACACACACACACGTGCCAGCAAACACACACATAAATGTAAATCTTTTTTTAACTTTTATTCTTCTCTTATATATTACACCCTGGCAGCAGTTTCCCTCCCTCACTCCTCCCAGTCCATCTCCCCTCTCCCCCAGATCCAATGCTCCTTTTCCCTTAAAATATAAAATAAAAACGCAGGCATCCCAGGGATATCCCACCACCAGCAACATGGTCTAACAAGATACAATAAGACTTGGCACAAATCCTCATATCAAGGCTGGATGATGCAACCCAGTAGGAAGACCCCTCCATCACTCCCATTGTTGGGAGGCCCACAAGAATACCAAACCACACCATGAGAACACAACCCACAGAATCAACCAAGTAGGGCTCATAGGAGCTCCCAGAGACTGACCTGACAAACATGGACCCTGTATGGGTCTGAGCTAGGTCCCCTGCATATATGCACTTTATGGTTGTGTAGCTGGGTGTAAAGTGATTTTTAAAGAAGAAAGAAAAAGAAAGTCTAAGAGGGGATGAGGAAACAGAACAGAAAAACTAAAGAAAAGGCATCCAGAGCTGAGAGCAAAGAAAGATCTCTGACCACACACACACACACACACACACACACACACACACACGCACACGCACACGCACACGCACACGCACACGCACACGCACACACACCATCACCCTAGCCCTATCACCACATGGCCTCTTGAGTTGCTCTTTATACTATCACCCAGAAAAGCGGAACCTCATATGCTCTCTGATACAGAGCACTCAGACAGAAAGAACACCTGTCAACATTGCCCTTCCTTTCTTCCTGTCAAGGAGAACAGAAATACCTCACCATGGGGGGGGGGGGAAACTATTTCAGGGTTTCTTCAGCTGCCTGTCTGTGTTAAGTCTCCTCAGCGTGGCCAAGCAGCCCAGGATCTATTTGCATTCTGCCACACTACTAGCTGAAGCCAGCTGCAAGGAAGCTGGGTGGTGATGGGCCTCTTCCCGAGGAGTTAGGGATATCATGAGCGTATAAATCAGGAGACAAGAGCTTGCTCACCAAGCTCAGTGCCTTAGATGGAACCCATCTGTGGAAAGTTCGGGAGGACACATAGCCTCTGAGAGTTGTGAGACATGCCACCTCCTCTTCTCTCAAAAACAAAACAACAACAACAAAAAAAAAAAAAACAAAAACAAAAACAAAACACACACAAAAATAAACAATTTTACAAAATTTTAAGTAGCTGCCTCCCTGCATTCCACAAAGATGAGCCTTGTCCATTCCTCAGTTTGGCTGACTCTGCCAAAAATCTGCTAATTCATTTTCCCTGTACAGTAGAGTCAGGACTCAGCTTCTCGCCATCACACGGCCTTCTCAGGCCTCAGTGGCTTGGTACAGGCTGAGAGGAGCTGAGCTCAGCCAAACAAAAACACAGCCTGTATCCTCCAAGATCCCTGCCAGGAGCCACTGCCCAGCAAAAAATCTGAGGAAGATCTTACCAGAAGTTCTATCCTGGCTTTCCCAGATGGCCTGAGTCATCTCTCAGCACCTATATATGGTATCTCCCAGCCCACCTCAACCATCTACCACCAGTCTGAACAGACAAGGTCCCTTATTCGTGGTAAGTTCACTCCCCAACCCATGTCTGGATTAATCCCCTTACCAGTGTATGAGTGTGTGTGTGTGTGTGTGTGTGTGTGTGTGTGTGTGTGTGTGTGTGTGTGTGTTTGGAGTACAATGGACAACATTGGGTGTCATTCCTCAGTAAGTAACCCTCATCTTTGTTTTGTTTTGTTTTAAAGATTTATTATTTATGTGTATGTGTGTATTTTCATGTATGTATATGTGTGAAAGCAAGTGCCCATGGAGGCCAGAGTAGGGCATCAGATCCCCTAGGACTGGAGTTACAGACAGGTGTGAGCCACCATGTAGGTGCTGGGAATCAAACCCACTGAGCCATCTCTCCATTACACACACACACACACACACACACACACACACACACACACCTCACACATGCACACACACACGTGCGCGGACACACACTCACACACACACACACACTCACACATGCACACACGCACACATGTGCGCACACATGTGCACACACATGTGTGCGCGCACACACACACACATGCGGACACACACTCACACATGCACACTTGCACACACATACACACACGTGCGCGCGCACACACACATACTTTGTTTTCTGAGACAAAGCCTCTCACTGACCTGGAACCCCACAAAAAAAAGAAAAAAAAAAGTCAAGTGGTTTAGCCAATCAGCCCCAGAAATCTGTTCTTTTGCTTCCTCTCTGTGCAGTGATTGTAAGTTCATGCCCAGCTTTTGGGGGGATTCTGAGGACCAAACTGGGGTTCCCATGCTTGCAGGGCAGGCACTTTACTGACTGAGCCATTCCTCGAGCTCACACATTCCTGCTTTGACATCAGGTGACTTCCCCCTCAAGTTTAGCCATTTCCTAGAAATAGAAACAGCTCTGTATCCCAAGTAGTTTGGGGTCCACACCGCAGCCACCTCCTTTGTGGGGCCATCACACTTGGGTAACAGTTACCAGCTATAATCAGCCCAGGACCCATCATTAGACAATGCAGGACAGTGCTACACTCCAGAGCAAAGGCCAATAGGATTCTTCATACCAGCCAACCTATGCTGATCACCTAGCGTCACTCCTTCCTGCTTCAGAACAGGAAGTAAGGCTCCAGCCTACAGCCTCCCCTCCCCTACCTAATCCTTCCCAGTATCCCCCACAGTGTGATGTGCCATCTCTGCTTGGAGACCTGTCTGTTTGACAGACTTCCAAAGGTGATTCTCTTGGCTTGCCATATCTAAATAAGATGTGTGTGTGTGTGTGTGTGTGTGTGTGTGTTTGCATTTATTTGTTTGCTCACTCATTGTATGTGTGTATGTGCTCACATATACACCTATCTGTACATGTGTACGTATGGGAGTTGGTTCTTTCCTTCTACCACATGGGTCCTGAGGATTGAACTTGGGTCATCAGATTTAACAGCAAGCAGCACATTTGCCCACTGAGCCATCTCACCAGCCCAAAAATAACAAATTTATTATAAGCACAATAACTTGTCATTTATTATTGTGCTATGATATAGTAACTATACTAATTAATATGTATTATAACATATACTAAATAACAAACGATACCTTGACTATGATAAATTATAGCCATTTTGGTTCTCAGCCCCCACCCCCTTCTGGAACCACCCTCATCATGTTTTCCAGTTTCCTTGTTCTCAAATCCTTCATGCCACCACTGCTTCCTTACTAGAACATTCCGTGTTTGCAGGTCTGGGTTCAGTCCCCCTGGCCTTAGACTCTTGTGCTATTTCTGTCCCCATCTGTGCTCTGTCCAATGCCAGAGCCACACCCAGTGCCAACTGCCACCTATTTGCAACACTCACTAGATACCCACCTTCTCTGCTACCCTAACCAGCTTCTTGCTCCATTCCCATGTCTCCAGGCTCTATCCCAGTCATGGCCTTTGCCCCACTGTTGTCTTCTCTCTGTTCTTCCTTCAGAGAAGGGAGCCCCAGTGGCCCTCACTAAAAACCTCCCAGCAATGTGTAGGTAGTGCACACCGTCCTTTCAGAGCCTGCTGCCATTACCTCCCATGGCAGACCCTCTCATCTCAGCTGGATTCCAGCTCTGATCCTTCCCATCCCTCCTGTACCTTTGACCTAATACAAGTTTGTGACCAGGCTGCCCTTTCACTCACATCCCTAGTCCTGCTGCTTCTCCCATTCCACGCCCCAGCAGCACCGGGCGGGCGGCGTCAGAATGCAGTGTGGTGACCTGACACACTTCTGTTCCTTCACTCCGTCCCTTGCTTCCAAGGGTGCCTTGGGAATGCCTGCCCATAAGCCACTGCTCTCTTTCTCCCAAATGCCCTCCTTTTGGCATCATACGATCCTTGTGATACTGATTATTCTTCTTTCCATGTTTATTCAAAAATGTGTCTTCCCAAGCATGATGATACACACCCACTATTCCAGCACTCAGGAGGCTGAGATGGGAGGCTTGCCAGGATTTCAAGGCTAGCCCAATCTACATAGTAAATTGCAATCCAGGTTAGACCTTATGGGGGTCAGTGGAGAACCAGGGCCTGGTAAGATAGCTCAGTGGATAAAACACTTGCTATACAAACTTGGACATCTGAGTTCTATCCCCGGAACCAGTACTTCTGGGAGGGAACCTACTCCTGAGAGTTGGTGCTTGCCTGCTACCATGCACACCACACAACGATAACAATAAATACATTTCAATAAAATTTTAAAGGTGGGCACTCTTTTAATCCCAGCACTGGAGGGAGGCATGGGCATTGCTGGCACATACCTTTATTCCCAGCACTGGGGAGAGCAGAGGCTGGCAGAGCTCTATGAGTTTGAGGCCAGCCTGGTCTACAGAGCTAGTTCCAGGACAGACTCCAAAGCAATACAGAGAAACCCTGTCTTGAAAAACAAAAAAAAAAAACCAACAAAAACAAATTGAATTCCCTTTCAGAAATCAAGCAAAATTCTTGAGAGCCAGTGTCTTAGTTACTTTTCTATTGCTGTGATAAAACACCATGACCAAAGCAACTTACAGAAGAGTTTATTTGGGACTTATAGGTCCAGAGGATGAGTTCATGACCATCATGGCAGGGAGCATGGCAGCAGGTAGACAGGTATGGTGCCAGAGCAGTAGCTGAGAGCTCACATCTTTATCCACAGCAAAAGGCAGGACACAGTGGTACTCGACTTTAATCCCGGCACTTGGGTGGCAGAGACAGGTGGATCTCTGTGAGTTTGAGGCTAGCCTGTTCTACATGTGGAGGGTCAGGTCAGTAAGGACTACATAGAGAGACCCTGTTTCAACAAACAAACAAACAAAGCACAGTCCAGAGAAAAAGAGAGAGGGAGGGGGAGGGAGAGAGAGTGCGCTGGGAAAGGTGTGGGCTTTTTAAACCTCAAAGTCCACCCCCTGTAACACACCTCCTCCAGCAAGGCCACACCTCCTAATTCTCAAACAGTTCCTCCACCTGCAGACCAAACATTCTAATACATGAGCCTGAGAGCCATCTCACTGAAACCATCACAGCTAGGAAGAGTAGCGCATGTTCATAATGCCAGCGGTGGGAAAACTAAAACAGGGAGATTTCTGTGAGTTTGAGGCCAACCTGGGCTACCTACTGAGTTTCAGTCCACCCTGGACTGCGTGTGTGTGTGTGTGTGTGTGTGTGTGTGTGTGTGTGTGTGTGTGTGTGTGATGGACCCTGACCTCAGGGCACTATCTATCACATGTCCCTGCCTCCCACCTATATGCTGAACAGACAAAAGCAAAGAACCAGCAGGGAAGGACAGGACCCTTGTGGGCATTCAGCCCCCCACCCCATGCTTCCCCTAGGGGAATCTTTCTAAAGAGTACACCTATAACCCTGTCACTACATCAGTAGAAGCAGGAGAATTAAGAATTCAAGGCTAGCTTGTACTGCAGAGTGAGATCCTGTCTCAAAAAGAAAAAAGCATTTACCTGACTGTGTCACAGCCTCTATACCTATAAACTTCCTGTGGCTCCCAGCTGCCATATCCAAACAGACAAGGACCTCATTTCTCTTTCCCCCACAACCTTGGCATTTGCTGCCACCCCAACTTTGCTTACCTTGACCCATGGCTTTTGCTCATGCTGCCTCCTCTGTCTTAAACCCCTTCCCCCTCCCCTCTTCTGCTCATTTATGTTGCAGTAAGAACTGCTCCAACTAGCAACCAAGGGCAGCAGTTCAGTAGATCAGCAGAGCGGGTGTGTACCAGCTCTGTCCTGCCTTGTCCACCACCCTCATCAGCTGACAGATGGACCAGCTGGGTGACTGTAGAGGGGTTCACTCCTGGTCTGGCCATCAGCAGGTGGGCTTGTCATACAAGCAGGACTTTCTCACATGGCAGTCAGGTGACACTTATGCTTGGTGTTTGAGGGAAAACATCGACCAAAACATCTACAGTCAAACCCACAGTCAGTGTGGAGGAGGCACAGATCTGGAGGACCATCGATGCAGGGATCGGCCATGATATGCCTTCGACTAGAGCATCACAAAGCCCCCACAAGCACAGCAGACCTTCACGAAACACCCACCACATGGTCTGTCAGTCCTGTCAAGTCCCCAGTACAGCTTTTGTGTTTTCCAGTGGTCTTAGGTGACCCTGTGAAAGGATCATTCAACTCCCAAAGGGATCTCGACCCACAGGATCTCCAGGCAGTATTGCAGCTAAAGAGATCCCCATGTTACTGGGCTCTTGATCCTAGCTTCTTTAGTTGGTGGTGGTGGCTTTTGTTTTGTTTTGCTTTTGCTTTTCGAAACAGGGTTTCTCTGCATAGCTTTGAAGCCTGTCCTGGAACTTGCTTTGTAGACCAGGCTGGCCTCAAACTCAGAGCTCTGCCTGCCTCTGCCTCCCGAGTGCAGGGATTAAAAGTGTGCACCACCACGCCTGGCTTGGTCCTAGCTTCTATGCATCTCTTCTTCCTCCTTCCCTCCACCTCCCTTCTAGGTCCTATCTTCTAGGATCTTCCTCCTCCTCTCCTCTTGTGTGGCACAGGTGAGTGTGTATAGATGCATTCCCCAAAGCTCTCACATGGAGAGGCCAAAGGCTGACTCCAGACGTCTTCCTCAATTACTCTTTATTATTTTCAAAGACTTAGTATACTTGTATTTACGTGTCTGCCCCTGTGCCAGATCTTCTGGAGCTGCAGCCTGACAGTTGGGAACTGAGCTCTCATCTACTTTAAGAGCAGCCAAGAGTTCTTAACAACTGGCCCTCTCTCCAGCCCTCTCCACCTTGTGTTTTGAGACAGGGTCTCTCACTGAATCTTGAGCTCACCACTTAGACTAAACAGACTGGCCAGTGAGCTCCCAGGATGGACCTGTTTCTGCCCACCACCTCCACCCACCCCTTCAGGGCTAGAATTACAGGCATATGCTGCCACACCCAACTTTTTAAATGAGTGCTGTCAATCGAATTCAGGCCCTCCTTTACCCACTAAGCCATCTCCAGACCCTCTCTTTCTTTTCCTTGAGACAAAGCTCACGAGTGCTTGGACCTGCTTCCTGTTCAAAGAAAGTCAGGATGCACTTTCAAACTGGATCATGTCCAATACTTCAGGGTGCAAATTTCTGCAGCTTTGTCCAATATAATATTCTTTTAAAACCCTATGTGTTTTCTGTGACTCTAACTCAGATCCATGTGTGCACTAAACGCCACACCCACAGTAAATTTCAAAAAGACTCTATTCTTGCTGCTGCTTGCTCCTCTAATACTCTCAGAAGCCTTTCTCTTGAGCTGAAAGGTTCTACCAAACACCACTGGACACTGCCTGGGGTCTTCACAAAGGTCCCACAGCCTCACCCTTGATTCCATCTTTCCTTTGGGCCGTTCTCTTACTTTAAGAGTCCATTCCCTCCCAGACAGATGAAAATGAGGACCAGTTTTACTTTTCAAAGCACAAACACAGCAGGATCTACTTATCTAGCTCCTCTCTCCCCCACAACAGTCACACCAGATCCACAGGCAGCAGAGAGAGAGCCACTGGACCTGGTGTGGGCTTTTGAATCTTTGAAATCCACTCCCAGTGATAAGCTTCCTCCAACGAGGCCTTCTAGTCATTCTCAAGTAATGTCACGCCCTGATGACATCCAAATACGCGAGCCTATGGGGGCCATTTTTACTCAAACCATCACATACTTAAATACAAGGTTTTCTTGTTTTGTTTTGTGTTTTGTTTTGTTTTAGTAAAAAGGAGGAACTAGAAGAGATATATTTTCCTCTCAAATTTGGAATATGATCCCAAGGTTGTGGAGCTTCCTTCCAACTGCTTCCGAGGAGTTTGTAGAAGGATCACACAGAGGGGAAGCGAGAGAGATGAGACAAATCCGGTCCCTCAATAACCCACTCCTGAGGTGGAGCCCCTGTGACCAATTTACCTTCCACCAGGCTCCACCTCTTAAAGGCACCTCCAGCTTCACACAGTTATACTGGGTACCTGACTTGTGGCATGAGTGTGGGGGGGGCTGACACGTCTGAACCACAGCAGGCCTATTTCCTGTCTTCTAAGTCACCACACCCAGTGTTTTACCAACTGTGAAGCCACTAACGACATAGCACAAGCATTCTTGTTCCAGCTGCCATGTGATATCCTTGGTAAGAAAGCTTGGGACCATACAGGGCAGCACCAGGACAGGCAGACTTTCCACGTGGACACCAGGAGAGAATGTTCCAGCAAGCCAGGAAGAAGCTACGTGGCTTCCTAATATTCATGTGCAGAAATCTCTTAGCATCATTTCTGCATTATCTGTTGACTGAAGTAGTCAGAATCCATGGAAAGTCCAGAAGAGGATGCACAGGGCTGTGGTGGTGCACACCTGTATCCTCAGCACTGGGGAGGAAGGGACAGGAGGTCAGGGTACCAAAGTCATCCTCAGCCATGTGTTTGAGGCAGAGAAAGAGATCCTCTCCCCCCTTCTTTGTTTTCTTTCTTTCTTTTTTCTGTGTAGCCCTGGCTGTTATGAATACAGTGTAACATGTTGGGACTGTGTGTGGCAGGTCCCTAGTCCCGAGGTGGAGCAGGTGATGGATAGCAGGCAGATGGGAAATGTGACTCATAGTGAAAGTTTTATTGAGGAGGAGGTAAGAGAATGAGGTAAAGAGACAGAGAGAGGACAGGAAAGAAGAAGGAGACAGGAAAAGTCCTGTCTGCCCCTGCAGAGGAACAGCAAGAAAGAGAGAGCTGAAGTGGGTGGATTTTTTTTTCTTTCAAAGGGCCAGGGTACATACACCTGGCAGATGCAGGTAGGTGAGAGGCAGCACCATGTTTGCCTGGATTACAACACTGGCTGTCCTAGAACTCGCTCTGGAGACCAGGCTGGCCTTGAACTCAGAGATCCACCTGCTTCTGCCTCTGGAGTTCTGGGATTAAGGTGTTTACCATCACTGCTTATTTTTTAAACAAGGCCTCATTATGCTCAGATTTTATTTTTTAATGAAATAATACATAAGAATTTGTATCTAAGTTTTAGAAGCAACATGGACCTATTTGGGGTAATTTTTTTTTTGAAAGTTTCATCCATCCATCCATTAATTTATTCATTTTTTGAGACAGGGTCTCATATATTCCAGGCAGGCCTCAAGCTCTCTATATATAGGCAAAGATGGCCTTTCTGATCCTCCTGCCTCCAACTCCTGGGATTACAGACATGTACCACCACACCTGGTTTATAGATGCTGGATATTAACCCCTGGGTTTCATAAATGTTGGGCAAACATTCCACCCACTAGGCTACACCCCCAACTTCCATTCTATTGTAGGTTGAATCACTTGGATTTCACATGCTTTTGTGGTCATGCTGTCTGTGCTAGGTGATCCCAAGTGACTCATGGTCAGTTCTCCACGTGGCTAGCTCAGACTTTTTCACCCAGGAACGCATTTCCAAGAAAGCAATCGCCAACACAAAAGCAGTGCTTAGGCTTCCATTTTCATCGCACACACTAAAGGCAAATTGGCCAAAGCTTGTCCCATGGCCACACCCAGAACTAGCATAGATGATGGAGGCTTGATTCCTTGGAGGCCACTAATGTGGCAGTATATCACCCATGAGCAACTCTGACTCATCGTCGAACTCCTCCAGCTCTGCCCTATTCAGGAAGAAGGGAATGGATTACTCTGAGGAAAAGTGTCCTCCAAACACAACAGGACTGAAGTACATTTAAATTCAGAGAGACTATGGCAGGATACACAGATTCAAGACAGAAAGGCAGGAAGTTGGCACACAGTTCCCACCCCTAACCAAGAAGCCATCTGCAATTCATACCGCTTAAAAAAGGAAAAATTAGATCTCTCCAATGGAGTCTCACTGAGAATATTAACCACATCCAGGTTAGCCCCTATGCCCAGCAGTAGATGGTCAATACACACACACATACACACACACACACACACACACACACACACACACACACACAAACAATTCAATAGTAATTTTATAGATTCAAATTGCTTTGGGCATTTTTTGTCTTACTGGTCTTTTCGGTGTATATTTTGGTTTCTGTTTTTATAGGGATCTGTGTGTGGGGGGAGGGGGTGTACGAGTTTCTTGGTCTTTTTCTTTTGCATTTATTTGTTATGTTTGCTTGTTTGTTTGTTTGTTTTAAGAGAGAGAGCATGAGATTGGGTTGGTGGGGAGGAGAGAAGGATGTAGGAGGAGAAAAGCATGATTATAATATATTTTTATGGAAACAAAATTTGTTAGCCGGGTTTAGTGGCACACACCTCTAATCCTGGCACTCAGGAGACTAAGGCAGGGAGACTGTGAGTTCCAGGTTCCAGGCCAGCCTGGGTACTCTCTCCTCTTAACTTCTGACTTGTCTCCTAAAACATAATCTGGTCTTGTTTTTGTTTTTGTTTGGTTATACTCTCTAAGCATGTGGTTCCTTAGGAAACCAACCCTACTTGAAATTAGGAAAGGCAGCAGAGAGTACAACATTGATTCCAGGATTCTTTGAATTTCATCGATAAGTCATAGTTCTAAACAAATTGAAAATAAACATAAAAAGAGTATGGAGAGATACACCTTTAATCTAGGCAAAGGCAGGTGAGTTCAAGGCCAGCCTGATCTACAGAATCCCAGGACAGCCAGGTCTACACAGAGACAGAGAAACTGTCTCAAAAGAGACAAAAACAAACCGAAGGAAAAGACCCAGGACAGACCAGAATCCATGTAAAGATGGAGGAGAGAGACGAGTCACAAAGTTGCCATCTGACCTCCAAACTCACGCTATGTCACACGTGCACACACATGATAATAATGGCAATAATAATATTTTACTGGGTGTTTAAAAATCATCAGAAAAACTGTCTTTTTCCCTAGCTTGTTTTTTGTTTTTTTGTTTTGTTTTGCCACATAAGGACATAAAAAACACACAGGAAATCCACCATCAGCACTTAAAAAAGTGGGAAGACTTATTCTGAAGATAGAAGTACAGAAAAAGCAGGTGTGTGGCTTTGACTGGCCCAAATGTAGAGCTGGGTATTATGTGCTGCCTTAACAGCTGATGAAACGTACGGGGCTTCAAGTATCTCTACCCCCAGATGATAATGTCCTCAGCCGGACAACCTTCCCTGTGAGGACCAGGTTCAGGTCTTCCTTCTCCCTGAGCAAAGGCTCAGTTCTTTGTAAACCTGCATGGATGAGTCAGTCTGCCAGTCACCATCCTTCAGGGAACCCGGCATCACATCCTTCTGACCACCCCACCCCACCCCACCCCCACTCCCACACCCCACATCCCACACCCCACCCAACCCCCACATCCCCACCCCCATCCTCACAACCCCCACCACTGCACCCACACCCCCATCCCACCCCCACACCCCCATCCCCACATCCCCACATCCCCACATCCCCACATCCCCACATCCCCACATCCCCACCACCCCCACCACCACCCCACCACCACCCCACCTCCACCCCACCCCCACCCCACCACCCCCACCACCGCACCCACACCCCACCCCCCACTCCACCCCCCACATCCCCATCCCCACTCCACCACCCCCACCCCCACCCCACCACCCATACCACCCCCACCACCAGCCAAGGCCTGCCTCCCACAGATCCAGGCTGTTCTGTTTCTGGATGCAAGCCCCTTCTGGCAATTCCGTGAATACCGAGTCATTCTCTATGTTGTTAGCATATGCGCCCCATAAACTGCTTTTGACCCTACCAACTCAACACTGAGTGTTAGCCATCCCATTCCCCCTGGGATAGGAAACTACCATGTCAGCTAAGTGAAGACGAGGGGCTGCAAACATAGTGACAGCCTGACGGTGATGGCCAAATACCCCCACACCATCTCCCATCTGGGACAGTGAGGTCATTCTAGAAAAACCTTGCTGGTCCAGGCTAGGAGCACTGGGACACTGTAGAGTCAGTCCAGAGACCTGAAAGCTTCTCTGTCCCAGGCCTGGGTCCACTCCAGAGTAACTGACTGACTTGACAAATCACTTCCTTTCTAGGCCTTCAGGTCTCAGCTGTAAGGTGATGGGCAGTCCTGCGATCCCTCCCTCTGTGACCCCTCTGAAAACATCTATAAAGTCATCTTATATGATTCTATTTATATGGCTGTAAAGGGTGAATGCCCCAAGGTTGTTTGGATCTTGAGGAGGCCATCACCCACGTGTCTCAAGCTGGAGCTACAGGAGACAATGAAAGGAGACCGACAAAAGGCCTTCTTTCCTTGACTCGAGTCCTTCCACTTTGGGTTTCTGACTTGTCCATCAGTAAATAGGAATTGTTCAGGCTCCTCCCCTTCCTCTTCCACATCTGTGATCCCTCCCCAGATCCTGAATTGTCTTCTTCAAGCCTTTGATTCCATCCGACTAGAGATGTTGCTCAAGCAGACACGGAGTTTCAAGCTCTCAACAGGCCATGCTCCCCCACCCCTTCCTGAGGGAAGAGTGCCTAGGGACCCAGAAAGTAGGCCAGGTCCTGGAAACCTTCACAAAGTAGCACAGACAGACCTCGGATGGACCTGCAGAGTAGCATGCAGCGCCTCAGGCAGCCTCAGCTCTGACCCCTGAAGCCCACAGGCCTCTCTGTAGCCAACGTCCTGTCCCAGAATAAAGGCACCAAGCAGCTCCATGCCCAAAGTCTGGGAGGAGGGAGTCCCAACTAAAGCAACTGGAAAGATTCCTGAGTCTGACTCCAAAACCACTAAGCTGAAAGGAACAGACTACAATCCAGGGACAGAATAGAGCGCGTATACAATGAGACAGGGAGGAAGCTGAATGAATGAGAAAGAGTGGCAATGGGGGTGAGTAGCTGAGACCAGGATACCTGGATCCTGAGAAATTCCCTATGAACAGTAAAGCTGGATGGTCTCATCTACGATGAGGGGTGGTCTTTGGGACCCCTGTCCCTTAGTCCCCAAACCCTGGGGAGCTTTACCAAAAGCACCCCGGGAGTTCAGTGGCTTACCAGAGGAATAGTCCCCACTCCTGCAGAATATCCTATCATCTCAAGTACTGAGGAGACTGAAATTGCATCTGCAGGCCCAGGGATGGCTTCCAACCATGGCATTACAGTGTGGAACCCTGCAGTGAAACAGAAGAAGGAGCAGGCAGATGGCTGAGAGGTAATGCTAGCCCACAAGACTTCCCAACCAGCATTCAGAGACCAGGAGGTTCAAATCAAGCCAGCCTTTTAAAAAAATAAATACAAGGCCCAGCAAGATGGCTTGGTGGGTAAAATAGCTTGTCAACAAGCCTGACAACCTGAGCTCAATCCCCATGAATTACATGGTAGGAGGAGGACCCAGCTCTGGAAATCTGTCCTCTGGCCTCCAAATATGCACTCAGCCATGCACATACATACATATGTATGTATGTATATATGTATCCATGTATATATCTATGTAGACAATTTTAAATATTATTTAAGATAACAATAAATATAAGCAAATAGATCATTAGCAATATGTATTTTAAAAGAGCCTCTTGAGATCAAGTTGATGGGGGGAAAGGGGTGTCCCTGTGGATCAAAATCTGGACTCAACCTTTCCAGTTAGTCATATATCCCCATTCTGAGAGTTTGCTCTTTCCTCTACTACTAGCTGAAGAGTGCAAAGCGACATGACTAAGCACTGAGGGCTTGGGTTCAAAATCCTGCAATTGGTCAGCTTGGCCACAAACCAACCAACCATGAAGTAACAAGGTGTGAAATAGAATGAGTCTGTTACATGAGAGATGGGATGGAATGTGGCCACGAATGCAATGAGCCCAGCGCAGTGCTGGCTAGAAGGCAGCGCTCCTTGCCTTGTCCGAAGACCAAATGGGACCATCTTGTACTCATGGAAGTGAGAACACTGTAGCTGGCTGGGCCAGGAAGTGCCCCCTCAAGTTCAGAGTCTGAAGCAGAAAGCACGGTTTCTCCTACCCCCACCCCACAGAGCCAAGTGCTCTGAGCACCTGGAGGTGGGCAGGCATGGGCAGCAAAGGCAGGCGCCAGGCAGGTGCACCCCTTGTCTTGCTTCCAAAAGGCTGTTCTAGCATGGAAAACAACCAACCAATTTCCTTTGCAGGAAGACCAGGCTCCAAAGCCAAAACTTGTCACTGGAGGCGCCAGCCAAGAGGGAAAGGAGGGAGGAGTTAGCAGGCCTCCCCACTGCACCCTTCCGTTTCTGAAGGCTCTAGCAGAGAAAGGGTTACAGCCTTTAAAAGAGATCAAGCATCTGCAGGTATGAGAAGGAGGCTGCCCCATCCTGATTCAGGGCTCCTAAACAGCCAGCCATAGTTTTGAGGGTACCCGTACTTCAGCATGCCACCTTCCCACACCCAGGCGCGCCCTTGCCAGCCACCCCACCCCCTCCATCCTTTTCCTCAGCCTCTGATTGGCTGAACCCCGAGGCCCTCCCCGCTCCCCCGCTCCCCCGCTCCCCCACCCCTGGTGAAAACTGCGGGCTTCGCACTGGGTGCTGCAACTGGAGGCGGTGGTGCATCCGGTGGAGGCTGCAGCTACCAGAGTCCAGGTGAGAGCAGGAGCCGAGAGGAATCTCTGCACTCAGGGACAGCCACAACGCGAGGTGGTGCAAGCCCTCCCAGCTGCAGTTTTGGGAAAGGATTTGTGGGCAAGGGAATGGGGGGAGGGGGAGAGGGGGTAAAGGGACTTGCATCCCAGGCTGGACGGGAGTGAGAGGCTGTGCACAGGGTAGCAGATTTTTGCTGCCCAGCACCGTCAGAGATTGGGTGCCAGAGGAGAACAGTGAGGAAGGATACCGAGGACAACCTTTGGTTTGCCTTCCACCCAGAGGTCCCCAAGCTCACATCTCTAGGTTGGGGGAGGGTCGTGCAAATAGAAGGAGGAGCCAGGTGGCCAGCTGGAGGGAGTCTCTGCCTGGTGACCTCGCACCTCGCTGGGTGCGGGGCAACTCAGGTAAGGAAACTGCAGTGCTGCAGAAGGGGACTGGGTGGCAGGCGCGGGGGAGGGGAGAGCTAGAAAGGATGATAACGGGTTGGGGGGAGGGGAACCTCAATTGGCAGAGGATGATCGAAATACGGAAGTGGCATCAGGATGGGGTCAGCCAGGCGGGCCCTTGGGGAGAGGCCGCAGAGTTTGGCTGGATGTGGGCTTCAAAGACTGGGACACCAGGACACAAACTGCCTCTGCCAGTGTACGCTGTCTCTCCATCTAGTTCTGCCAGGTTGCTCCAGCACCAGTCCCATTTCTTTCCTCTAGGGTTCCCTCCCTGAATCCCAAACCCACACTCCCTCCTCCCTAACCCAGTGTTCTCAGATCCAAATCCTATGCGGGCTTGGGCGTGGTGGGCTAATCTGTAATCTCAGCCCTTAAGAGGTGGAGGTGGAAGGATCGTGAGTTCAAGATCAGCTTGTTCTAAAATCACATGAACCTTAAACTGTCAGAGTGGGGAGTGGTGCACCCTGTGTGTGCAGCCTAGGGCGGAGCCCTTGCACGCTCACTTGGGCAAGGACAGGCTAGTATACCAGCTCCAGTGTTGCAAATGTGTTGAGCAGGTGGTGCTTGGGTACGGGGAGGAGAAAGGGGTGCTTTGAACACTGGACTAGAAAATTGCAGCCCCATGAATTCTCGAGAGCTGGCCCCTTGCAAGTGTCTCTGGCCTCTCACTCACATCTTGTTTGTGTCCTGTACCTCTCTAGAACCTTAGACACATGCCTGACCTCATTCATCCCTAGCCATTAAGCTGTCTGGATCACTAACTGTGGAGCATAGCACCTGCTGCTTATCATTTTCTTAAATCCCATCACAAATCCTATTCTTTCTTTCTTTCTTTCTTTCTTTATTTATTTATCTATTTTTCTCAAGACAGGATTTCTCCGTGTAACAACCCTGGCTTTCCTGGAATGAGCTCTGTATACCAGGCTGGCCTTAAACTCACAGAGATCAGCCTGCCTCTGCATCCCAAGCAAGTGCTTGGATTAAAGACCACCACCACACCTGGCTATAATCCTATTCTTGTGTAAGGTTCAGAGAGCCTCATGTATCAATAAATGTCTTTTATCCAGCTCTCAGGAGTGAGGCAGGATAGAGTTTGAGGGCATCCTAAACCACAGTCTCAATAAAATATAATAATAGGCCGGGTGGTGGTGCATAGCTATAATCCCAGCACTCAGAAGACTGGAACAGTTTGGCTACAAAGTGAGACCCTATCAAAATAATAAATAATGAATAAACAAGTATTGAATATCTATTATATGCTAGGGCTGACCTGGGCATTAGGGATCTTCTTCTAAACTATCCTGGAGAAGGGAGTATTTTTGTTTAATGAGCATGAAGGTGTTCATTTGGAAAGACTGACTGAGTTCTGGAGACAGGCTGCACAGCAACATGACAGAGCCCGACCCTCCTGAAGCATACACATAGGCCCTGTGGCTTGGTGGTGGCACATGTCTTTAATCCCAGCACTCAGGAGGCAGAGGCAGGAGGATCTCTGTGAGTTTGAGAGCAGCATGGTCTACAAGAGCTAGTTCCAGGACAGGCTCCAAAACCACAGAGAAACCCTGTCTTGAAAAACCAAAAAAAAAAAGTTATGTGTAGTTTACCAAATCAAAATTGTAAATGTAGGCAGTCCTTGTCCCATGGGTCTTAAATCCCAGAGAAAAGTGATGAAATCACCCAGCAGGGAGTTACTCCAGGGAGAGCACAGACACACAGCATCCCAGGACATGTGCCCCGCCTCCTTGCTTTCTCTGAGTGGCAGAGCCTCAGGCAATGTCACCTTCAAAGGGAAGAGGGTGAGGAGAGGGGCTTAGGTGTCTATCATGCTCTGCATGGGCCATTTGCCCTGGCAGTAAATATGGCCCCACTTGTCCCACCTCTTGGCTGATACCCAGCTTTCCTACCCCAGAATCCAGGACAGAACCCTTGGCACCATGAACCCAGTCATCGGCATCGCTGTCCTGCTTTCAGGTACTGGGCAAGGGGCAGGGCTGGCATTCCAGGGCATCTGGCTTTCCTCCCTCTTTGTAGGCGCTGGTGACTATGGGGGCTCAACCTCACTGATCTGCCTGTTGGTGGTGGTCTTTGGCAAATTGGAAACTCCATACAGGAACTAAGAACTCCCTTTGGTCTCCTGTTCTTGAAACACTAATGGGACCCACGGGTTGAGTGGAGATGAAGTTGGAGTCTGGGGGGTTGTTATGATATCCCACCAGTACCCAGGGGTTAGTGCAAACCCCACATCCTCCCAGCCAGGCCCCAGTCTAGTCTTCCTGCAGGGGAGAGGCCGCTGCTCTGTATCCCCCCCCCCCAATTCAGAGAAGGCACTGCTGTGCCAGTCTTGCAGATGTCCCAAGGGCAGAAGGTGACCAGTCTGACGGCCTGCCTGGTGGATCAAAACCTTCGTCTGGACTGTCGTTATGAGAATAACAGCCTCTTGACCATCCAGCACGAGTTCAGCCTGACCCGAGAGAAAAAGAAGCATGTGCTCGCAGGCACCCTTGGGGTACCTGAGCACACATACCGCTCCCGGACCAACGTCACCAGCCAACGCAACATCAAGGTCCTTACCTTAGCCAACTTTACCAACAAGGATGAGGGCACCTACACGTGTGAGCTTCGAGTCTCTGGCCAGAGTCCTCCCATGATCTCCAATCAAAATGTCTCTGTGCTCAGAGGTGAGACTGGTCCCCAGAAAGATGAAATGGCCAGGTTAGCCACACTGGACCTAGCCAACCTGCCTACAAAAATGAAACGAAACAAAACAAACAAAAAACAGCAGCAGCTCCATTAGCTGGGCTGGAGGGCTACTCCCCTCACTGCTGTTGATCTCCTGGGGAACGGCTACCCTCTGTGTGAGTGGGGGAAAATCAAGGGCCAGTCAGGCAGAGCTTGTAGTAGAGGGTATATATACAAGAGCTGAGGAAGCTGCTAGTGGGGAGACTGTTCTGTTACACCGTCAGGTTGAGCCAGTTAAGACGTCACGGCAGCAGCTGCCTTAAAGGGCTAACACCTGGTTCTGCTAACCCTCCTCCCCTTACCTCCTCCTCTCTCCACAGACAAGCTGGTGAAGTGTGATGGCATAAGCCTGCTGGTTCAGAACACCTCATGGCTGCTGCTGCTCCTGATCTCACTCTCCCTCTTCCAAGCCATGGATTTCATTTCTCTGTGACTGGTTGGGTCCATAGAGAAACATGAAGCCTCCAGGCCCAGTACAGAGGTCCTGCTTCTCTGGATCAGCTAACTTCCTTCCCCAGCCCCTCAAATACCTCGGGGAGAAACGGGGACCCTGCCCCTCATAAGGAACCCCAGTGCTGCATGCCATCGCCCATCCCCTTCTGACACTTTGCCCTCTCTGCACACCACTGGCTGCCATTTTATACTCTTCATTCCAGGGCCGCTTCTGTCGTCTGTTTAGTGTTTCTCCTTTCTTTTCTCTGGGAGTTTGTGAATAGGAGGCCAGGACGGGGGACCTAATGGAGCATAAAGGTGTATGATAGGTGGCAGGACACCAGTCCCTGGAGGGGAGTTCCTCCTTGCTAACCAGGCCAAATGCCTGAAAGAGACATGAAGAAGGAGTTGGAGTGTGTCTGTGTCTGGTACAGTCATACTCTTGGTAAAAGGATCGCCCAGCGGGCAGGGAGGGAACCTCAAGATCTCAAGATATCAGGGGATGCTCAGCCTTTGTGGCCCATCCAATGAGGATGAGAGCTGAGTCTATACAAGATCATTCTCAGGCACCACATACAATGCCCTTCCTACCACTGAAGAAGTCCCCTGGGGCTTCAGTAAAGGTGCAGGTTCCACAGAGAATGTTGGGGAAAGGGAATGTCACCCCTCCTGTCTCTAACCGCCACTGCCTGTAGTGAAAAGCATGGCAGAGGAAGGCAACTTCCTCCTCTGCTCCCAAGGAGCCAGAGCTCCGACTGCAGGATCTAAGTCAGTCCAGGAAGGAGGGTTCTAGAGCCACCCTGCTGGCCCCAGCTTGCTAAGGGAGATTCTTGTTCTTTTCCTTGTCCCTCTGTGCCAGCCTCTCTGGCTGTCCCTGATCCCCCAGACAACCAGAGTCTTACAACCTGCCTCCTCTGGGACCTCCTAGGGTGGGAAGCAGGTGGTGGAGTGAGACCCAGTGTGAACACTTCTTGGAAGACAGTTTTTCCCAACACCCACTTCCCCACCGGCAGCTCTGCCTGTCCTGTCATAGTGTGTAATGCCACCACAGCTTACAGCATCTCACTGGGGGTGGGGGGGGGGAGCTGCACAATAAAACCAAGTCTCTGGAGTCTGCCCTTGTGTCTGTCTCTGTTTCAATCCACCATGGTCCCTGACCTGGATGGCTTGGCTAGGTGTTTCTATGTGCAGAAGGTCCAACAGGAATATAGGATACCCCAGCCTTTTCTATCCCCCTTGCCTCCTCTCTCCCACTCTCTGCAGCCCCCTCCCACAAGGACATGATACTGGGCTTCTCTTGAGAGAGACTCTACTGTGAAATCTTCACTCAAATCCTGTGTTCTCTCTGCTGACTCATCGGCAGAAGCAATGAGTTCACACACCACCACCCCCGTCTCTCCCCTCTCCAACACACGGGCCCCACCAGGCAGCCCTGGCTCTGGAGGTGCCAGTGATTTTGTTCTGACGGGTGTACCCCACCTTTTCTTCCCAGCCCTAGTTCTGCAAAAAGTGCAACCTTAAGTCCTGTCTGCTGAGAGGGCATACATGCCCTTGAGTGCTGGAGCAAGGACAATGGGAGGGCCAGGCATCAGGCCTTCAGTACAAAAGCTATCATCTTGGAAAGGGCTGGGGCAGGCTTTCCCTCCGGAGTGGAAACATGGGACCCCATCCCTGGAACCCTTCTCAAAAAGTAATGAGTAAAATGTAAATGGGTACCACAGGCTGTTGTGGGTTTAGGGTCAGCTGGGGACCACAGGGTTCCATTTGCAGGGAACTATGGAGACAGCCTGAGAGAGCCCACCCTGCTTTGACAGGCAATGTGGGGGAGAAGGCTGAATCACTTGGTGTTTAGCCTGGAAAGAATAAGTATCTGAACATTTTTTCTTAAACATCCCAATCTAAATCAATGCCACTTGTTCCCAGTCTTCCTGTCCTTGCCCTGGCCTCCCTTCTGACCAGGCCTGAAGAAGGCAGAAGAAACCACTCCTTGCAAGCCATAAGCCGTTTGGCAGGTATAGCCAAGCCCGAGCTGTCCAGGGAAGGGATATTCCCAAGACCCAGGCTCCCTGCTCAACACTTCCATGGAGCTACAAGTGCTATGCCAAAGAAGTCTGTAAGAAAACTTTTACGGGAGAGAGAAATGACTCAAATGCCAGGCAAGTCTGGGAAGCCCCACCCTCAGAGCAGTATGAGGTCAATCAAGTTCAAGCATTTTTTTCTGAGAGGAACCGGGAGGCCAGGTAGGAAGCCCAAATGAGAAGCCAGTGGGAGACCCTGGCACCTGGGTGATACTCCTTGTGTGGCCTTTGTCACACCTGGCACTCTTTCCCTAGAGAGCTTTGTGGCCACACTCTGTTAGGGAGGTGGGGCTGCTCTCTGAAAGCTACAGAGTTGTAGAGTGATAGACTGGGTCTAAAAAGCCACAGAAAATGTGGGAGGAGGCGGAGAGCCATGAGGCCTTGCGATCTAAACCAACCCAAGACAACCATAAATAATACAGACAGGAAAGCAGAATTCTAGTTCAAGAGCATCAAATGCCAGTGTCTTGGGGCTGGCAACCCACAATCTCTGGAACCCACACTGGTGGAAAGAGCTAAAAGCTGTCCCATCCTCTACACTTATGCCATGGCACACTTCTGTGCATGCCTGTTTATGTTTATATACACATGCACGCACTAAATCGTTTTTCAAAAGGACTATTAAAAAAAAAATTTAATGCCCCTCTTTGTACCCTACATCTGAATGGGATTACCCACTGAGACAAACTGTACAGATCATCATTGTAGAACACCCTTGAGAAGGCCAAGGAGATTACCATGAGATGTGGGGACTTCAGTGGCCAACAGGGAAGCCATCATAGCCTCAGGACCTGTGATAAGCAACTTCTTGTATTCTTGAACCAAGTCCAACTCCTGCCTGAGCTTGTAGCTTTTCTGTTGAGGGGCGGGGCCGGTGTGTCTTCCCATGCACACACATGATAGAACACTGGGCTGAGTTCCTTCCCGAGTCTTAGCATGAGCTAGAGAGCCACAGCCCCACTTCTGCTCAATCCAAGAGTGCTCAAGGTAATGGTGGGCAGCTTTCCTCACCAAGGCCCAGTGCTCTTGGCCTCAGGAGATTATGTGGTCCAGAATCTTCCAGAATCTTTCTTGGAAAAAAAGCACGTCCCCTTGCTTAGCAAATGGAAAAACAAGGGTCAGAGGAGATGGCTTAAGACCAATAGAAGAGGCTTATGGAGCCAAGGATGGCTCAACACTCAATAGGACCTTGGTAGTTGGAGGATCTTTCTATACAGCCATGGCTAGCCTAGAACTCTGTATGTAGGCCAGGCTGGCCTTGAACTCACAGAGATCTGCCTGCTTCGACCTCCCAAATTCTGGGATTAAGGGAGTACAATACCATGCTCCAAAAGTTTTCATTTAGTGTTGGGCCACATCCATGACTATCATGGGATGCACCTGAGGTTGGATGCATCAGGATCTGATCAAAACCTGCACTTAGCTCTTTCTTGCTGCTCTGTGGAGACACATTAGAGAATAGTAATTGAGACAAGTTGGGAAACACAAGTTAGAAACTCAGACCTGTAATCCCAGTACTTGGGGGGGCTGAAGCAAGTGGGGTACATAGTAAGCCTGGCCTGGATTATGGAGTAGATCACTATAGATGGAAGTTTCTGTCCCTCCCAGTCCTGCAGCTGTTCAATCCCAAATTAACATAGAGGCTTATATTAATTATAAACTGGTTGATGGCTCAGGCTTCTTATTTCTCTTAATTATTAACCCATTCCTATTAATCTGTGTGTCTCCACATGGTCTTGGCTTACCAGTGATGGCAGGATCTATAGCTTCCTTGGGCAGCTACATGGCGTCTCCTTGACTCTGCCTACTACCTTTCTCTATTCCTGTTTGGATTCCCCACCTGGCTAAATCCTGCCTATTCATTGGCCAAAACAGCTTTATTCATCAGCCAATAAGAGAAATATATTTACAGCATACAAAACATCACCCATCAGAGCACTGTCTTGAGGAAAGTGGAATTAGAGATAGATATTACAACAGTCCAAAGAGAGGATGATGGCTTGGACAGAAGTTATAGAGATAAAAATAAAGAGCAGTGGTGCCTTGGAGACATTTACAGTTAAAGTGGAAGCCTATAAACTTTGCCAGTATCAACACCCCAACTTTGAAGCAGGCCAGTAGTGACACTCGCCTTTAGTCCCAGCACTCAGGAGTCAGAGGCAGATGGATCCTGTGAGTTCGAGGCCAGCCTGGTCTACAAAGCTACATAGAAAAACCCTGTCTCAAAAAACCAAAAAACAACAAACAAACATCCCACCTTTGCTATTGTACTTGTTGTACAAGCTGCTGACACTAAGAGAAACCAAGTCATAGGTATATGAGACCTCTAACCTCCTGCCTCAGGAGTACAGACAGTATACAAGCATTGGATCTCCTGAAACTGGAGTTATAGATGTTTGTGAGCAGCCATCTAGTGCTGGGAATTGAACCCTGGTCCTCCAGAAGAATAACACATGTTCTTAACCACTAACCCATCTCTCCAGTCTCTCCTGTACTATTTTTACAATTTTATCTTTTCAGGGTTACAGTAATCTTTTCTTTTCCACTGTATTAATTTTTTAATTGATACAAAGAGTTAATGAAAGGATACAGACACTCCTTAGCATAGTGGCTGGAGGATGTGAAAAGTAAATTTCTGTCACTTGCTTGTAAGCCATCCTGTGTATGGTATTTGTTAGAGCAGACAGAATGGACTAAGATAACTTAAATATGGTCTTAACCAAAAGTCACAGCAAAGCTCTAAGGGGAAGATGAGAATAAGAATAAGAGCCAGGTGTAACAGGTACAGGTACACCTTTAACCCCAGCATGCAGGAGGCAGAGGCACAGGAAGATCTCTGTGAGTCTGAGGCCACCTTGGTCTACATAGTGAGTTCTAGGCCAGCCAGAGCTATTCAGTAAATACTTGTATCAAGAATAAGAAGGAGGAAGAGAAAGAGTGGTGGCTCAGTGGGTAAGAGCACTTGTTGCAAAAGCAATAGGGCCTGAGTTCAAATTCTCATCATCCACGTAAAAGCCAAGTATAGCTCCCATACCTCCAGCTCCAATGTTGGGGAGCAGAGACAGGCATCTCCCAGAACTTTGCTGGCAAGCCAGCCTAGCCAAAATGACTAGAATCAGGTTTGGTAAGAAACCTGTTCTACAAATAGATAGATTAGATGGATGGATGGATGGATGGATGGATGGATGGATGGATAGATAGATAGATGCATAATGAGAAGAACAATAAAGACACTGAACATTCCCATGGCTTACACATACACATTATTACAAGTAAATAAATAATTTTAAGTATAATCTTAGAAGGAAAATCAGGGATTCAACATCATCCTTAGCTATATAATGAGTTCGAAGCCAACCTGGCCTATGTGAGACTCCTTATTTAAAAAAAAAAAAAAAAAAAAAAAAGTAAATGTATTTGATTGGGCAAGAAGTGTTCCTACAAAAAAGCTTCAGCTGGGACCAAAAGATGACTCAGCAGGAAAAAGTGCTTGGCATACAACATGGCAACCAGAGTCCAATCTCCAGAAGTGTTCTCTCACATAGAATGAATAAACAATGATAAATAAATAAGTTCAAAGCAATAAATAACACAACATCGAAATTCTTTAAATGCTTATGCATATGAGAATGTTTTAAATATACAAGTTTCACAGTTTTAATGTCAACTTGCCACAAATTAGCCATCTGAGTAGTGAGCCTCACCTGAAGAACTCTCCTGATGCCCTTGATTGATGTGGGAAGACCCACTGGGATCGTGGATTGCACTTTCTGCCAGCAGCCCATATAAAAAAGGAGAAGTATCCCTCTGGCTTGATTTTCCCTGCTGCTGCTGCTGCTGCTGATGATGATGATGATGGTGGTGGTGGTGGTGGTGGTGGTGGTGGTGGTGGTGGTGGTGGTGGTAGTGTTGGTGGTAGTGGTGATGATGATGATGATGCTGATGGTGATGATGGTGATGATGATGATGGTGTTGGTGGTAGTGGTGATGATGATGGTGATGCTGATGGTGATGATGATGATGATGATGATGGTGATGCTGGTGATGGTGCTATGGTAGTGATGATGTTATTGATGCTGATTCATCAAGGACTAGAGAACAGCTGCTCTCAGGCTTCTGGTTCCAGACTGGGACCACTGAGACACCCTGCTTTGTAGACTAACTACTGGTTGTCAACCACCACCACCACCCCCAAATGAGAAACAGCTATTCTGGCACTGCTTTGACTGCCAAGGCTCCAGCCTCAAGGACCAAGTAACTACCAGATACTCAGCTCTCAGGTTTAACCCCCACTGGCTTATTAAATTCTGATAAATATAAGCTTATATATTTCAAATTTTAATATATATATTTGCTAAATGTATACTTATATAGTCTAAATATTTATTAAATATATAGATCAAGTGGTTACTTTGAGGAATGAGAATATAGGCTGAAGTAACGGACTGCTTTTATATTATAAACCAAATAATAACTGTGTGTGTGTGTGCGTGCATGAGTGTGCATGTGTATGTGTGTTATGTGTATGTGTGCGCATGTGCATGTGTGTGTGTGTATATGTGTGTGTGCACACGTGTGTGTGTGTGTGTGTGTGTGTGCACGCGCGCGCACGTGCGTGGGTGTGTGCGTGGGTGCGTGCGTGCATGCGTGCGTGTGGTTTTTCCAGACAGGGTTCCTCTGTGACTTTGGAGCCTGTCCTGGAACTAGCTCTTGTAGAGAACTCACAGAGATCCACCTGCCTCTGCTTCCTGAGTGCTGGGATTAAAGGCCTGTGCCACCACCACCCAGGCCCAAATAACTTTTGTCTCTATAAAAAAGAAAAATGATCCTTAAAGAATTTTGTTAATGTCCTACCAGAAAGCAGTTCTATTTGAGGGTTTGCTTCTTAGTGGTCATTTTCGTGTTGGCAGGAATTGACAGGAAGGAAGAGAGAATCTCAGCAATGATATCATATTAGTTAAGATAGAAAAGGCCAAGGAAGTGTTGATATCATTTGTCATGTCATTAGACGCTCACAGGAAATATGGAGAGGACAGCTGAATATAGATGTGGTTCAGCTGATAAGAGTGCTTGCCTAGCAGCATGAAATCCTAGCTTTGATCCCCAGCACCACAAAAAATTGATCAGGCATAGTGGCATGGCCTATAATCCCAGAAATTGTGAGGTGGAAGCCAGTGGATCAATTTAAAGTCATCTTCAACTACATAGCAAGTTTAAAGAAAGGAGGAAGGCAAAGAAGGAGAGAGGGAGGGAGGAAGGGAGGGAGGGAAAGAAGAAGAGAGAGAGGAACGAAGGAAGGAAGGAAGGAAGGAAGGAAGGAAGGAAGGAAGGAAGGAAGGAAGGAAAGTCTAGGCATAGTGGTGCTGTTTCAGGCCATCTTGGGCTATATAGTGAGACCTTTACAATAAATAAATAAATAAATAAATAAATAAATAAATAAATAAATAAATAAAATGTAATATTAGATCCAGGTTGTTGGTGACTAGGGTAGCAATTATTCAAAGATAGCTCCTAAATCACCTTGGCTGATGTCTCACCTGCCAGCCATTCCTGGGAGTCACCTAGACATCTGGCTCATGAAGGCCCAGCTTCCAACAACTTTACAGTTTGGCAAGCTTCCACCTTGGGAGCTATGGTAGAGGCATCCAGCTTGAAGTCCGTAAGCACAAATGGATTGGAGACTGTGCACTTGCTTTCCAGGGAATGTTGCTGTGACTACAGTCGGAGGTGGAGAATGGAGGTCTGGTGTGTTTTAAAGACAGGCAACATGGACCTGGAGAGATGGCTAAGTGATTTAGAGTACTCATTGCTATTGGAGAGGAACCCAAATAGTGTCTCATAGCCATCTGTAACTCCAGTTCCAGAGGATCAAATGCTCACTTCTCACCTCTGCAAGCGCCACATATAGGCATGATACACACACAGATATGCAGCCAGAACACTTACACATAAAATAAAATAAATCTAATCTTTAAAAAGCAGGCAGTACTACTGGGTGGTGGTGATGCCAGCTTGGGAGGCAAAGAAAGACAGATCTCTGAGTTCAAGGCCATCTTGGTCTACAGAGAGAATTCCAAGACAGTCGGGGCTACACATACAAAGAAACTCTGATTCAAAATACAAAAGGGGGGGCAATACTACATCATGGTTGTCTATTAATATTCTTATTCCTGAAGACAGGGAAGACTGAAGAAGAGAAAGTGAAAAAATAATGGAGTCTTTGCGAAGGCAAGAGGGTAGGGGAGAAATCTAGAGCTACAAATAAAGACAAGGAAGATAGGTATGGGCTGGATGTGGTCTACACGCAATCCCAATACTTGGGATATAGAAGCAGAAAGATGAAGACGAAGAGTTTAAGAGTCTCATGTGGCCATAGCTAGTTTGGGGACAGCCTGGGCTACATGAGACTCAGTCACATACACAAAAGATGGTGCACAAGCATGGGCTTGTGAATTTGGAGGGGCATAACACAAGGATTTGAAAATGATCTTCAAAAGTTCATATATTAGAAACAAAATCTCCAAATTCATAACATTTGGAGGTGAGGCCTGTAATGATTAATTTTAATTATCAGCTTGTCACAATCTAGTATCACCTAGGCAAGGAATCCTGGTGAGGGTCTGTCTAGGTTAGATTAGGTTGGTTTGTGAACATGCCCATGCTCATTATCTTCATTGCATTAATTGAGGTGGGAAGACACGCCCATTATGGGCAACACCATTCCCTAGGCTTAGGGTCCTGGATGAGAAATAGAAAGCCACTGAGCACTAAACATGCAGACATCACTCTTCCTCTGTTGTGAACTGTGGATATGATCAGCTGCTTCAAGTTCTTGCTGTCTTGACTTCCAAGTGATGGGCTATAATCTGGAATTGTGTGTTCAAATAAACTTTTCCTCTCCTCCACTGCTTTTGTCAAGGTACATTGTCCCTAAAACTATAACAAAACTAAGACCAGGCCTCTGTGAGCTAATTAAAGTTAGAGAAGGCCATGAGGATGTGGTTCCCATGGTGGCATTGATGCCTTTATTAGAAGAGAAGGGATAAGGTATGTACCAGTGGTAAAGCCCTGGTCTAGCATGCGCAGGCCCTGGGTTCCATCCCCAGCATCATAAAAAGAAATTAAAAACAGGCAGAGACTCTAGCTGGCACATTTGCTCTGTTCTGTCATTAGAGCCTTTTGCCTTGTTATGATACAAGAAGAAAGTCCTAGACAAGCATGGTGGCTCATGTCTTTAATTCCAGCAGTCATAAGGCAGAGGCAGGCAGATCTCTGTGAGTTCGAGGACAGCCTAATCAACGGAGTGAGTTACAGGACAGCCAGAGCTACACAGTGAGACCCTATCAAAAAAAAAAAAAAAAAAAAAAAAAAACCTCACCAGATACTGAGTAAATGTCAAGCCAGGCAGATGCCAATGGTATACTCTCAAAGAACTCAGGCTTTAGAACCTTGAACCAAGTAAGTTTTCTTTATAAATCACTCAGCCTCAGAGACTCAATTATACTAACAATGGGGCTTTTCATGCAAGAGGCCTTCTCAAATACAAGGTGTGGTCAATCTGATGAATGGGAGTTTTGAGAGGTGGAAGAGAAATAGGAAAGTTTGAAAAGGAAAAAAAAAAGTAGCAGTGTGACAGAGAGCTTACATGATGGGCTGGGGACATTATTTAATTAATAGCACACTTACATGGCATTCACAAAGCCCTGGGTTCAATCCCAACTCACATAAACTGGGTATGATAGAAAATACCTGTAATTCAAGTAGCTTTGAGGTGGAGGCAGAAGGATCAGAGAAGTTCAAGGTCATCTATCCTCAGTGACATAGTGAGTTCAAGGATAGCCTGGGATACGTGAAACTTTGTCTCAGAAAAGGAAGGAAAGAAAAGCAAGCCTAAATGCTTGTTCCCAGGAGTTAGAGAGATCTACTTTAACTCTGTTTTGGCCATGTAACCTCTTGAAGCTCAATGTTGCCATGACTGTGTTGGGGAGAAACAAAGGCTATGACAAAGTCACCAGATCAGAAAGTTGGTGCAGTAGCAGAAATTCTGAAGGCAGATTCCTAATGTCATAGACACCCCAACCCCTGGAACTCATGAATGAGTTCTAATCACCTCATGCCTGGGCAATGCTATGTGACATAATCAATCTGTTTTTGTTTTGTTTTGTTTGTTTCTTTTAAGACAGGGTCTTGCTGCTTATTCTAGGCCTGCCTCAAATTCATCACGATCCTTTTTCCTTGCTGTCATGGCCATGCCTGGTTTGTGGCCTGGTTGCTCATTTTGTTTGGTTGGGAATTTGTGTTTGCTTATTTGTTTGTTTGTCGAGACATAGTCTCAGACTATAGCTAAGGCTTGCCTCAAACTCCTAGGATCTCCCTGCCTTAGCCTCCTGAGTGCTAGGATTACAGACCCTGCTTATAATTGATCTTAAAAGGCGTAGGCTATCCGGGCAGGCCTCGTTACATCACACAGGCCCTTAAAGGCATAGACATTTCTCTGGCCAGTGATCTACAGGGAAGACAAAAGGAAGGGTCAAAGTATTGCCGTAGCTACGTCTGGTCCTAGTAAGAGGAAAAAGGGCAGTCTCTAGGAGCAGAGGGCAGACCCAGGAAGGAGCTAGGGACCTCACATCAGTATCCTGAGGAGCTAAATCTAACAACCTGACCAAGCATGAAGATGGGTTCTGCCCTGAGCTGACCCAACACTATCCTTGTGAGACCTCACATTGTAAAAACCCGACCTATCCCTTAAACTGTGCAATGATGAACAGGGTTGCTTTAAGACACTGTGTTTCTGGGTTTGTTATGCAGCAGAAGAAAACTAATTCAACAGGTAAGGAATCAAAGCAAGAAACAGGGTGGAAACGTTGAACAGCACCAGGATGTGTGGCCAAGAGTTTGGAGTGCACCCAATCAGTTCATCTTTTCCCATCTCTTTATTCTTATGAAGCAGCGTTGAGGAACTGGGTAAGACAGCTCAGCTAGAGTCAGGTGTTTCCAGACAGGAGAAACTAAGGAGAGGACATAAGAAGCAAGGAAGATGGCAAGAAGGATCTCTAGCAAGGCATCAGAGACTAAACCGGGCACGGATGTGAAGAAGCCTGTGGGTAGGCAGGTGGCCCATGGTGACACAGAGGACTACTGGCTGACGGGGAGGTTGATATCAGCAAAAATGATGGAGAGGGGTGGAGTGAGAGACTGTTGCCAGGAGCTAGCTGTGGATAAGATGCCCAGTGTTCTGGAGCCAACAGCTGAGAGGAACGAAAAAGGTATCATAGCATAACCATAGGTTCCACAGAGCAGGGGGGCTTAATGATGGGGTGCAGAAGGACTCGCCCTGCCTGGAGTGGGTTAAATTATGTCCCCTGAAAAGATGCATTCAAGTCCTGATACCACTCCATGTCGATGTGATCAGTGTCTTTAAAAATATGCTGTTAGCAAATGAAACCAAGTTAGGACAAGGTCATCTAGATTAGGATGCCCACCTCATAAAACCAGGGCAATCAGGACAAAGAGAACGGGAGGCAGAGAGGAAAGCCAGGATGGGAAATAGGCAGAAAGATTGGAAGAAAGTCATCTGGAGTCGCCAGAAGCTGGGAAGGGCGGGGCAGGTTCCTCTCATGCTTCCGAAACAGCACAGAGATGCTCACACTTTGATTAAAACTTACACACAGCCATCGTCTTAAGCCCCTCCCCCTCAGTCCTCAGGAGGACAGCAAGTTTTGCATAAGGCAAGGAAAGCAGAAGAGGTTTGAGAAAGGCGCTGGGGCCATGAGAGGGATTGGGGCAGAGGGGGTGTTAGCTCACATGAGGAGATGCAACTGGAAATGATGGGCCCCCTGGACTCTTCGGACTTAGAACAGACAAAGCCGTATCAGTTCAGACATCACTGAGGACATGAGCAATGATGGTTATGAGGTTGCAGTAAAGGCCTGACACTGACTACACCAGTGTCAGTGTCTGGGGACCACCGTGCCCTTCCATGCCTCCCTCAGGTAGCTGATCTCTGCCACATCAGGACATTGTGCTTTTTCTGCTTGGGGCTTCCTGGGGTGATTCTTAGAGCACCCATGTCCCCAGTGACAACAGCCAGTTCATAGCTCTGACTGGGCTTATTGTGATCAAAATACTTGGCATAAACAACTAAAAGAAGGGTCTGTTTTAGTTCTCCATTTCAGAGGGTTCAGTCATCACTGCTTGGCCCCATGTGCTTGGGCGGAACAGCACAGGAAGGGCAGCACATGGTGGGTAACACCCATGCACAGTGGCAGGCTAGGAAGCAGAGACCACAACAGGGACCAGGGGCTAAGTATAACCTTCAAAGACAGGTTTGCTTCCTCCAGCCCAGTCTTCTCCCCTGGAGAGCACGAGTTCAGAATGAGCTGGTGGGGGAACCAGAACACCAAGCTTCGGAGGTTGGCTGCTTTCTGCTGTTCCTCCAGCTGTAGACCTCAACTGCACATGATGGCAGCTGCTGGCCACAGGCTGCTACCTGAATATTCGCATGACTGAATTTAGAGAAGTTCAAAGCAAGTTGGCCAGACGGCTTAGCAGCTAAGAACAAGAACAGCTCTTGCAGAAGATTCCAGTTCAGTTCCCATCACCCACATCAGATGCCTTACAACTACCTATAACTCCAAATCCAGAGGCTCCCACAGGCTCTTCTGACCTTTGAGGGCACCCACACTCACATACACACAGAGACAGACAGACAGACAGACAGACAGACAGACAGACAGACAGACAGAAAGACAGAGACAGAGCAGAGAGAGGCATAGATACAAATAAAAAAAATTAAAGAAATAAAGCCAGCCAGGAGGCTTTTAATCCCAGCACTCAGGAGGCAGAGGCAGTCAGATCTCTGTGAGTTCAAGGCCAGCCTGATCTACAAGTCAAGCTCCAACACAGCCAAGACAAAACAGAGAAACCCTGTCACACACACACACACACACACACACACACACACACACACACACACACAAAGAAGAAGAAGAAGAAGGAGGAGGAGAAGGAAGAGGAGGAGGAGGAGAAGGAGGAGGAGAAGGAAGAGGAAGAGGAGGAGAAGGAGGAGGAGAAGGAAGAGGAAGAGGAGGAGAAGGAGGAGGAGAAGGAGGAGAAGAAGGAGGAGGAGAAGGAGGAGGAGAAGGAGGAGAAGAAGGAGGAGGAGAAGGAGGAGGAGAAGGAAGAGGAGAAGGAAGAGGAAGAGGAGGAGAAGGAGGAGGAAAAGGATGAGGAGGAGGATAAGGAGGAGGAGGAGAAGCTAAAGCCAAGCATGACAGCACATGTGTTCAATTCCAGCCCTTGGTGGGCAGATGCAGGCCTGTCTCTGTGAATCTGAGCCTGGTCTACATAGCTATTTCTAGTAGACAGGGATATATTGTGAGATCTTGTCAGAAGGAGGGAAGAGGAGGAAGAGAAGAAGTAGGGGTGGAGGTGAGGGAAATGTTAAAAGTTCAGCTGTGGGGCTGGAGAGATGGCTCAGTTAAGAGCACTGGCTGCTCTTCCAGAGGACCTAGGTTCAATTCCTAGCACCCACACGGCAGCTCACAAGTGTCTGTAACTCCTGTTCCAGGGGCTCTGATGTCAGTGTACATAAAGTCAAGTTAAATAAATTATTTTTTTTAAAAACAGACAGGGGAGTTTTTAAGAAGTGCAATTGCTCAGCCATACCAGCCACATTCAGGAAAGCAGAAACCATTGCCACCCTGGAGGAGAGTTCCATGGGATGAAGCTGAACTAGACTGTAGCTGTGGGTTGTTTGACTTACACTAATACCCAAACTCTGAAAGAGGAGCTAGAATAAGGAGGCTTCCAGAAACCTCTCGGCCCGGCTGCCAGAGGCTGGGATCAGTACCTTCAGCCTAGGAATGCTACAGATCCTCCACCCCAGATCCCTGAGGCCAGAGAGCAGGGGACTCTCTTCCTTGTGCCCACCACACAGTTCTTGCTTTCCTCCTCAGCACAACTGAGAGTGAAAATGTCCTCAGAGCACTTCCTGGGATCATAGCTGAGCACAGCATAGAGCAGTGGTGCCCCTAACCCTAACAAGCCACCCACAACAAGCCCAGGACTCTCCTCACAGTCACATCCGTACATACAAAACTGTGTCTCAGCCTGCCACATGGGGCCCCAGCCGGCTGGAAGGTGCCTGCCTCCTACCCACTTCCTTCTCTCTGTGGGTCCCTGGATGCAGCAATCTCCTCTTTCCTAGCCCTTCCTGCTGTCCTTCTTAGTCTTCCGTCTTCCATCTCAGCTCCTATCAGCTTCTGCTGGGCCAAGATCTCTTTTTACATAGCACTGAAAACCCCAAAGAGATGCCTTTTTTCCCATTGCTGTCTAAAAACAAGAAGCCACAAAAGGATTCCATCCAAACATATGCAACACGCATCTCTGGGACTGGAGAGATGACTCAGCAGTGAGGAGCATTTGCTGCTTTCCCAGAGGCTCCAAGTTCAGTTCCCAGCACCTATGCTGAATGGCTCACGACCACCTGAAACCCCACCTCCCAGGGATCTGATGCTTTCTTCTGGCCTCCACTGGTGCACGCCTGCACACACACATGTATAAATAAAAATACTAAAAATAAAGCATTCCTGTGGTTAGGATGTAATACATGAGAGAAGAATAAAAAGAGAGAGAAGTGAAAATAAGAGTGAACCCTGACTCTGAACTTGATGGGACTGAGATATGTCAAAGCAGATGCTTTAAATGTAACGAATGTACCATGGTGGGGTCACCAATAATGGGGAAGTTAGACATGCATGAGACAAGAGACAGATTTTACCTTCCATTTTTCTGTGAATCTAAAACTACTCTTTTAAAAGTTGTTCTTTTTTGTTTGTTTTGCTTTTGCTTTTGCTTTTTGAGACAGGGTTTCTCTGTGTAACAGCTCTGGCTGTCATGGAACTCATTTTTAAATAAGGAAAGAAGCAAACAATTTGAATGAGACATTTCTCTGAAGGAGATACACAGCTCATGGAAGGATGCTCAGCATCACTAGTCATTGTAGAACTGTCAATCAAAACCACAATGAGATAAGACTTCACACCCTATAGGATGATTATAATCAAAAAGGTAATGCTGACTGGCAAGCAAAGAAGTTGCAGCCCTCATAACTGTTGATGGCGTTGAAAGCACTTCAGCCTCTTTGCAAAATAGGTTAGCCGCTCTTAAAACACAAACTGATCGTGGTGGCTGTAGTCCCAGCAGGTGGAAACAGAGGCAAGGATCCCTTAAAATTCAAGAACGGACATCCTGAACAATACACTCAAGGGGGAGGGGGTCAGGCCAGTGAGGGGTACATAACAAGACCCTACCTCAAAACACAAAAACCCAGAAAGGTTAAACAGAATACTCGTGCAACAAATTAAATAACCATAGGATAGGTCGACACTAAGCCCTACAGTTAAGAGAAGTGGGGAAGTTATAGTTTGAATGTGAAAGATCCTTCATGAACTCATGGCCTGGGGGCTCGGTTGGGAATTAAGAAAAAGAAAAACAAAGCATTCCTCTCATGTTAATGCCTTGTACTTAGGAAATAAAAAGCCAGTGCAAATATTTTCTAAATCACAGAGTCTGTATTCCCAAAGTGAATGGAAGTCTTCCTTTCTAGACACAAATCTACTTACAGCTTTTAAAAATGTTTTTTATTTTATTTTGTGAGTGTTTTGCCTGCATGTTATGTATGTGTACCACACATGTGCATTGCCCATAGAGGCCAGAAGAGGGCTTCAGATGCCCTGGAACTGTAGTTGCAGATGGCCACCACATGGATGCTGAGAAACTGAACTTGGGTTGTCTGGAAGAGTAGTGAGCATTCTTGACCTCTGAATCATCTCTCCAGCCCCATTTGCTACTTTTGTTTTTGTTTTTGTTTTGTGTTTCAAGATAGGGTCTCTTTATGTAGCTCTGGCTGTCCTGGAACTCACTCTGTAGACCAGGCTGGCCTCAGACTCACAGAGATCCACCACATGCCTCTGTCTCCCGAGTTCTGGGATTAAAGGTGTGTGCCACCACTATCTGGCTTTCTTTTTACTGCTTTTAAATGATCAATTTTTCCTGCTTCCTTTGCCAAGATGTCCAGCCCCAAAGGCTTGGTGGTAGAATAATTGCCTAGAATACACAAGACCCTGGGTTCAATCCCCAGTATAGCCAAAGAATAGGGTGGGGGCCTGACCGTAAGGGAACATGACGCTATCATATGCATCAAAGCAAGCCAGATTCATTGGGCAGGAGAGATGGAGCAGTAGATAAAAATGTCTGCCAAGCAAGCCAAAAACCTGAGTTTAATTCCCAGGACCCTCTGTGGAAAGAGGGCTGACTCCCATATGTTGTCCTTTAATTTCCACCCACCTTGTAGAAGAGAATCAACTCTGGGAAGTTGCCCTCTGACTTCTAACATGCTGTGCCAACGTGCACACGTCAGTCACACATACACATCATGCTCACACACAATAAAAATGTTTGCAAAGATACAGGATTCCAGATCTGCATAACAAGTGAGAACATGAATCAGAGACACCTGAGTCACAACCTGCTGTTCACAATGCCTTTTCATAACCTGCTTCCTGTCCTAGGACAGCCCCAAAATGCTCAGACAGCTGTCCCCAGGCCAGCCGGTGCTGCAGCAGCCACAAATTCATTGAAAATGCAAACACTCAAGCCCATCTTAGACCTCCTAAGTCAGAGAGAGGGTTCTGGTTCAAGATGGAGAACCACTGATCTACATAACTATCTTTATAAAAACAAAACCTGGGGTTTGAACCCAGGGCCCCAAGCAAGCACTCTACTACTGAGGTGTATCTCTAGCCTGTTGATATGTACTTCATATTCTTGAGACAATGTCTCTCTAGGTTGCCCAGTCTGACCTTGACCTCACTCTGTAGCCTAGGAAAGCCTTGAACTTGCAATCCTCAGATTCCTGAATATCTGGAATTACAGGTCTGCACCATCACTTCCAACCTAATAACTATTTTCTTCTCACTTCTCTCAGTTCAGCAAATGCCTACCTTTCCTCAGCCTTCGTCACTGGCTGGCCTCACTTTCTAATTCACTGAAAAAAGAGGCCCTCCAGAATCTCCTCTACAGCTGTCCACCACCTGTGCCTGTCCCTGGGTTCTATGCCTCACTTTAGGTGATCCATGCCTCTCATCAAAGCCAGTCCTTCTGCTACCAAACTCAACCTCATTCCTTCATATAACTGGGACACTGCTCCAGACACTCTACATAGTGAATTCAAGGCTAGGTAAGGCCATATCATGAGATCTTGTCTCAAAAAAAAAAAAAAAAAAAAAAAAAGGAGGACCAGGCCAGGTGGTGGTGGCCCACACCTTTAGTCCCAGCACTGGGGAAGCAGAGGCATGTGAGTTTGAGGCCAGCCTGGTCTACAAAGTGAGTTCCAGGACAGCCAGGACTATACAGAGAAACCCTGTCTCATAAAACAAAACAAAACAATTCATCAGGGGAGCCAACAAGATGGGGCAATGGGTAAACACACTTGCATCACAAGCCCAACAGCCAGAGTCTATATCCCCAGAACCAAGTCAGAAGTAGAGGCCACAGTGCACATTTGTGATCCGAGGGTTTCAACAGCAAGACCGGAGTTAGAAACTGGGTCAGCTGGCTGAGCATGTGCTGAGTCAGCAGAAACAAGCAGCTCTGCCTCCAGACAAGGTGCAAAGGCAGAATTAATTCTCCAAAGTTGTCCTCTGACCTCCACATAATCATAGCGCATGTGTGGGTCCACATTCCTCTTTATATAACACATATACACAGGCGCACACACATGCACACACACACACACACACACACACGTGCACGCATACACAAACCCTGAAAAGTGACTGTGTTTCCATCCCTTGACTCCTACTCCTTGTTGAACTCATCCAAACTCAAATTTTCACCTGACCTCTCTACCAAACTCCACCAAATATGTTCTGGCCAAGGTCATCAATCTTCTAAATGGGTTCTGAAACTCATCTCATTTAACCTATTGACCTTTGACACTTTCGCTCTTTCCCTCCTCCCTCAGCATCCAACAGACTGGCCACTCCAGGCTCTCTGATGGTTCAAGTCATCATAGAAGCTACTTAATGTTGGAAAACCCCAGAATGCAGACCTCACACACTTCTCTGCCTACATCTGCCGGTCTCCTTTCATACCATGGTGTTAAATAACCTGAGGAAGTTTGGTGTTATAGCTCCCAGCCCAGATCACACTAGACTCTGCTCTCTGGAGAACTCATCAGATGCCCAACAGTCATCTCAATACATGATATAATACCAGGCTAACCTACCTGCTCCTCCCCACCAAAGCCTGCCCCTTCTACAGCTTCCCTATCTCGAGTTCAGAAAAAAACAATTCCTGCCTTTCCTTCTTGCTTCCTAACCCATCACAAACCCCTGTTCATGCTGCAGTCAAAGCCTGCGCAGGTTACAACCACCTCTCATCAATGTTCTAGCTTCCTCCAAAACCAGTGGGTGCTCCTGTCATTTCTCCCCAGGTGAAATCGCTAACCTTGCTCTGCTCTGGCTCTTCTTGATCCATCCTCCATTCAGAAATTGGATCCATGTTGCTCTACCCAAAACTGTCCAGGACTCCTGTCTCAGTGTACGAGCCCAACAGAAGGAGGTCCTGGGCAGCAGCAAGAGCAAGCGGATCCCCACAGTTTGAGCCAAAAAGAGGGGCCTATCATTGGGTTAGGACACATGCTAGAATTTTCCTGATTTCCCTAAAGGTAAAAGCATAGGGAGGTGCACCTCTGGCTGGAGCCAGAGTCTGACTATAAGGCCCCACTTATGACTCTAATGGTTTTACCTTTTTATGGTTTTCTGCATGTCTTAATTAGGATTAGTATAGCTGTGATAAAACACCATGACCTAAAGCAACTTGGGAAGGAAAGGATTTATTTGGCTTACACTTCCAGATCACTGTTCATCACTGAAGGAAGTCAAGACAGGAACACAAAAGGGGCAGGAACCTGGATGCAGGGGCTGATGCAGAGGCCAAGTATTGCGGTTTAATAAGGGTCAGGATAAACAAATAGGTCAAATAGATGTTTATTAAGGTAGAAACAACTCACAACACAGACAGATGAACACAGCAGTTAAAATTGGATGCTCCTCTCTCCGTGTCAGAAAGGGCCCTTCTCCGCCTCCTTCTGAAACCAAGCTCCACAGGTCACTTCCGCCCCTGGCTCCACCCCTCAATGGGTGTGGTCAGTGCCACAGAAGCAGACACAGTGAATATGCCACTACAGCCATGGAGGAGTGCTGCTTACTGGATTGCTCCTCTTTGATCGCTCAACCTGCTTTCTTATAGAGCCCAGGGCCACTAGCCCAGGAATGGCCCCACTCAGAGCAGCCTGGGCCCTCCCCCGTCAATCACTAATTAAGAAACTGCCCTATAGCCAGATCTTATGGAGGCATTTTCTCAATTGAGGTCCCCTCCTTTCAGATAACTCTAGCTTGTGTCAAGTTGAGAAAATTAGCCAATACACCAAGAGAGTATATAGGAAAAATCAGCTAGACAATTGAAGAAATCACGGTGGTTATGAACCAAGATGGGTACAGGCATGGCAAGCTGTATCCATGTACCACTCCAACCACACCCACCTAGTTTTGCTCGAAAGTAGCAAAGGCTCCGGACCTCAGGATCTTTGCATTTACTGCTCCTTCTGCCTAGAACTTTCTTTCTACACATGCACACGGCTCACTTCCTGCTACTTGCAGATCACTTGTGTGTTACTCCTCTCTGGTCATCTCAGAACACAAGTAGCACACTCCTTACCACCCAGATAACTGGCTCCCACCACCCAGCATCACCTCACACCAGCTATTTTGTACTTTTTGATGATTGTCCCTCCTAAAATGTGAGCCCCCTTAAAGATGGATTGCACCTCCCTTATCCACTGCCCTATCTCCAACATCTAGAATAATGTCTGATATATCCCATGCCTACCTGTTAAATGAAGTGATGGGGTAAGGGTTGGTAAAAATTTAAGTGTTAGTAATCCAGACATCTGTACTGGCCTGCCTTAGGGTTCTGACAGGATACGCCAGCTGCAGCCACTAAGAGCACCAACTGTGCACACTTACTACACTCCCCTTTAAAAGGGCCCTGCCCACCTCCCATCCCTATCCCCCTCTCTCTGTTCCTCTCTCTCTATCCCTCTTTCCTCTCTCCTGCTGATCCTGTCTCCAGAGGCCTGTCTCCCACTATCCTTTCCCCCTTTTATGACCCCTTTCCCTAATTTAAAATAAATAAATAAACCCTCTGCTTGAACACTGTGACATGGCATCTTTCTCTCTCCGGCACTGCTTTTCTTTCTTTGTCTGTTTTTGTTTTTGTTTTTGTTTTTAGACACAGGGTTTCTCTGTGGTCTTAGAGGCTGTCCTGCCTGCCTCTGCCTCCTGAGTGCTGGGACAAAAGGCGTGAGCCACCACCGCCTGGCTCAGCACTGCTTTTCTTACATTGCAACATTAAGTATCCCCCTTCTGGTTTTATCTAAATTCTTTGGGAAATAAAAGAGAATGAGGAACTTGAGAGTGGAGACCCAGGGTGGTAATAGTGTGGAAAATGGGAGGAGGAGCTAAGGGCACCTGAAAGAATTAATGATCCAGGCAAAGCTGAAGTCTTGGACATACCTTGGCACCACCCTACTTAGTTGGGAAGCTTGTAGTAACCCAACTTTGGGGAGGGAGGGCTGCAGTTGGATCCAGCCAATTTGTCCAATTTGTACCTGAGAGGGGGAGTGTGGGTTGAAGAATGGTATGTAGGTAGGGATACTGAGGAAAAGATAAGAGACACACAGAATGGAGTTGGGAGGACAATCCAGTGAATACACCATGCCCCAAGGTTGTTTTGTTGTTGTTTGTTGTCTTTTGAGTTTTTTTTTTTTTTTTTTTTTTTTTTGGTTTTTCGAGACAGGGCTTCTCTGTATTACTTTGGAGCCTGGCCTGGAAATCGCTCTGTAGACCAGGAACTCAAAGAGATCTGCCCGCCTCTGCCTCCCAAGTGCTGGGATTAAAGGCATGTGCCAATGTGCCACCAACACCTGGCCCCAAGTTTATTCTTTAACATTCTTATACACCCCAACCAAAAAGGGGGAAATGGCAAAAGACAAGGAACAGACTTTCTTAATTCTCCAAACATTTAGTAACCATGCCTTAGACTAAATCTGTCATCTGGCCTTGAGGGTTAAGAGTAACTACACCTTAGATCAAATCTCTTGTTATGTGGGTTAAGACATCCACACTTTAGACCAAACATCTTTCAGTAGCCACACTTTAGGTCTTATGACTTTAACATTAGAAGATGATTTTGAACTCTCTGACTTTAAGTCAAGATGAAGCAGAAACATTTTTATGGGCCCCAACAGCAGTTTTCTTCATCAGTTGTGGAAGAAGAGGGGCAATAAAAATCAAGAGGGAGAGCTGGAGAAATGGCTCAGAGGTTAAGAGCACTGGCTGTTCTTCCAGAGGACCTGAGTTCAATTCTTAGCAGCCACATGATAGCTCACAGCCATCTGTAATGAGATCTGGTGCTCTCTTCTGGCCTGCAGGCATACAAGCAGGCAGAGCACTGTCTTCATAATAGATAAGTAAATCTTTAAAAAAAAAATCAACAAGGGGAAAAAAATTCAAGATTTGCCTCAGCCTTCTTTCCTTTAAGAGGAAGCCCAACAGGGTTAGCATTTCGTTTTTATTTTGTTTTTACATTTATTTGCTTATGTGTTTGTGGGTCAAAGGACAAATCCATGTGAGTTCGTTCTCTCCTTCCACCTCATGAACTCTGGGGAGCAAATTGGGGTTGTCAGATTAGGTGGCAAGGGCTTTAATCCACTAGCCTTCCTTTATGGCCAGCTTCTGCTTTTCCTTAAGAGTTCAGAGAATTCTTTCCTCTGACTTGATTACCCTCTCCAGTCATCATTCGCCACTAGCCCTACACAAATAAAAACAGCAGGGTGCCTTTAAGAGTGACTGATTAGTCAAGGATGTTATCCAACTAACCAATAAGCAAATAATTTTAAGAAGCCAATTTTCTTGACCTCTCTTTTCTATTCTAATGCCTCTATTTTTTATTCTAATTTTATTCATAAAATTTATTTAACCTAATTTTATTTATAAAACATCTATCCTTTCTTGGGGTGAGTCACCTAAATGAACCACCATACTGTGTTGGTAGAATGGGCCCTTGACATTTACTACCTCATAACATTGGACCTCTAGGCTTCAGCTACATCGTGCAGCAGATGGCTATAATAATAGTTCTCATTTTACAGACCACTAAAAAGATTAAATGAGAAAAAGAAACACATGCAAGCATATCACAGTGTCTAATAATGTACCAAATAAGTAGCCCATAGGGTGAGTTGTTTGAATAGAAACGTGATAGTATGTTGAACGGACATAATCTTCCTTATCTGTTTATTATTATTATTGTTGTTGATGATGATGATTTATCTTCTTGATTATTACAATTAACTGCTTGATTGGGCTCCGTAAATATTGCTATGAGATGTACTTGGTTGTTCGTTTAAATAAGTGCATTTTAAACTATAAATAAATAAGATAAAAGGGTAGGCAGAAAGAAAAGAGACTGTTGATTAGATCATTCCCGGCCCGGTTGGAAAGCATGGAGGAACATTAAGCCTTCCCTAAAATCTGAAAGCTGATATGCAGCCTTCTTCCGTGACGTGACCGGCTGTCTCAGTTCTTCCAGCTGCCCGGACCTGTTACATTCCAGTCCACTTCTTTTCTTGCGCCATCGCTTCCAAACAGGCGTGCTTTTGCTGCACGTGGTTCTCTGTATATAGTGGTTGCCTGGGAGACCCACGCAGGGCGGGGCTCTATTGACGCCACAATAGGAACAAGCCAATAGCCGTGACGTATATCAGTGATGCGAACGCGGGGTGTGGCTTTCCCGGCCCGGGCGCAATGAGGCGGCTGCCCGCTGGGTGGCGCCGATTTCCCGGGGAGGTCCTTTCTGGGCCCCCGGCGGAGGTGGGGGAGAGGCGGGCAGGCACCGAGCGAGGCCAGGGAGCCCTCTGCGTCAGCCACTGCTCGCTGCGCCGCGCCAGTACCAGCCAGGACTCATCCGCAGCTCCATGCTTGTACCGGGTTCGACTCGTCCATCCTCCGAGAAGAGGCAGGTATGTGCCACCTGTCGCAGATCGGGGTAAGGGAAAAGCCGGGGTCGGTGCCAGCTTAGAGGTTCGGAAAGTAGGGTGTCAACGACAGCCTGAGCAGTCTGGGCATGAAAAATGTAGGGCGAGGGCCAGCTGTGCGGGGGAACTCCAGCTGTGGGTGCCAGTGTGTGAGAGGGGCTGACAGCTGACAGCTCAGGGTGCCAGGAAGAGCCATCTGTGTGCTGATCAATGTGTTCTGAGGAAACAGTTACCGCGGGTACAGGTCTCTGTGCCCTGTGTGGTGTGTAGCCTGAGAATGATGCCTGGACCCTGACACCTCCTCTCCCCACGTGTTCGTGCAGCTAGCTACCTCTCTCCCTGTTGTCAAACCTCCTAGGGCTGTCTCTGGTCAGTTTTCCAGAGCGGGGGGGGGGGAGGTTTAGGGGAAAGCCAGCAGTTAAGCGGAAGGAAAAATTTTCCACCAATCCCAAATCAGAAAGAGGCAACTTTAAAATTCTCACCAATCCCAAAGCAAAAGCAGCCATGCAGTGTTCCAAGACAAGCAGCTTGGCAAGCAGAGTTCTGGCCAACCCCCTTCTAGCTCTTCTGAGGAGAGAGAACTCATAGCTCTTGACTCCAGTGCTTTTGAGAATGAGGTTGCATTGAAGATCTCCGTAGGGGGCTGCTTATCTCTCCAAATGTAGGCATAAGCACACACACACCAGTCCGCCCACAAAACAAGAGGCATGGAGAACTGGTAGATGGGCTAGGGTGGGGGTGTCCCCTACTCTTTGATGCTGTAAGTGCATGCCACTCTGGAATGAGGATTGGAATGAGGGCGTCCTCTGAAGTGCATTGTCAGGACCCAGTCTGAGTCAGTACCCTGTGCTGAGACAGGGTGGAGGCCCCAGCCCTGGGGCCTTCCAGTCTTCAGGGAGAGCCGTCAAGAAACAGAAGAATCATCTTGGGAGCAGACAGGTGCACCAAGACCAGAGAGTCCCTCCTCTAGTAATCCTTGTCCAGCCTGCCTTTGCCGCCCTGGAACCCTGAGCCCTCCAACAGGTAGATTGGAACTGCCCTCTGGGGCTAAGCATTTTCCTGGCAGCCCAGGCAAGCCGCACTTGCTTCCCCCACCCCCAGCAAAAGGGGAAAGGAGAACAAGTAGACTTGGCTGTCGCCTTGGAAAGGTGGCAAGATTGGTCTGCCCTTTCCATTTTGAGGACTGGACCAGTTCAGAAAACCACAGGGCTGGTCTCTGGCATCAGAGCAATCCCCTGAGGGGGTGTCCTGAGGCCTTTTTCTTCTAGGAAGGGTCACCTTCTAGGAAAGGTGCTACTTTCCTGCTACTACTAACGTTAGTAGTAGTTAGATAAGAGGTGGAAATAATAAGATTGTCATTTATTGAACTCTTGCTGTATTCAAGGAAGTTTAAAACTATGATTTTGTCCTTGTCTCTGTGAGGCATACCATAATCATTACGGTTGTTATTATTTATGGGTTTTTGTTTGTTTGTGCATTCATTTGGGTTTTTGTTTGGTTTGTTGGTTTTTGGTTTTTCAAGACCAGGTTTTCCTGGGTATCCCTGACTGTCTGCTTGCTTTGTGGACTGGTTGTCCTTAAAATTCACAGATCCTCCTGCCTCTGCCTCCCATTGGGATTAAAGACCTGTGTGCCACCACCCCTGGCTCTATTGTTCGGGTTTTTACAAATTACGTAGCTAAGATTGAGCCAATAAGGGGAAGAATGGGGATTCAACCTGAGTGCTGGTCCCAAGCGTATCTCTGCCCATGTGTTCTGGAGACAGGTCCTCCCCATCTAAGAATCCCTGCATCTGGACTAGCAGCTTGGCCTGTTCCTGTTGGCTCAATCTGTGACTGACAGCTCTAGAGAATCCACCTTCCCCATGTTTGGGACTCCAATTCAGCCCCAGACCTCTGCTCTATTCCCTCTTGGTCCTTCCTGTTTTAGTTCCAAATGTCCCCTCCCAGGATTGTAGCTAGTTCTCCTCAGCTCTCACACTGGCCATCAGGTGGAAGGTGGGCATGTCACTGCCCCTTTAATTCTCCTGGGGCTTGGAATGCAAGTGAGTTGCCATCTCTGCGAGGTCAGATAAGATACTATATATATCTAGCTAGTAACCTGAGCTGCGGATTACCCAGCCCCAGTTAGACTCCAGCTTCTGGACTCTACACTGCGGCCCCATCCCTGCTGGAAAAGAAGCCCCCAGCTCCCACCCAGTGCTCCTGGACACAGGTCAGTAGCTCTCTCTTTGGTCTCCGAGTTCCAAGGGCAACTGAGCGACCCAAGTAAGCCCTGAGTGAGTTTGAAGGAGCGTGCTAGACACCACCCACTGGCCTGGTGAGTGTGAGTGCTGAAACCAAGCCCAAATGCTCAAGACATGGAAACAGAGGACAGCTGATGCCCCAATGGGAGAGAGGTGGCATTCTCTCCAGAGAAGGGGGCACTGAGACGTACCTGAGCATAGGAGGATGAGAAAGAGAAGTGAAACGTGTCTCTGCTCCCAGGAAACCTTTCTTTGCCCTTTCTTGCACTTACAGAGATAGCCACCCTTCCCAACTGCAAATCCAAAAACACGCCTGGGCCTACACACTTCTCCACAGGTCAGGGTGGCTGTTACCATCTCTTTCATCTCTGATCTCTTTATCTTACCTCCTCATCTCCCATACCCCCCTCCCATTTTGAGGTACCTCCTAAAATCAGGAGAAATAGAGACTGACACAAATTCCTTTGCATGCCCCCCCCTCCCGCAAAAGGCAAGAGGATCCTGTGATAAGTGGGTGGGCTGCTAAGAGCCTGTCTCTAATAGAGAGAGGGCTGCTAACAACAGGTCAGAGGTCAGAGGTCAGCTGGGGCTCAAGGGGCCTGAGGGGAACAGGTGGTATAACATGTAAAGGTATGCCACCCCCGTCCTCTTGCTGTTTCTCCACATCTGCCGGAGTGGACACTTGTGGTTCAAAAGGGTAGCAAAGGGTGCAGGCCGCCAGGAAGGTCACAGACGATGACAGGGCCCCTGTCACCTGTCTTACCCCTCAGGTCAGCACATTCTGATGTAGTTAGCAAGCAGCTTTGGGAAGCTCTGAGGTCACCATTGTGGCGGTTCCCAAGCACCTAGTGGGATGGACTAGGACTCCCCACTGACCGGTCCTGGACGTCTGGGTAGGAGGAAAGGAACTTAGTGCTGTCTGGGTGTGTCTGTGAAGTTTGTCTTGTGGAAAATGGGAGGCCTCTGTCAGACAGTAGCAAAGCCACAGCTGTGGCTATGCCTTTTCCTCAGGAAGATGAGCGCATGCAAACAAAGGGACACGGAGTCTGCTGCCATGTGGGGCATCACCCACCCCTGCCTCCAGGGCCAGGAGTGCCTGGGATTCTTGAGGTTTAAGCCCTCCCCTAGCTGGGCAGGTTAGGGAGCCCTTCACGTGAGCTACAGGAAATGACAGTGACTGATGACAGACACTTGATGCCAGGAGGTTGGCTGCCTCAAGGGAACAGGGTTCGTTTTAACCCCTGACTCACCTAGTGTGGGTACCTGGAGAAGCCAGGGGAAGAAGGCTCAGGGTTGGGGCCTAGGAACCCATGCTGGGGTAGATAACAGTGCCAGGGGACACACAGAGCTTGGCACAGCAGGTGAAATGGAGGCCTCTCTCTCCATCTCATGGCCGATCAGTCGGTATTGTGCTGCAGCTCAGGTTGCACCAGGGTTCACTTTCATTCACCTACTGAGGAAAATCCAGGGGCTGCTCCTTCAGGAAGAAGTCTCTCCTAGCTAGAGAAATGGAGATCTACATCCTGGAGGGGGCCTCCCTCCACTCCATGGGCCCATGGTTCTGCTTCAGGGACGGGGGATAGCTTCAGAGTGATTGTAGAGATGGGCTGTGTCCCATCCAGCTCCAGTAGTACAGAAACTCATTGGGAGAAACACTTATTTCTTTGTCTGAAAGTAAACATATTGTTAGCATCCAGTGCTTAAGGTTGCCAGGAGTTATACACTATAGTCCAAGTCAATGAAGTTTTAAATATTAAAACCTTCAGAAATATGAATGATTAAAAACTTCATATGAGTGTTGGTGAGTGATGGTGTGCGCCTTTAACCCCAGCACTCAGGAGCCAGAGGCAGGCAGATCTCTGAGTTTGAGGCCAGCCTGATCTACAGAGTGAGTTCCAAGGCAGGCTCCAAAGCTAAAGAGAAACCTTGTCTCAAAACAAATAAAACAACTTCATTTGAAAGTTTCACTATTAGGTGGGTGTGGTGGCTCATACTCATAATCCCAGCACTTGAGACATGAGACAAAGTTTGAGGCCAGCCTAGGCTACAAAGTAAGACCTGTCCCAAAAATTCACTATTTAAATTTTTTGTCCATTTAGAATTATAGATATCCTTTTCATTTTAATTTAATGTAAGCAATATAACCTTCGAGATTATGTTTATAAGCCTGAGTATTAACTTATCTGAAAAAGTTCAAGCTTGCATCTATACAGAGACTTTAAGGATTCTACATCTGAGCACACTGCCAAGAAGGCTAGGGAGGGCCATGTGCATATGGTATGAGGCTGCCCAGCAGATAAAATCAGAAGCTGCTGCAAGATCCTCAGTGAGGTTGGTGCCTGGTCTATAGGTGTGTAGGACCAGCTGTCTGGGAGCTACAGCTGCAAGGCTCCTACAGGAAGCTGAATGCATCTATGCAAACAATGCCAGCATGCCAATTTCTGAGGGAAATTTTGCAAAATCTCAGAAGGGAGGCAGCAACACCTCTTTAAAGATGGCATGAAGGAGCATGGGTTGGGACTACTCCCGTTGTCCAAGGTGGCAGGCACCTGGGGATACACAGCCAAGAGCCACATGCCTGAACTTGCCAGTTGTGGATAAACAGTGAAAGGAGCCAGGCAGCAGGGGCCCCACACTGGACAGGGAGGAGTATGGGGGATCCCAGCCAATAGGCTGGCCTGCCAGTGCCCCATGAAAGAGCCATTCAGTCCCCAGCCGTTCCTGTGGCAACAGGGAGACTGGAAGCCATGTGAGTGCTGCCCTTCCTGTCCCTGTCTTGCGCAGCCAGATCCCCAACTGAAGCTCCAGCCCATGGTGCATTCTGTAGCCTCCAGGGACAGCAGTACCAGGTAATGCCAAGAGATGCCAACTTAAACTGTTTCTCACCTAGAAGGTGTTGGGACTTCTCCCTCCCCCCCCCCCCGCATCCTACCCCTCCCCCCGTTAGGAGTAGGGTTGTGGGGCAGGGGGAGATGTGCAAGGGAACCCTCTCGGACCAAGCCCTGGAACTGTGAGGCAGACATCAGAGCTGAGTGACAATTTACGGGACTGTGATGGAGTAACTGGTAGGCCTGGGGGGAGGGGAGAAGAGAGGCTTGGCAGTTGCCTGCCAGATTGGAGCAGACGAGCAAGCTGGGATTGGGGAGCCCTTTCCAGGGCCCTGAGAGCTAGAAAATGTGGCTCCAGGTCCAGACCTTAACAGTGCCAACACTGTCTGTCCCTGTGGCTGTATCATGTTTAGCCTGGGCACCTGTGCGTCATCCTTAGGGCTAAGAGAGGTCACAGGCTTGGGGCACTGCCCGCAGAATACAAATTCCCTAGGAGCCTCAGTCTGGGAGAAGGGAGGGAGAGTCATGGGGAGGAGCCATGAGCTCATACAGGCCAATCCGATTGGCTGCTGTATGTCCCAGAGCCCAGCTCCTGAGACCTGTAGTCTCTTTGACTTTGCATTATTGATGGAGTTCTCCAAAGTGAAATGGAGTAGGACAGGTCTCCTGCCCCCACCCCTAAGCCTCTGCCTGTCCTCCCCATCCCATGGTTTCCCTCTATCCCTCTTGAGACCCTCCCCCAGTTACTATTTCCCTGAGCAGTGTGGAAGTTGCTTGGGAGGAGGGAACATAATGGACAAGGAAGTGTACATGCAGGGCGTTGGGTCCCTGGAGCCAGGCAAGAAAAGGACAGACAGTAGAGATAGACAGCCTTTCTGATGCCAGCCAGGATTGAACATTGCTGGAGGTCTGTGGCACAGTTAAGGAACACTGTCCTGTGGCCACAAGCTCACCTCCCACCTCTACATCTATCCCAAGCCTTGAGCAGCTTGAGCTTCTATAGCCTTCGGCCAAGCTCTCAGCATTTGGGGCTTGGCACACGCCCCTCTCTGCCCTAAGAAGCTGGGCTGGGGGCCTAGGAGAGCTGTGGGCTGCTTGAGCTGTGTCTGCTGAATGGCTAGATTTCTACTCACTGCCCACTTAACTCACTGGGGGTGGCAGGGGGGGGGAGCCTGGCGCCCAAGCTGAGGCTGAGCCAGCCAAGCCAGAAGATGACCAGCCCTGCCATTATTATAGACTACAAAGGGAGGAGCCGGGGTGCCTGGCTGGGGCTACGGAGGAGATAATAACTAGTCATTGTTAAGTGCTTTCACGTGTTATTATCTCACTCATTCCTCACAAAAACGAGATAGGAATCCTGATCATTATTATACTCATTTACACAGGAGGCAATTGGGGCTCAAAGAAGTTAAATAACTAGTGTAATTTTGCTCAGCTAGTCTGTCACAGGGAAGTCAAAACCAACCCTGGGACCAGAAAGATGGCTCAGCAAGTAAAGAAGCCCTCGCCATCATACCTGACGACCCACATTGGAACCCCAAACCTACATGGTGGAAAGATAGAACTGACTCCCACAAGTTGCCCTCCGACTTTCATGCATGCTATATACAAGAGCACACACAAACGGGAGTGAGGGAGAGAGAGAGAGAGAGAAGGGGAGGGGCTTAAATCATATGCTACTCTGAGAGCCCCCGACTCAAGAGTCCCTGAAGTAAGGAGCCTAATGCTCCTTACCTTCTCTACTCCCACCCAGACCAGTCTAAGTGTGATGAGGAACAATAAAAGCAAGGCTGAGGGGAAAGAGTGCCGGCCCAGGACCCGGGTTCCAATCCTGACTCTAGATAGCATGTGAATTTGGGCAAACGAGCACCATTTTTCTATCTGTACCATAGAGAGGCTAAAAATGCACGACCCTTAGGGCTGTCCAACATCCACATTCCGTGATCAATCCGAAAAAACCTTGGATCTGGGAATGTCCTCTACAGTACAGGATCTTGTCTCTAGGGGGCACCTCTTGCACAAGTAAATAGCTCCAGGTGCAGTTTGGCACCCTCCTAGGAGGCCACTTGGACTAGGCCAGACTCGGGGAGGATAATAGATAGGTTCCACGTCGCCAGTGTTCCCCTCAATGCATGACCACACAGCAAGTGCCTGTGTCCAAGGAAGAGACTGACGTAGGTCTGGTCCAGCCCCTCTGCTGGACACTCCCTCTCCACCTCCCTAGTTCATGTCCTCTCCTGAGAGCTCTTTTTCCTCATGAGGACTCTGTCCCTGTGGCTGTCAGGACATTTCCATGGCCAGTCTATGCCTGAAGGAGTATCGCTTGCCAAAGATAGCAAAATGCTCCTTGTTGGTCAGGCGGTGGTGGTGCACACCTTTAGTCCCAGCACTCAGAGGCAGGCTGTGAGTTCTAGGCCAGCCTGGTCTACAGAGCGAGTTCCAGGGCAGGCTCCAAAGCTACACAGAGAAACCCTGTCTCGAAAAAATAATAACAACAAATGTCCCTTGTCCTCAGTCCATGCAATGAGGGTGTGGGGTTCCCCCAATTCCCCACCAGCTCTGAAGTCCCTGCCAAGACTTACAAGAAGACCCCGGTGGGATCTAGAAATTCTCTGTAACCTAAAGGTCTGGGGAACAGAAGAAGCTAGGCCTCTTGCATGTTTGGGTCTTGGAAGACTCAAGTGATGCTAATTTTCTTGTGTGTTCATGGGTACACACAAGCCCATGTGCATGCCTGTTTGCATGTGTGTTGCTCTGAAGCTAGCCAGCCTCTTGTGGGCAGGCCCTGAGTGGCCCCTGTTGGGCCCTAAGGTTCTAGGCCACATGACATAAAGGGCAAGCACAGAGTGGGTCTGGCACCTTGCAGGACCCTTTTGACAACTGCTTCCCTTGTCTTTCAGCCCATGAGGCTCCCAGTACCCACTGAGTGCCACCCTGAAGGATGTCCCAGCTCTCCTCCACCCTGAAGCGCTATACAGAATCGTCCCGCTACACAGATGCCCCTTATGCCAAATCGGGCTATGGCACCTACACCCCCTCTTCCTATGGGGCCAACCTGGCCGCCTCCTTCCTGGAGAAGGAAAAACTTGGTTTCAAGCCGGTCTCCCCCACCAGTTTCCTCCCACGACCCCGAACCTATGGCCCCTCCTCCATCCTGGACTATGACAGGGGCCGCCCCCTGCTGAGACCTGACATCATTGGGGGTAGTAAACGGGCTGAGAGCCAGACCCGGGGCAACGAAAGGCCTTCAGGCAGTGGACTCAACGGAGGCAGTGGATTCCCATATGGAGTGACCAGCAACTCACTCAGCTACCTGCCCATGAATGCCCGAGACCAGGGGGTGACCCTGAGCCAGAAGAAATCGAACAGCCAATCAGACCTGGCCCGGGATTTCTCCAGCCTCCGGACCTCAGATAGCTACCGGACTTCAGATGGCTACCGGATAGACCCTGGGAATTTGGGTCGCAGCCCCATGCTGGCCCGCACTCGTAAAGAGCTCTGTGCCCTGCAGGGCCTCTACCAAGCAGCCAGCCGTTCTGAGTACCTAACTGACTACCTGGAGAACTATGGTCGCAAGGGCAGTGCGCCACAGGTGCTCACACAAGCCCCTCCCTCCCGAGTCCCTGAAGTCCTCAGTCCCACCTACCGACCAAGTGGCCGCTATACACTGTGGGAGAAGGGCAAGGGCCAGGCTTCTGGGCCCAGCCGCTCCAGTTCCCCAGGGCGAGACACCATGGTGAGTTTACTCTTGGGGATGCTGTAATGAATGGGCTGGGGAGACAACCAGTGTTATAAAGGGCCAGGCTAGGAACAGAACTCCCAACCTGACTGATGATCGATAGCAGCACTAGTGAAGAAAAGCAAGAGAGGTCATCCCAGCAGGACTGGTGGCCCCGTGGCTCAGAGCTGAGGGGAAGGGCTGACCCATGCTCCAAATATTCACACTTGGGAACGGTGCGAAGACGCTCTAGAATGTTCCAACACCCTATCTGCTCTGCTCTACTTGCCCTGTACTTTCCCATTGAAAATGTCAGGGTCCCGTGTAGGTCCTGGTCCATCCACAGCTGGATGCCAGAGCGGCAGTGACCACAGTGCTCTGTGTGAAGAGAGCCATCCTCCCACCCCATCCCTGCTCTGGATGTTTCTCCTCCTGTCCAGGCATGAGATATCAAGAGTAATAAGACTCTTGCCCTGATGCTGGCAGCTCAGATCCAGGGTATCTGGATAGTATCTTTGGAGAAAATAGTGCAGAGTCTTTTGTCTGGGAATAGAGATGATCTAATACCTCAGTACTCCAGCCCTGACTGGGCTGGAATGAGGGAAGCGGTTCTGCTGGAGAATGACCAAGGGCTGGCATCGTCTCCCTCCCATTTAATCCCCAAACACACCTCCCGGGGCAATGACTACATTCGACCTTTCCTGTAGTTACTGGTGTGTCCATTAGATGGCGAGCGCTCAGAGATTTAAAACGATCCTATCTCTACCTCCCTCCCCGAGTGCCTCTGGCAACTCAGAGCTCAGCTGACCTGCTCATTGCATGGATGGATGGATGAGTGACTAGGAGGATGAAGGGAGGGAGAGCTGGGGGAGGGCAGCGATGTGTGGGTAGTTGGATTAGTGGGCAAAAGAACGCATAAGCAGGCAAGCATGTGGACAAGAGGGTTGGGTGCTGTGTTCCCTGTTTCCTTATGGACCCCTCCTCATAGAACATATGTCCTTTGTAAACAAGAGCTATGCCACGGCCAGAAATGGTGCTTCAGAAGATTTTTTTCAGACAAACAGAGGAGGTATTCTGGACCTGGGGCCATAGTTGGATCATAAACTATAAAGTGTGTCATGATGAAAGGTCTTGGGACAACTTGGTAATTGTCCTTAAAGAGTTTCAGCTTTGCTGGGCCATCTGGGAGGTAAGGTAGATCCAAAAGCTGTGTCTCCCAGGACATTCCCACTCCAACAGTTAGGGTTGGCTATGGGCACGGGATGGAGTAGGATCCCCTTGGAACATATCCATCATTGTCCACAGGGGCGAGGGGCAATGAAAACACTCCTCTTAGAGGAGGTCTCTGCTGGCTTTCCCTTGGTTTAAAAGAAAGGAACTCTTCTGGTATATGCATGTTTCTCCATGGGGTCTGCTGGTAACCTGCATCCGAATCTTTTAACAGTTCACCAGACCCCCTGAAGCAAACATTCTCAGTATAGTGCCTCAAAATCTGCCCTGTCAGAAGCTTTTCAGGTTGTATAAGGACATCAAGGCTGAAGCCTTCATGGCCAAAGGCTGAACTACAGACTCCCATCATCTGCTGTCATGAGAGTACGGTCTCACTTCTGGGAGTCAGATCCCTCACAACCTAAGGACAACTCTTCCTGGAGTCTGCTGTGCCCTTTCCCACTGCTGCTCCCGGGAACACCTGGCCCTACCTCACTCCAGGGCCAGAGAGTTGTTTTCAGGAAGGACCCCAAAGGTATAACACATGCCCTGAGCAAGCTCAGTCCGTGGCCTCTCCATCCCTCCCACCCAGAAGGGAGGCACAGCATTGCTGGGTGGTCAAGAATGCCCTAAAGCTGAGCTAGCACTTCATCCTGATGCCACCAGCCAGGAGAGACCTCTAAGAGCTCACTGGTCTAAGATCTGCACTTAACTTCAGCCTGCTTGTGTCCCCTTCCAGGGGCTGACTGTAGCCTGAGGAAGTGAGAGCAATGCCTTGACATCTGCCCCATCACAAGCTTTTCAGTAACCTCTGTTCCCCAAAGCCGGCTTATTTCTAAAACAAGGCTTGGTCACAGTGTTCTGCTTTCTAGCTCTGTACTCTGCACCCAGCTCTGAGGTCTCCTCTGCATCTGACACTTGGCTTTCTCAGGCAGTTTCCTTCACTTCGAAGCTTGTTTGCTCCTCTGTAAAATGAAAGCAATCCGTTCCCATTATACAAAATACTGTGAAAGAGCCCAACCAACACATAGTAGGTGCTCAGAAAAGGTCAGTCATGCTGTGCAGTGGTGGTGCACGCCTTTAGTCCCAGCACTCAGGAGGCAGAGGCAGCAGTATCTCTGTTGAGTTCCAGGCCAGCCTTGTCCAGGACCCTGTCTCACACAGAAAAGGTCAGTCATCTTTGCCAGGGGTTTTAGGAGACAAGAATGTGCGAGCCAGTTCAGTTCACTTCAGGAAATCCATTCTTACCTGATTACAACAGGAGACAGGCTTGAGCGTTTGTGTCATCAGCGGCAGAGAAGGAAGAGGTCATCTGAGGATAAGCCAGCAAGACCTCTGAAAGACACAGTATGACCCTTTAACCTTGGATGCCTATCTGCTCAGATGTATTTCCTCCTCTATAAAAGAGAATGACCACACCTACCCCACCCCCCTCATAAGGATGCCATGGGGCTCAAAGCAAACAGTGAGTGTGGAGACATCTCAAGTCACTGAAACAGTAAATGGCCAACCTGAACTTGGAGCGTCACAGGCTCCAACGAGCACGCGTAAAGAACTGTGTGGGGAGGGATGTAGACGCCATCAACACGCCAGTGGGTGAGGACACAGCCCAGCCCTGGGACTGTGAGGGTCTCCCCTGAGGCTCCATTTTCACTGAACAGGCAGAATGATAAGCCAGGAGCCACGAAGGTATCAGGAATAAGCTCACTGTCCCAGTGACTGTGACGGTGACGATTGCAAGCCAGCGCAGGTGGTTCAGCCCTGCTGCATCTAGAGCCAGAGAGCACCAACCCAGTCAGCCCCCCCTCCGCCCCACCTCTTCTGTTCCCAGGGCCTATGGAAGGACAAGCTGTTCCCTCTGAGCACTGCCAGGCCTGTGCTTTAACCCCTACAATCCTTTCTAATCCTCCTATGATCCACCCCCCAGCTGCTCCCTGGCCAGCCCTGGCACCGTGCCTGCTGGCCTTGGGCCCTTTCACTTGCCCCGCCCAGGCCTCACCTCCTCTCCCCAAGAAGGGCCAGGGGTTGGCCCAGGGCCCTTTCCAAGCACAGTCAGCAGGCTAGGTACCTGCTTCCTCCACACAGAAGGAGGAACTGAGGGCCCAGGTCTGGCCTGGCCTGTCCTCTGACACACACAACCTTGCATGCCCCTTCTCCCCTGCTCGGGGACCTGTTTCTAGAAGTGATGGAATCCGAGTCTCCTGGTCCTGTTTGCCACTGGGGCTGCTGACTCATCTTCTGAAGTCTTGGGTTCCAGCTGTTCAGTGACAGCCAGATTATATAAGCCAGGGTCATGTGACCCACCTCTCTGGTGGGACTCTGGACTATAATGGTGCCCCACAGTGAGAACAAGTGGAGGATGGCAGTGACAGCCCGAGAACTCCAGGACAAAAAGTGGACCTTCCTCTCCTGTCTCCTGCCCTCTCTCTCTGTTGACTCAGCCACACTGGACCATACCTCGGCTCACTCTTGTTTGTCCAGCTTGGCAGCCTGAGACCCTGGGGCCTGTCCTCACCCGGCCCATCCCAGCCAGGCTCAGACACCCTGAGGAGGCCCAGCTTCCTGAGGGCTTCAGTCTGTGCTGAATGAGAAGGTCACTCAGAGGAGACATTAAGTGAGAGTCCCCATGGCTAGGACAAGTTCTATCTATTTAGCAGGAAGGGCAGCAGGTTTGGGGTTGACTATTAAAAGCAGTGCTAATGTCTCCATCCCTCTAAGACTTGCTATGGGTTTTGATCTGGTACCACCCTTGGCACTACTTTAACCAGCTCCATTTCTCAACCGGTATCCAGAACCCTCCATCCATCCTGCCTTCCCTTGAACACCCCCCCGCACCACCACACACACACACACACACACACACACACACACACACACACACACACACATACAACACATACACAAACTCCAGGATGTCGCCATAAGTTAATACAGTGCTGGGGTGGGGTAAAGCAACACAAGTTAATCCAAGCCTAGCAAAATGTTCCCTGCCCCTGGGGGACCCGCTCCACTGACCATCGGCCTCAGAAACAAACATCATGTTCAGAGCTCAGAGCTGCACACGTGGTCCCTTGTCCCTTCTTACCTCAATGGATACATAAAACTGGCACCCGAGACAGAACTATAAGCAAGAGAAGGAAGTGTGTGGGCTTCCAGAATTTGGCTGGTTCAAGCTAGATTTCCTGGGCCTTGAAGGAACACAGAACATTTGACCTGTGGGGGTCTAATTCGTACAAGGAAGTAGTTTCCTGCAGCTGATGGGAAGGGTAAACTGACCCTCCTCCCCAAGGTACACTGTGGGCTGGAAGTCCAGCCCCTCCCCCAAACTCAGAGCCCCTGCTTTTTCATGACCCAGTCAAGCCAGCAGTCTGTTTCTGTGATGACAGACACTTGCAATGATTGGGGCCACTAGCCTTGAAACATCTTCCTGAGCCCAGGCAGTGTCACCTGGACAGAGCTGCCCACTTGGATGTGAGAGCAGCAGCATGGTTTCAGTCCCTGACCTTGTAGAGCTAACCCTGACTGAGGTAAAGAAAATGACCTGCTTTGCACCAGAGAAATGGCGGCCTCGGGGCTGCAGGACTAGCCCACATGGCTCTGTATATCTCAGACTCGAGCCACTGAGCCTCAGCCAGATTCAGACCCCCAAAGGACTATCTCCTTTTTACCCAGCCCACTTCAGGAAATGAAGAGAAGTGGGTCTCCCAGAAATTTGGCCAGTTGAGAAGTAAGCTATAGATCTTTGTTGGCTGCATTTTGCAGCAGCCAGACCTGCCGGACAAGACTGGACGCTGTATGAATCTGCTTCCCTCACCCTAGATTTCTCAAAATACTCCCATGCAACAGCTTTCCCCATCTGTCCCTCCCTGCTCCCAGAAACACCCACACCTCCCCTGCAACCTCCTGCATCCCAGGAGAGAGGGAGAGCATGCTGGCACAGCACCAAGATGGGAGTGCACAGATAATTAAGTCTAAGTCCTGGGGACAGATGCCGAATGCTTCAGTGGGTGAGCATCTCTTGGCAGCACCCCCACCCACAGCACACTTGTTTGGCATGCAAAGCTGGACACACCCCTTCCCCTTGAGGAAAACTGCAACTTACAGGGTTCCCAGAAGAGCTTGGTCTGGCCCTTTTCATTAGGAGCTCATTAAGGGGCCTCCAACCTTGCCCTAGAGGAGGTTCCAGGGTGCTGGAGCAACCATAACAGCCACACACCATCTGAGACCATTTGCAAGTTGTACAGTTATAAAACAAAGATAAACATATTCAGATACATTAACAGCGTGCAAATTGAGGGGATGAAGTAATGGGTACTTAGAACTGGGTGGAATTAATTTGGGAAGGCTTTATAGAAGGCTCAAGGTTGCTGTTTTGTTTGCTGCAGTTCTGGAGGTCAAGTTCAAGGCCTAACTCTACCGATGAACTCTATCTCCCTCCCTCACAAACCCAAGCAGTTGATTTGCTCTGGTTTTCATGGTCCGAGGAATCAAACCCAGGTGCTTCCATCAGCTCAGAGAACTGGTTGATTGATTGGTTCATTTTTTTTTTTTTTTTAAGACATGGTCTTACTATGTAACCCAGACTGGCTTCAAATTTACAATCCTCCTGCCTCTGCATCCCAAGTGCTGGGATCACAGGTGTGCACCACCACACCTGTCAAAACTGGAGTTTTTAGAATTTAAATGTAGGCAGAGAAAAGGAGAACATCCTAGTGTTTCTAAGTACTTGTTGAAAGTGTGAGTTTGGCTGTAAGACTGCCTGGGTTCAAAGCCCTGCAAAGTCATTTATTAGCTTTGCATTCTATTAAACACTGACCCCTCTGGGCAATAAGATCCTTCATCTATAAACTGGAAGTGATAGTTATAACTTCATGGTGTGATTATGGAAAGTAACTAGGGTAATATATATAAACCCATAGACCAGTGCTTGGTCTTTCAAGGGACTTAGCAGCTTTGCTGTGTGTGTGTGTGTGTGTGTGTGTGTGTGTGTGTGTGTGTGTGTGTGTGTGTTAGGCCTTTTTCTGGGCTGGCTTCAAACTAGTTATATAGTTAAGGATGACCTGGAACATATATATATATATATATATATATATATATATATATATATATGGATGACCTGGAACATATATATAATTTGCGGCGGTGGGGATTGAATCCAGGACTTTGTACATGCTAGGCAAACACTCTAACATGAAGTGCATCCCAGCATGAGTGTTTTTATTCATTTGTTTATTTATTGTGTGTGGTCACATCCTGGTTTCAGCACATGGGTGGAAGGCAGAATGTAAGTTTCCAAATTCACTTCTCTCCTTATATACCACATGAAACCTAACATTGGAACTCAGGTTGCCAGGCTTGGTGGCAATCACCTATACCAGATGAGCCACCTTACTATATGTTTTCTGTTAACATATGTAATTATGCACAATAATGGATACATCTAACATATTTTGATCATATTCCCTAATCCCCCTATGTCCCTCTCATCACTTCTGCTGACCTCCTTCATCTTCCCAAGTAGCCCCTCTTCAATTACTCCCCCTTTTTTAGTGACCCAATAAGTTTCCTTAGAGTTGCTTATAGGAACATGGATAAAAGGTCACTTCCAGGAATATGGCACCTTATCAGCTATACTGCTGGAGAAAATATTAAAATAGAATCTTGATAAGGGGCCCAGGCTGGCCTCAAACTAACAATCCTCCTGCCTCAGCCTTCTAAATGCTGGAATTATAGGGGTGCCATGCTCAGCTAGTTCTATTGTGGGATTTGTTGTTGTTTTCTCTTTTGTTTGGTTGGGGTTTTTTGTTTGATTGGTTGTTTGTTTGGTTGGTTGGTTGGTTGGTTTTTCGTTTGTTTGGTAGGTTTTTTGTGTTTGTTGTTTTTGAGACAGGATTTTCTGTGTAGTCCTGGCTGTCCTGGAACTCACTCTGTAAACCAGGCTGGCCTCAGAGATCCACCTGCCTCTGGTTCCTGAGTGCTGGGATTAAAGACAAGTGCCACCACCTGGCCTAGTTGTGTATGTGGGTGAATGTGGGGGTTTTTTTTTGTTTGTTTGTTTGTTTTTTGTTTTGTTTTTAAGGCATGGTGGTGCATGCCTTCAGTCACAGCATTCAGGAGCCAGAGGCAGTAGAATCTCTATGAGGCTGCATAGCAAGTTCCTGGCCAATCAGGGCTACCTAGTTAGACCCTATCACAAAATTAAATTATTGTGTTTCTTTTGTAAGCCTAGAGGTTAGAGAACTTGTTAGAAGGTGGTTCTCTTTGCCCATGTGATTCCTGGGAATCAAACCAGGTAATCAGTCTTGGAGGCAAGCACGTTTACCCACTGGGCCATCTGTGCAGCCCTAGCCCTGTTTCTTAAGAGCAGAACAGGAGCAAGGTAGTTGGTGGCAGGGACCAGAGAAGCACGAGGGTGATGATCATGGAAAGAGGCTACAGACGGACAGCTTTACAGCCTCCTGGACCACGTGCACGATGCTCTAGTTATCTCACAGCAGTGCTGTGATCAAATGCAAGCATTATGCACCCAGGGCAGGACCTGGCCCCTGGAAAAGGGTGTAGCTGAAAAGACGGAAGCTTGGAGGAAAGGGCTGTTGCAGAACGTCCAGGGTCCAGATTGGGTCAAAGTCTGAGAGCATGCCTCCAACCGTGACCGCCCTCAACGCCCAGTGACTCCTGCTCCCGCCTCCTTCCGTCATCACTGCTGGGGACATGATGGTGAGAGATTTGTCCGAACCCCCACCTATTGGCACCAAATTCCTATTTTGTGGGTGACCTAGGGTACAACCCACACATGCATCTCGGACGCAATCGCCATGTGGCTGTGGTCGTGTGCGCGGTACGCGTGTACATGTGGGGATGCGCATGCCAGGAGGAACAGAAGCAGCCCACAGATGAGTAACAGCGCACACTGCTGCCTCTCCGAGTATTTTTAAACGCTAAAAATACTGGCTAAAAATAGCCTGCAAGCTCCAAACAAGATACTTTCTCTTGGCAGATTCCTGCGCTTCCCTGTTAGGTGAGGGGGCGGAGCATCAGAAGCAAACCCCTCTTCCTAGACCCCTTGCCTTTAAGCATTGCCCACGTGGAGGCTAGAGACCACCTCCACAAGAGACCACCCCCAACACACTTGACGAGTCTTCATCTCATCCTCTTACAAAAGTTAAATTTGAGATTCTAGAAGAAATGGAGTTGGGTAATAGGTTAGGATGTTCAGAAATGATTCTTTCCTGGAGCCAAAAGGGCTAGTGACCTATTGTCCCTTATAAAATGAGCACCGCCTCTCAATAATGGGCTAGGCTAGGTCTAAAGGAGGAGCGGAGCTCAGCCCCGAAGGCGTTTGGAAAGCCTTCCTAGCCAGGGTTCCTCGACCCCTGCTGACTATGAGGAGGTTGGGCATCACGAAGTCCTAGGTTCCCCGCACAATGGGTGAAAGTGTGCGCCTATGCATTTTGCTCTGAAAAATAGTGAACCGTCGCTAGGGTCTTAAAGGGGTCTGCACTCCTAAATTAACAACTGCCTGCTGCGTGGGCGGAGGCGCTCCAAGCTGACACTTATCTTAAGGGGACGTTCCTCAAATACCCCAAAAATTGTCTGTAGAGTTCAACTCCTAGGCCTGCGAGGGACAGCGTGTCCCCACTTTGCCCCGGTAGAATTCCCACGTATTTGTGGCCCGGGGTCAGCAGATTTGGGGAGGGCCCTGCGACCTCGCCGGAGTCCGCGTGCGGGCTCCCGGGGCGGGGCGGGGCGGGGCAGAGGCGGGGCGGGGCGTGGTCCTGGGCTCGGCCCCGCCCCGGCGCTGACGTCGGCGGCTGGAGGCTCGGCGGATCAGCCAGTCCGCCGGAGCGCGCTCCGGGCCCGGTCGGTTGGCTGCGCGCGGTGGGGAGGTTGAGGCGGAGGAGCGCGTGCTGGGCCCTGCAGTAGCGGTTACTGCTCCGCGTCACCGGCGGGGTCCTGTGGGATCTCCCGCTGGCTTCGGTGTCCGGGTTGTGGCACGACGCGGGGACTCCCCGTAACCCCGTGGTCAGCCGCTTCGGTTTGGGGGCATAGCCCCACCGCCCGTTCCGCAGCATGCGTACCTCCTACACCGTGACCCTGCCCGAGGAGCCCCCCGCCGCCCCCTTTCCCGCCCTCGCCAAGGAGCTGCGGCCGCGCTCCCCTCTGTCCCCGTCCCTGCTGCTCTCCACCTTCGTGGGGCTTCTGCTCAACAAAGCCAAGGTACGCGGGGCCCTTTTCTGGGACCTCCCACGCCGAAAGTCTGGGGTCCTGCTTGCTCCCGGGACCGACCCCCGCCCACCTAAACCCCAGGACGTTCTTTCCCAGCTCTTTCCCCTCTTTTCCGAGGGTCTCCTGGCAAGGGATGCTCCCTTCCCTGGAAATCGCAGGCTTGCTCTGGACTCTTCCTCTCTTGATATCCAAGCCCCTAAGGCCCCCCAGACCCCCTCCCTGGGTGACCCGGGCACCTGGTGGCTCTTGGCCTCTTAATTCCAGTCACCTTTCAAGACAGGTGCAGGCGAGAGTAACCTTGACTAGGGCTGGTGTGTGACTAGAGAGAACAAAACAGCACACCGGACTTGGGAGTGACTCCTCCTAGGCCAAACTCCAACAAGGAAGGTGGATCAAAGGGTGCCTCCCTTTCTGTGTTCCCAAATAGGCGCTCTCCCAGGGGTCAGTTGCGAGGGTGCTTTGACCCTGTGAAGGGCAGAGGTTGTAGTCAGGTGAGAGAACGAACCCTTCTCTTCCTGGCCCTCTTCAGTTGTGTGGAGTGGGCAGGATTCCTTGATTGAAGCAGCTCGTGGAGAACGTTGGGGCTAAGGCTGGGCACTGTCCCTTTGGGAAAGAGAGAAGGGGCCCGAGCTTGACAGGTCTTATGTAACAGGAACCGGCTCCCGTGTTGGCAGTGCGTGCCCTGCCCCGTGCCAGGGCTTCACCGGGCTTCTTGGCTGCAGCCAGGACATATGGCTGACCCTCACCATGCAGATAATGCAAGAATGCCCCTTAGCTGGGTTCTCCAGTGTGAAGTCACAATCTCAGTCCACCTTTCTTGCAGGCACATCCCCAGATGCCAGCCCTCATTACCCAGTGGCAAGCGGTTTGAGCCCCTGCTCCTGCCCTGGCAAAGGAGTGTTGTTTACTATGGAAGTGGCGTCTGCGCTGTAGAACAGTGCTTGCTACTGAGTCAAAGCTAGGTTTGCTGATGGCTGAGTGTAAGGAAGCGCCCGGTCCAAACTTTCTGCATGCTGCACCTGAGTCCCAGCTGGAATCATTTCCTTGTGCTGTCATTGTGAGAGGCTGGCTCCGCAGGGTGTCTGTCCCACCTTTTCAGTCCTAGCCTCTCTTTCCCTGCCAGCCCTGAGGTAGGATTGTTTGCCCTGTGAGAAAGGTCACTCACTCCTGGGACATTTTGTTCCTTTCTGGAATGGAAAGTCCTGACTTTCCCTGGAGCTCCTGATTTCCTATTCATGGCAGAAGAGTATCTGGCCTGGCGGAGAGCAGCCCTGCTCCCCCACCCACTCCCACCCCAAGCCCCATAAACCCCCACCTTCTACACAGAGCACTCAGAAGTCAGCAAGTGGAGTCAGGCATGGTGGTGAACGCCTATAATCTCATCCCTTGGGAGACAGAGGCAGGAGGATAGCTTTGCATTTAAGACCAATCTGGTCTACATAGTGAATTTCAGTCCAGCCAGCGCTATGTAATGAGACACTGTGTCTACGGGAAAAAGAACTTGCCGAGTGTTTGGGGTTTCAGAAAATTTTAGATAAAAACATGACTCCCTACACACACACACACACACACACACACACACACACACACACACACACGTCATGGTGATTTAGGGGAGCCTCTCCCAGATTCTTCCCACCCCCAAGACAAGAGAAGCTTTGGGGCGCAGAATACTAACCATGGAGGATGAAATGCGCTTCTCACCTTCCAGCTGTTCCAGGGAGCCTGAAAACAGGTGTGCCTCTATGGACTGGTGACTCCAATCTCCCTTTCCACACCCTCACTAGTGCTGGGATAGGTGCCTCAGCTGAGAGCCCGCCTTGTGGATGTGGACATGGTCACCAGTGATAGGATGCTTTGCATCTCTACAGCCTGTTTAGACCGATGTCGTCTCAGGCACAGGGGGTAAGGACAAGTAGAGAGCTACCAAAAGCAGGTGTGAGTGGGCATCGTGTGTGGGCACTCCTCGGTGGGTGCCGCCAAGCGGGCAACATGGAGATCGCAGCCATGCTTTCTTGTTGGGCTCTGGGGAAGAGGGAGTTGTGTTTTAACCACTTTATCCTAAGCTCTGATAAGATCTTTGTCTGCAGGGACTGTCTCTGTGGTAGCCCTCTTACAGGGCCCACTGCTGTCAGCAAGGCAGAATTCCCATTTTGCCACCTCCAGGGGTTAAACCCAGGACCTTACAAATATGAGGCAAGCCCAGTCAACCACGACACCCAGTGGTGGGATTCACATTTTATTTGGGGGCACCTAGGGTTAGCACTACAGGCCAGGGCAGTCAGTAGAGGATGCTACACACCCTACCTGCTGCCAGCAAGTGGTTCCTTCAGCTGATGGTTTAAGCCATGTCTCCCTTCTGGGTGTACTTTCTTCTCTACCTGCTAGAGCTGGACCTGACAACTGACCGGGGGAGGGATCCTCTTCCTTGTAGGCTGGACCTGGTGCTCCTTGAGAAAAGCCCTCCCTTGGCCTGCTCCTCCCTCCCCCCCCCCTTTCAAGCTGACAGTCTCATGGGCTTTGAGCCCTGACAGCCTCCTAGGCTGTCAGCACACAGCATGAGTAATTTTAGCTGAGTTATTTCAGGCTCCTGTTCTGATGAGGGTTGAGCTGGCCCCACGCATGCCCCAGCCAGTGTTGCTCCAGAGTTGCCTGCTCCAAAGCCCCCTTCCCAATAGAGGGGGTGGCAGACTCATCCACAAACTCATCCACTGTTTCTTTAACCCTTTGAGCCTGAAGGTTTTCAGATTCCCAGGTGGTGTGCCCAGGGTTAGCTAAGAGACCTTGACAAATAATGCTCAGAGCCTGCAATCTCGCACCTGTTCTCTCTCCAGCCCCCTCACCAGCCTCCACAGCAGAGACTAGAGTGGCACCTTCAGCCAGGTGCTTCCTCAGTTTGGCGGCACTTGCTGTGGCAAGTGCTTCCAGCCAGTGGCTAGTTGGGATGTCGAAACCTGAGGGGGGGCGGGGCGGGGAGGATCCTCCTGCCTTGGCTCAGCCCTTAGTAGCTGAGTTCAGCTGGAAGGAATTCCACCTGTCTCTGGCAACTCAGAATGGCAGGCAGCTTGAGCTTTTCCCAGCTGAAGATCGAAACTCAATTAGAATGGTTTGTCATTTAACCTTTCTCAACCCCCTTAAAGTGCCAATTATGATGATTCCTTCGTACTTTGAATGTCTAGTACAAATATAGGTCATATGAAGTAGAACCTGGATTTGAGATATGAAGCCTCCTCTTGTTGTTTCATATAGCTCAGACTAGCCTTTGGGCTCACCTATGTGTGTAGCTGAGGCTGACCTTGAATCCCTAATCCTCCTGCCTCCACTTACCCAGTGCTGGAATTGCAGGCATTCCTCGCCATGCCTGACCTAGACTTTCAGTTTCTTACAGCAAGAAATTTTTATCCCTAGATTTATGAATCCCTAGCCTCTAATTGTAATATCTAGTCTCCACTGTAGCAGAGAAAGAATAAAGAGAAGCCAGGTGAGGAGCTCACACCTGCAATTCTAGCACCCAGGAGCTGAGCAGCAGGAGGGTTGCCACAGTTCACTATGCTACCCAGTGAGACCCTGAGAAAGCGAAGCCCTGAAGAGCCTTTTGTGTTGAAAGTAGACATTCCTCCATCCTCTATTCTCCAAGATGCATAGGCCAAGGTTGAAAAGAGAACAGTCCAACAGGCAGTGGTGGCACACGTTTAATTCTAGCACTCAGGAGCTAGAGGCAGGAGGATCTTTGTGAGTTCAATGCCAGCCTGGTCTACAGAGTGAGTTCCAGGACAGCCAGGGCTACATAGAGAAACCCTGTCTCAAAGAAGAAAAGAGCACTCCAGTAGTGAGAAGGGTGTTGAATAGACATCAGGCTCTGAGCCTCTTCAGATGACACATATTCTTTGCTTACAGAATTCAAAGAGTGCCCAGGGTCTGGCTGGTCTTCGAAACCTTGGGAACACGGTAAGTTCCTCCCATGCCCTACTCTCCTGGTTGGGATAATCCAATAGAGTCCCCTTTCTGGCTCCAGCTAACCTATCCTATAGAGCAATCAGCACCTGCCCTTCCTGATGAATTGCTGGGCTCTGTCTCACCCGCCCCCAGCAGGAAGCACTAAAAGGAAGTTGTCCTTATTACTGCCAGCTTGCTGCTCTCCTGGACCTTCCTCCTGGTTCCCATTATTTCCCACCCACTTCTGACCAGTGTGCCCACACCTATTTGTACACCTCAATAGGAAATAACCAATTATATGGCCTTTCCCCATAGTGGGGACTTGCCCGGCTCCTCCCTGCCTCCACTCAGGAAAGAGGAACTTTTTTGGATAGATGAAACAGCCTCTGATTGCAAGTAACAGAGGTGTTGGGTAAGGGTCTTAACGCCATCACTGTGTTAGTCAACTTTCTGTCCCTATGACAGCTACACCAGATAAATCAACTGAAAATGGCAGTAAGTTTATTGGGCTGTTTTATTTCATGGCTGACTTACTGCCTTTGTTGCTTTGGGCTTGTGACGAGGTAGTACATGTGAAACCATTCACTTCATGGCCAGGATACCTGAAGGCCTCCCACTGGGTCCCATTCTCTTCAAGTTGCTACCATTAGCTGGGAATACACGGCTTGTAGAGAAGTTAGAACTATGCGCGTCCACTGATTGCCCAGATTGTGTCTTGTAGTGCTTCATGAACTCAATTCTTCAGTGCCTGAGCAACACCCGAGAGTTGAGAGATTACTGCCTTCAAAGGCTATACATGCGGGACCTGGGCCACAGCAGCAGCGCACACACAGCCCTCATGGAAGGTGAGGGGTCGGCACGCGTGTGACCGTGCACCCATTCCCAGCTCTGCTCTGTTCCACTAGGCTGAGACACTCCACTCCTCTGCTTGTCTTTCTTTGCCTGCTGTTCAATGGGATTCTTTCCAGAATCTGTTGTTTGAGACGTGGCCTTGCTCTGTAACCCTGGTTGGACCCACGCACTTGTTTCTCCTGCTTCAGCCTCCTAAGTGTTGGGATTACAGGTGTACAATGCCATGCCTCACTCCAGTTTCAGGGTTCCATCTTGTTTGTTCATTGGTTGGTTGGCTGGATGGTTGTCTTGTGTTTTTGTGACAGGGTCTCATGTAGCCCAAGGTGGCCTTGAACTCCTGATCCTCCTACCTTAACTTGGGATCATGGGTATACACTACCACACCTAGTTCAAGGTTTTACACACACACACACACACACACACACACACCTGGGTCTGGAAAGATGGATTGGTAATTAAGATAGCCATCTGCTCGTACAGAGAACCAGATTTGGTTCCCAGAACCCATGTCTAGCAGCTCACAACCTTTAACTCTTAGTTTCAGGGGATCCAACACCCTCTTCTGGCCTACATGGGCCCTCACAAGCATACACACACACACACACACACACACCTTTAAAATAAAATCACTTTTTACAAAAGAAAATATCTGGGGTTGGAGAGATGGCTCAGTAGTTAAGAGCACTGACTGCTCTTCCAGAGGACCGGGATTCAGTTCCCAGCACCCACATGGCAGCTCACAACTGTAATTCCAGTTCTAGGGGACCTGACTGATACCTTTACACAGGTATACATGCAGGCAAAACACCAATGCACATAAAATAAAAATAAATGAATTATTTATTAATCAATGAATTTATTAATAAATAAATATCTCACCTTTCCTCCACCCTCTCTCTGATTGTTCCTTTCAACAGAATTTGCAAAACTAATCCAGACTATATGGACATCCTCCCCCAATGATGTGGTGAGCCCATCTGAGTTCAAGACCCAGATTCAGAGATATGCACCACGCTTTGTTGGCTATAAGTAAGGGCCTTGAATGCATGTCCTTCCTCAGGGGGGAGGGGTTGGCACAAGCAGGGTGTTGGTAGATGCCGCTCACTCACTGTCTTTGGGTTCAGTCAGCAGGATGCTCAAGAGTTCCTTCGCTTCCTCCTGGACGGGCTCCACAATGAGGTGAACCGGGTGACTGTGAGGCCCAAGCCCAGCCCTGAGAACCTTGATCACCTCCCGTAAGTGAAAGGAGAACGAACAATGCTGTGGAGTGATGTCTTTGTGAACTTGAGATTCATACCACTTCTTTGAGAGTAATTATCTGAACAGAATCAGATTTGCTTTGTTGTTTTTAAACAGGAGCTTTTTTACTTTGGTGACAGTAGTGTGTGTGTCTGTGTTACCGGGGATTGTACCTAGGGCCTTGTACGTGATAGGCAAGCACTCCGCCACTAAGATTCAAAGGTTGAAGCCAGGCATGGTGATACACACCTGTAATCCTAGATTACAAAAGGCTGAGGTAGGAGATCAGCCTGGGCTGACCATGGCTTGGGAGGTAAAGCTCAGTGGGCTGTGTGAGGATCACGATCAAGGCCTGGGGTTCCATGCCCAGCACCTTAAGCATAATGCATATAAATACATTCTAGTTGATAGCACCTAAGCCTGCCAGGGTTTGAACTCTAACCCAGCTGTCTTCCTGTCTATGGTTCCCAGTGATGATGAAAAAGGGCGACAGATGTGGAGGAAGTATCTAGAGAGGGAAGACAGTCGGATTGGGGGTAAGTACACAGACAAGATAATACCTGTGTCCGCTGTCCCCCTAACTTCGCTTGAGAAGCCCAGGGAAGCCTGCTTCTGCCTGTGGCTCTCAAAAGCAAGGCAAGAGCAGGGAGGAAAGGAAGAAAAGGTACTCAGTATGTTCTCCACACCCTGGCTTTCTCTTCCCCAGATCTCTTCGTTGGGCAGCTAAAGAGCTCCCTGACATGTACCGACTGTGGCTATTGCTCTACTGTCTTCGATCCTTTCTGGGACCTCTCGTTGCCCATTGCAAAGGTATGTGCCCTGCTGTGGCCCAGTGTCAGCTTCCCCCTCAGGCTTTTCAAGCTTGTGGACAGCTGATCTGGACTTTTTTCTCTCCAGAGAGGTTATCCTGAGGTAACTTTAATGGATTGCATGAGGCTCTTCACCAAAGAGGATGTGCTGGATGGGGACGAGAAGCCAGTAAGTACTCCTCAGTGACAGAGAAGCCATTCACAGTGGATTATTGGGAAGGACTGACTTGGCCTAGCCCCTGTTGTCTGTCTTTCAGACATGCTGCCGCTGCCGAGCCAGGAAACGATGTATAAAGAAATTCTCCGTGCAGAGGTTCCCAAAGATCTTGGTGCTCCGTATCCTTCACCCCCAGGGTTGGGACCTGACTTTTTGGGGTGACTAATGACACAAGGGACCAGAAGGGGAGGGAAGCAGAGTAGGGGAAAAACCGTGTAGGCTTCTGTGTTTTGCCTTCTGTTTCCTGAGATGAGCCACATCTCCAAGGACTCTTCTGGCTCTGTGTCCTTGACTCAATGGCAATGACAGACCTGAAGCGGTTCTCAGAATCCAGGATACGAACCAGCAAGCTCACAACCTTTGTGAATTTTCCACTAAGAGACCTGGACTTGAGAGAATTTGCTTCAGAAAACACCAGTGAGTATACTTCGGCAGGAGGAACCCTGAAGCTGAGAGGCAGAGGCGGGAAGAAGCTAGTGAAGTAGGAAAAGACTCTGGGAAGTAAGGAGCCTGTGAGATACAGGCAAAGGTGCTGACGACCTGACCCTGGCCCCCAAAACACAGAAGGAGCGGATTGAATAGTGACTCCTTCATGCTTTCCCTCTGACCTACATAACACACAATGAGTAACTGAAATTAAATTTCAACTTTTTTTTTTTTTTTTAGGTAGAAGCTATGGTTTCTTTAATAAAAAAAAGATAGGGAAATAAAATGGAGGTAGGGAAGGAACATGGATGCAGGAATGCCTCCAGGGCTTTACACCTGTGTTTCTTCCTCAGACCATGCTGTTTACAACCTTTACGCTGTGTCCAATCACTCCGGAACCACCATGGGAGGCCATTATACAGCCTACTGCCGAAGTCCAGTAACGGGCGAATGGCACACTTTCAATGACTCCAGGTGAGAGATGGGCTTCAGACAGGGCTCCTGGACAGCAGGCCACCCCATATGGCTGTCATCTTGAACGGACAAATCTACATCATACGCACAAGGCTATGGTGCCCTTTCTGGAGCTGTCCAAGATGGTCATGGTGGCTTACAACTGTAACCAAACATCTGAGAGGTGAAGGCAAGGTGATCAGGAGTTTAAGGTCATCCTCCGCTACATAGCAAGTTTGAAGTCAGCCTGGGCTATGTGAGACCCTGTCTCCACAAAAGGGGTAAAGCTGAAGAAATAGCTCAGTGGTTAACAGCTCTCTTGTCCTCAGCAATAGCATAAGTTTATTGTCATTAGCCATGATGGGCACCTACACTCAGCAAGTACCCACACACATACCACATAAACTTATTAAAAAAACAAAAACTCTGTAAGGACAGAGGCAGAGTTTAGGTTGACAGAAGTTTGAGACATTTGTCCAACCTCAGCCACTCAACTGTGTCTCTGGTGGCTTCCTTGACAGGTTCTGACTTTTCCCTGATCTTTCCACAGTGTCACACCCATGTCCTCCAGCCAAGTGCGCACCAGCGACGCCTATTTGCTCTTCTATGAACTAGCCAGTCCACCCTCCCGTATGTAGCATTGAGGAGCTACAGCCCTTCCCTCTTCCCTGTGGCAGCCCCGCGTCCTAAGTTTTTTAAAAATTCAGAAAAAAAACCACAAAAAAAACAACAACAAAATCCTGACAAGTAAGAGAAAAATAAAGTAAAATAAAGCTGCCGAGCAGAAGTTGAAACGGCCTGGTCGGGGTCTGGAGCAAGGAGCCCGGTGCCCCTGAGCCACGGCCCGTCAGGGGAGACGGACTGATGCAGAGACAAGTCAGCAGTGTTCCTCAGCTCCTCGGCTTCTCTTGTTTGCATTTTTAAGCTTGTGGTTTTTCCTGTGTGTAATAAACAACAGTGGTCCGTGGGGAGAAGATAGATCCTCAGTCCACCTGCTGCCCTCTCCTGCCCTTCACCTTCTGGGAGGACAGCGCCCTCTGGAGCCTGCTGGGAGCATCGCTGCCGGATGGAGCTAGGGAGGAGCCTGCACGGAGTCCCCCCCACCCTGGCTGGACCTGCTCATCAGCCCAGAAAGGAAACACCCATGAGCCAAGAGCCCTCTTAACGCTGCTAAGTCCAGGGGTACAGATGAGGGGGACATCTTTGAAAAAAGCTGGTTTGGGTTTTCAGAAGCCCACTTTTTAAAAAAAAAAAAAAATTAACTGTACCGAACATGTTCCGACTGGAGATGCCGTCCTTCACACCTCTTCTCAGCTGGGACGTTGGGCTGGCCCTCTGTTTTTGTTTTTGTTGAGATTTTTTGTTTTGTTTTATTTTTTTTTCTCCCCGAATACAATTTCCCTAATGGAACACCACATTTCCCTGTGGTGTTAGGTGAGTGTCGGCCAGGCCCAAGAATAGTCACAGTAGACCTGAGATCCAAATAAGTTTTCTGTTCTGAAGTTTTGGTTTTTTTTTTTCTTTGTTTTTTTTTAAATTTTTTTTCTTTTCTTTTTCTTTTTCTTTTTTTTTTTTTTTTTTTTTTTTTAATGTTTTGGATGGAATCTAGTTGCCTCCAAGAATTGTGCCTTATAGCATTGGGGACCAGGGGTAACTTCCCCTTCCTGAGATATCCCTCAACTGTTTCCCTTTAGCCCAATGCCATGTTCAAAGCCTCTTGGGGAGATGAGGTGCTGCCCTTAGCCCCTGGCTAGTTGTGCATTGCAGTGGGGTTAAGAAGGAAGTGGATAAAGGATGTTTCTTAAGATAGTGTATCAAGTTCTTCCTGTCGTCCTCTTCACCTACCCTTGGTCTACTCCCCAGCTGTTTGAAGGACAGCACAGGTCCCTTGTCCCTGGAGCTTCGCCTTTAATTTATTCTCTTCCTAATGCCCCTATACCCCAAGCTTCCTGCCACCTGTCCCTTTCTCAGAGTCTCCTGGACAAAGGCCCTCTGGACTGAGCTTCTCAGGGACACCCATGCCACCCCTTACCCCCTCTTGGCATCAGTCTTTGGTCCTGCCCTGGGAGCTTGAGCCTGGATGTCTGGGGATGTCTTGTATGATTCTTTCCCATGGACTTGATTTGGCCCTCAGTCATTAGGCAAAACTCCATGCTGTCCCAAGAGCCAAGCTATTCAGCACTAAGGCATTTTGCACACCCCCACAGGTGGGCCTGGCTTATACCCTCAGAACCTGGAGTGCTTGAGTGTTCCCAGGATGAGGCACTGGAGAAAGACATCCTGACTTTACCTGGCCTGATACCCTTCTCTGGGGAAGACTGTGAACCTGAGCCCAAGGGCTGGTGTACACTTGTTTACTATGTAAGCAAGAGTAGAATGTCTAATTACAGTGGAGCCTTGTACAGAATAAATAGTAGCTTTGAGAAAGAAGCTGCTGGTGTGACAGTCTTGATTTGGGAGGGGCTTAAATCTGGGAAGTGCTCCAGACAGTGAGGGCCACACACACAGTTCATCACTTCCATGGTCTGTGAGCACTGCATTCTAGAAACTTACCCACCTGTTTGGTTTTTTTAGAAACACGATTTCTCTGTATATCCCTGGCCATCCTGGAACTCGCTGGCATGGAACTGCCTCTGCCTCCGGAGTGTTGGGATTAAAAGACGTGTGCCACCACCACCCAGCATTCTTTTTCTTTAAATTTAAATAGTATGTATTTCAGATGTCATATTCTACATCTGGATTCCCAAACTGAGTTTGTCCTTGTGTTTATATGTATTTTATTTTGACTAAAATGTTTACGAGGTAACATCATAACATCAAAGATAACATCAGTATCATCTTTCCAAGGACATCATCCTGTAGGGCACTATCTAAACACGTGGGAGAACAGACACATCTGATGGGTTTGCTTTTGCAAGACAGGGTTTCTCTATGTAGCTCTGTAGACCAGGCTGGCCTTGAACTCAGAGATCCGATGGCCTCTGCCTCCCGAGTGCTGGGACTAAAGTCAGGTGCCACTTAGTGTGGGGGGTTGCATATCTGTGGGGGTCAGAACAACATGCAAGGGTCACTTCTTTTCCACCATGTGGGTCCCAGAGGTCAGAACAGCCACCAGGTTTGGTACAAGTGCTTTTACTTACTAAGCCGCTTTGACAAACAACCCCTACACCCTTTAAAATACAGTATCTCTGTAGTTCAGTTTAACTCACAACAATCCTTCTGCTCTAACCTACAAAGTATCAAGATTATAGGCATGAGCTGCCATACCTGGCTCACATTTCTATATTTAAAAAAAAAAAAAACTGATCTGTGTAGACACTGCTGCAGGCCTCCCCAACAGATGCTAATACAGTGTCACTTGTCTTAGAGAGAAAACTGTCAACTAGGACCCTACTCCACTTCCCACTAAGACTTAATAGCTACCTCTGTATTAAAGGGTTGGTCCCCTGTCTTAGGGCTTTAAGTTCTGTGTAGAGACACCATGGCCACAGCAACTCTTATAAAGAAAAGCATTTAATTTGGGCTGGGTTACAGTTCGGAGGTTCAGTCCATTACGATCACAGTGGGGAGCATGTCGGCATGGAGACAGACACTGTACTGGAGAGGTAGCTGAGAGACCTACATCCCAGTCTGAAGGCAGCAGGAAGAAAGAGTGACACCGGGCTTGGCCTCAGCATCTGAGACCTCACACCCAACCCAGTGACACACTTCAACAAAGCCACACCTACTCCAACAAGACCACACTAAATAGTGCCACTCCCAGTGGGCTTGTGGGGGCCCTTTTTATTCAAGCCACATACCCCGTAAGGAGGCTTAGCTTTTTGTTTGTTGTAGGGTGTTGGAGATAACACTCCCACTTCTAAAGAACTTCCATCAAAATCTGAGAGGCAGAAGTAGCGGCACAGGCCTATAACACCAGCCCATGGAGGAGCAGGGATGGAGGTGAGAGAATGAGAAGTTTAAGTCATACCCAGATACATAGCAACTTGAAGGACAGCCTGTAGTATATGACAGCTTCTGTTTCAAAAGAGAGAAGAGGGCCTGGAGTGATGGCTCAGTGAGTAAAGACACTGACTGCTCTTCCAGAGGACCTCAGTCCAATTCCTAGCAAACACAAATCAGTCCACAACTGCAGTCTGTAACTCCAGTCCTCTTCTGACCTAGGGGGCACATAGTGTACATACATGCATTCACGAAAAACACCCACACACATAAAAAAAAAAAAAGTCAGGTGTGGTGGGGCATTCCTTTATTGCCAGCACTTGGGAGGCAGAGACAGGTGGATCTCTGAGGCCAGCCTGGTCCATAAGTGAACTCTAGAACAGTCATCTCTACACAGTAAGACCCTGTCTCAGAAAAGAAAAACAGATACGAGATCTTTAGGGCTTCAGGGCACACAGTGACTGTCTTTGGGGGAGGGGAGTCTCGTCACTCCATTGCTTGCCTTTTCCATTTCTTCAGCTGCTTCCCTCTGAAGCTCTTCCCACTCCCAATAGGGTTCTCCCTTCCCTGCTCTAGACACTAGGGGAAAACTGTCCAGACTTCTCTGCTGTGGCACAGGTACCTGCTGTCACTTGGGACCTGTGTACTATTATGTGGCCTACCTCATGAAGGAAGACAGCTTGTTTGTTTTGGTTTTGGAGACAGGGTTTCTCTGTATAACAGCCCTGGATGTCCTCGACCTCGCTCTGTAGACCAGGCTGGCCTCAAGCTCACAGAGCTCTGCCTGCCTCTGCCTCCTGAGTGCTGGGAATAATGGAAATAAAGGTGTGTGCCACCAGGCCCAACTCAAAAGGCAGCTTTCTAATCTGGGAATTTCACACCGGTGAGGAAGAAAGTTTTAACTTTTATTCTGAGACAAGATCTCCTATAGTCCAGGTAGCCCTTGAGCTGCCTAGGGCCTCAGATGAGCTCTGTCTGGCCCCTCCGGCTTCTATTTCTGCATGGGCTAGAATTCCATTACAGGCCTGTGTGCCTTCATCATCCCATTTTAGTTGATATTAGGAATTGAACCCAAGGTTTTTGGTATGCTAGGCTGGAGCTCTAGCCTCCCCTACCCCTAACCACACCAGCAGCATAAGGAAGGTTTAAATAAACTCTGTTGTTTCTTTCTGAGGCACTTAGACATCCCTGTCCATCCCAGGAATGGCAGGACCCAGGATGAATGTGTAAAAGCGGATGGCTTCTCCCAGTCAGCCACAGGTAAACAGTGTTCTCAGAAAGTGGCTCCCAGACAGTTGACAGTGCCTGGTTTCTCAGGGGTGGCAGAAGCTGCCCTGTGCATTGTGTTCCCCACAGGACAGACCATAACAGAGTAGGGACTCAAGCTCTTGCCCTTGCTCCCAGCTTTCTCTTCTCGGCAGCCTGTGGTGCCATCTCATCCCCATGGCAACAGTCCCTAGGACTGCACCAAACTCCAAACACAAGCAGGTCTGTTGTTGCATTTCTTTGTGATCTGCTTTGCCTCCTAGCAACTTGGATTATTTCGCCCATTCTTGACCAGTGTTCCTGTAGGCCCTAGCTGCCTCTGCAGTTGCTTTTGTGACCTTGATCAAGGCCCTCCCCCTCTGTAGGCCTCCAAGTCTCACTGGAATGGAAGGTCTCTGCTCAGGGGTTTCCATGCTAAGTCACTTTTCCTCCAAATACACACTTGAATTGGGACTTATACACCCAAGATTCCCTGGCCCAGTTTATAAGTTTGCTTGCTTGCCTCACATTTACCTAAGAGGACAGCATGTGCATACCGTGGCAGACAACAAGGAAACGCAGGGACAGACCTGCTTCTTCTGGTATTGTCATCTCTCCAGCCTCAGAGTGAATTTTTGATTGATCAATGCTCAGCCCAATTCATATTTTATGGGTCTGTAGAGTTGGGAAACTTAGAAGTCACCTGTCATTTTGACAGTGAGTGTACTAGAAGCTCAAGACCTGCAAAGGCCACACCACCTGGCCATGGCTGGAGCTGGAACTGGAGCTCACCTAGTTCTTGCTCCGCCTGAAGCCTTTTGGTTGTATCAGTGACAGCATTTGCCAGGACTCAAGCGGAATTTTCCTACCTTATCAGGAAGTGAACGGAACAGCCATGTAACATGCACATGTGCCCAGCAGCAAAGCCAGCATGAGCTAGCTGAGTCCTACTAGGTCTGTTTGAGCTGGGCACTTCTAGGGGTCCCCACCCTTCAACTCTCATGGTCACAAACAACCACCTGTGTGGGTTGCAGAGGGCAGGAAGAAGTGGCCAGCAATCATAGCCCAACCTCTCTGAGCCCAGTTTCCTCACCTATAAGCTGAGTATGATAATACCAACAGACTTATGAGGCTTCATAAGCATGGCACACTGTAGGTACTCAATGCAGGGGAGCAATCTTCTCATCACTATGACCAAACACCTAAAAAGAAGCAACTTATGGCCAGAGAGCTACTCAGTGGGTGCCAAAAAGCACTTACCCCATGAGCTGTGGACCTGAGTTCAAGCCCCACAATGGAAGCCTGTGAGTTCTGAGAGAGCTGGCTCCCCAAAGTTGACCCATGACCTCCACAGTCATACCTACATGGGTACTCATTACTAGATAACATTACTACATAATTATGCATTATTAGATAATAATGCCGTCTTCTGTTAGAACTCAGTTGGCAAGATAGTTCAGCAAGTAAAGGTCCCTTGCCACCAAGCCTGGCAACTTAAATTCAATTCCTGGAACTCACACGGTAGAAGGAGAGAGTCACTCCTGGCTTCTGTAGACATTTGCATGCAAATAAAAATATATTTTGGGTGCAAAAAAAGAAAACCACCAGTCTCAATCTGGGTGGTTGTAGCACACGCCTTTAATCCCAGTGCTCGGGAGGCAGAGGCAGGCAGATCTCTGTGAGTTCGAGACCAGCCTGGTCTACAAGAGCTAGTTCCAGGACAACCTCCAAAGCCACAAAGAAACCCTGTCTTAAAAGAAACAAAATAAAAAAAAGACCATGTCTCAAAAAAAAAAAAAAAAAAAAAAAAAGTGCCAAGAAACAGGATGCAATGGCAGGATAGCAGCCTGGGTTGCCCTCAGAACCTTGGAGATGATTTTCTAGTGGTCTTCATGCCTCTGGTGGCAATGCTGTCCCCAACCTGGGCTCCAGGCAGGTATGTGGATGCCTTTGGGAAGCACCCGGCAGTGGCCAGGGTTCACATTGGCCATATCATTTTACCAATCCACATTAATCTGTGGATTAATGTTACTAAGCCCCTGTATAGAAATATGTTCAACTGCCTTGGCTGCCAGAAGGTTCATACCCCTAAGAAGTGGGGCTTCAGTAAGTGGCCGCTGAGACATGGCTCATTCCTGATGGCTGTAGGGTCAGTCGTGGTCCTCTGGACAAGTGATGAGCTCAGTACACAGCGGGTTCCCACTGTGCTGGAGCTCTGTTGGTGGAGTACTGACCCAGAGTGCACAAAGGTTCAATACACCCCTACCCCTTCCCCTCACCATGTGGTGGGACACACACAGCCCTGGGGAACAGAGGCAGGAGGCTCAGGAGCTCCAGGTCCTTTTGAGGAAATGGCTTAGTGAGTAAAAGCACTTGCCACTCATGGAAAGGCTGTGAGAGCCAGTGAGGCACAGTAACCCTGTCTGTGATTCCTGACAGGCTGGCTGACTAGACAAGCAGAATCAAGCAAGCTCTGGGTTCAAGTGAGAGACAGTGCCTCTATATACAATCTCGTGTGTGTGTGTGTGTGTGTGTGTGTGTGTGTGTGTGTGTGTGTGTGTGTGTGTGTGTGATCAAGGAAGACACTAACATCAACTTCTAGCCTCCATACACACATGCATGAGCAACACACACACACACACACACACACACACACACACACACACACACACACGCCAAAAGGTGCAAAAGGTGTTCACAGTTATCCTTGCCTGCATAGGGTTTGAAGCCAACCCAGGCAATATGAGACCACTTCACAAGTGTCTTGAAGGTACCCTTTGACCACAAGAGTTTGCCCATTCTGGTTGGACCTCACTGAGCCATATCCCTAGCCACTTGTAATAGCCAAGTATGGTGGCTCATACCTTTAATCCCAGCACTCAGGAGGTGGTGCATGCCTTTAATCCCAGCCCTTGGGGGTGGGAATGGGTGACAGAGGAAGGCAGATCTCTGTGAGTCTGAGGCCAACCTAGTCTACAGGGAAAGTTCCAGAACAGCCAGGATTATTAAAACAAAACAAAACAAAACAAAACAGGGGCTGGAGAGATGGCTCGGTGGTAAAGAGCACTGGCTGCTCTTCCAGAGGTCCTGAGTTCAATTCCCAGCAACCACGTGGTGGCTCACAACCATCTGTAGTGAGATCTGGTGCCCTCTTCTGGCCGTCAGGCATACTTTCAGGCAGAGCACTGTATCTATAATAAACAAATAAATCTTTTTCTAAAAAGAAGAAGGACTAGAGAGATGGCTCATGGGTTAAGATCACTAGCTGCTCTTCCAGAGGTCCTGAGTTCAATTGCCAGCCACCTCATAGTGGCTCACAATCATCCATAATGAGATCTGGTGCCCTCTTCTGACCTGCAGGTGTACATGCAGGCAGAACACTGTAAACATAATAAATAAATCTTTATAAAAGTGTGGGGGGGGGGGACCAGAAAGACAAATATAGTATATGCTCACTCATAAGTGGATACCAGACAGAAAACAAAATGTCCTACAATCCACAACCACAGAGAAGCTAGAACCCTCTTCCAGAGCAGATAGAAGCAGATGCAGAAATCCACAACTAACCATTGGGCCAAGCTCCTGGAGGAGTGATAATATGAACAAAGGAGTCAAGACTATGATGGAGAAGCCCACAGAATCAGCTGACTGAGCTAGTGAGAGATCACTTGACTCAATCCTGACAAAGGGGGAATCTGCATAAGAACAAACTAGACTCCCTTAATATAGGTAACAATGGTGCGATTGGGACAATATATGAGGCCACCAGCAGTGGGCCCAAGATCTAACACTAATGCACAAACTGACTTAGTGGAGCCCATTCTATATGAAGAGATACCTTGTTCAGCCTAGACACAAGGGTGTGGGGGGTGGAGAGGTGCCTTGGTCCTGACTCAATGAGATGATGGGACAGACAGTCCTAGGGGAGGCCTTGCCCTCTCTGAGGAGCATATGGGAGTTGGGGGAGTGGGAGGAGAGAAGGGAGGGGGAACTGAGATTGGAATGTTAAAAAATAAATTAATAAAAATAAAGGAAATACCAAAAGGGGGCTGGAGAGATGGCTCAGTGGTTGAGAGCACTGATTGCTCTTCCAGAGAACCTGGGTTTAGTTCCCAGCACCCACATGCTAACTCACGCCTGTCTGTAACTCCAGTTCCAGGGGATCTGACACCTTCACACCAACACATATAAAATGAAGTTAAATAATTTTTTTAGAAAAGAAGAAAAGAAAAACAAAAAGTTGGGGTGGAAGAGCAGCTTCTTCCAAAGGTTCAGGGTTAGCTAGTAACTCTGCCACTCAGATGGGGCAAAGTAGCAGGTTGCTGGCTTTGTCTGTGACCCTTACAAGGCTGCCCACCTCTACCCCAGGGATTGCTCCCTGTCTCTGCCTCCCCTGGGGGGGGAAGGGGCCTGGTGACTCCCCTAGTCACATCCCACAGAAAACCCAGCTTTCTCTGTTGGTGCTCACAGCCACTGTGCCTTTAAGGCCTGCTGCTCAGTGCCAGGGTCTTGACCCTAGCATCCTCAGCTGAGTTGGATTAAGGACCATTCCGTGCCTTTTGTGAATTCCTTCTCGCATCAGTTCCCTCCCCCACATGAAGACAGAGTAGCCTGGAGCCCTAACCATTCTGCCAAAGGCAACCAGAGAACTGGTCTCTCCTGACAGCCTTGTCCCTCCAAGAGTAAAGGTTGCTTCTTTAGTAGGTGGCTTGTGACCAGGGAGTGTACCCTCAGAGGTCTTGGGCTATCACAGGATCTCCAGAACGCCATGCAGAATCTTAAGCCATGAAGGACTATTCCGATGTCATCCTCTGTCCAGAGGCAACTGAGCTGAGCAAGGTAAGACCCACATGAAAACCCCCTCCCAATATCCCATGTCCCCAGTGAACGTGCCTGTCCCAGCCCATAAGCCTCTGCCTTCCATTCCAGACAGAGTTCTGCAATCCTGCTTTTGATCCTGAAGCAGGGCCTTCTTGCCCTCCACCAGCCTTACAGAAAGATGCCAGCAGCAGCCTCAAAGCTCCCTGGCATGGTAGCTATCCCAGGGGTTGCTCAGGTATAGGAGAGAGCCCAAGAACTAAGGTGTGAGGGATATCTCTTATAGAGGTGTCTCTCTCTACACAGCCCACTGTGTCCTCCCCTCAGCCCAGCATCTCCGAAGGCTACAACCAGACTGCCATTTCTCTTGGCTCTGTATCCTGCTGCTCAGTGGCCTTCTGGTCCTGCTGCTGGGGCTACTGGTGGCTATCATCCTGGCTCGTAAGTACCTGGGAGGACTTTATATGGAGAGTTCATGAACTGTTCTATCAGCCTCCAGGCACCTGCTCCTCTAAATGACACTCCTCCATCCTCCTGCCCCAAGAATCGCAGGCTACATCCCTCCCCTGGACAACCCAGAGCCCACTGCCCACCCGAGGCCTCCCCACCAAGGGTGGCATTCCTAGCTCCACCCCTAACACCAGCACTACCACCACCACCACCTCTCCAGCAACCACAGGGCAGCAGGAGGTAGCTGTGAGCCCTACGCACCAGAGCAGTGAGTTCTAAGGGCTTTCTTCTGGAGAAGGCCTAAGGTGGCAGCCGGGAGGAAAAGCCTGGAAGTGGAACCTTGGCCGTGGGGGGAGGCCTCTCTCCTATTGACCTCTGAACCCTGTCCTCTATCGTCTGCAGCCTGCGGAGGCCTCCTTCCTGGTCCAAGGGGTTTCTTCAGCAGCCCCAACTACCCAGACCTGTACCCACCCCATAGCCACTGTGTCTGGCATATCCAGGTAGCCACGGGCCAGACAATACAGCTCAAGATTCAAGCCCTCAGCATAGAAGGTGTGCTCGCCTGTCTCTTTGATCGCTTGGAAATTGTCCCAGAGCCTTCAGGCTCTCTTCTCAGGTGGGTCCCTCTGCTCCCAGAGGATCTCAGTTGTCTGAATGGTGGAGAAAGAGAAAGCAGAAGGAAAGCTGTAGATAGAAATCAGCAGAACTCATCTCTGGCTCCTTCCTGCCAGCACCCTGTTGTTGTCCTGTGGCCTAGGGAAAGTCACTTCTCCTCTCTGATCCCTTCCTTTTTCTTTTCTTTTTTTTTTTTGGGGGGGGGATGTCCGAGACAAGGTTTCTATATGAAACAGTCCTGGCTGTCCTACAACCCACTCTGTAGACCAGGCTGGCCTTGAACGTACTAAGATCCACCTGCCTCTGCCTCCCAAGTGCTGGGATTAAAGGTGTGCACCACCACCACCACTAGACTCTAATCCATTTCTTACCTGAATTCAGAGCTTTCATCACTCCCAACCTGGCTTTTTTATAGGGTGTGTGGTAAGACGCCTCCCGCCACACTAAACACCAATACCAGCCACCTCCGTGTATCCTTTGTCTCTGATGACAATGTGGAAGGGTCTGGTTTCCAGGCCTGGTACCAAGCTGTGGCCCCTGGGCATTGTGAGTGACTTCCCATCATGTCCCCACCCAGCAGCCTCCCTGTCAGCTCTCCCAGCACTGGCAAAGGGGATGGAAACTCTAGGGGACTGTGACTCCAGATGGTTTGTGTCCTTCTCCAGGGAGCTGTGCTCATAATGAGTTCCGCTGTGACGAGCTCCTCTGTCTGAAGCATGACTTAGTATGTGATGGCATTACCAACTGTGCTGATGGCAGGGATGAGGCCAACTGCAGTGCCAAGACTTTGGGTACGGGCCCAGCCAGGAACGGGGCAGGCACATCTTCAGGCTTCTGTCCCAGGCTGAGACCCTCTGCTCTGGCCCAGAATTTTCTTGCCTGGCCGTTCATGTGCCGTTTGGCTCTCTCCAGGGTGTGGAGGGAATCTGACTGGGCTCCATGGGCTGTTCTCTACTCCCAACTACCCACAGCACTACCCTCACCAGCAGGTAAGTGCAGTGCCTTCGGGAACTGGCTTAGCACTGGAGAGACACAGGGTTCCTAGGTTTGTGTGCCTAGGAACAATTTGCCTGGGTAAAATCAGTTCATGCTGATCAGAAGAAAACATTGTTAAGCGCCAACTGTATACCCAGATATTTCCATGCTGGGTAAACTTATCTATCTCTGAGATCAGACGATTTGAAGGGGGCATTTACTTATCTAAAGACAAGGTCTCACTCTGTAACCCATACTAATTTTGTAACTGGTGAGAATCCTCCTGCCCCAGCCCTCCCAAGTGCTTGGATTATAGGTATGAGCCACCATGGCAGGCCTGGTGTTTTGTTTGTTTTGAGACAGGACCTCACTATGTGGCCCTGGCTGGGCCGGAACCCACAGAGATCCACCTGCCTCTACGTGGGAATAAAGATGTACACACACACACACACACACCTTCACCCCCCACCCCCACACCTACTGGATTGCTGGATTGTTTTTTGTTTTTCCACGCTGAGGAGCAACCCCAGGATCTTGTGCATGCCAGACAAGTTCTTTACCACTGAGCTATATCCCTGGTCCTTGGCTTTTTGAGACACTCTCTGTATGTAGCATAGGAGGCTGCTTTGGAACTTGACATATAGCTGGGGCTGACCTTGAACTCTGCTCCCAAGCACTGGAATTATAGGTGTAAGCCACCTTGTCTGATTGACTGCCTATTTTAAGAGGAACCAATGATGGAATGTGAGGTGAACAACAGCCACGCACGCCCTGCCTAGTCTGCTCTGGACATAGAAGACTGGACGTAGACAGGAGTTATCTCACATGTGCTCTCCCCCAGCTTTGCACCTGGTACATCTCAGTGCCCGTGGGATACGGCATAGGACTACAGTTCCACAACTTCAGCCTAGAAGCACAGGCTGAATGCAAGTTTGACTACGTGGAGGTGTATGAGGCCAGCAGTTCCAGGGCCTTCAGTTTCTTGGGCAGGTACCAATCAGGGCAACCCAGGCCCCATCTGGCAGGCTGGGCTCCCTATAGGAGGCTCAAGCTTCACTGTCTATAAACTGAAGATCTCTTTACCGGCACCCTGAAACAGCATGCGCTCTCCTGAGAAGGCCTACACTTCAGTAGTCACTTAGCCCTACTCACCTCCCCTATCTCTCCTGACTCTTGCCATCTCATACTTTCTATAACAAATAGCATGTCTCCTTCTCCAGACCCTAAGCTCCATTAATCAGCAATCTTGTTCCCCATCACTCCTGGCATGGCCAAGCGCCCAGCTCAGAGCCCCCAGGGCTGGCCGGTGGCCTGTGCCAGGATATGTTTCTGCTCTGGGCAGGTTCTGTGGTGCTGAGCGGCCAGCCCCCCTCATCTCCTCACAGCACCAGCTGGCTGTAATCTTTAAGACGGATCTTGGTATCAGCAGCGGGGGCTTCTTAGCCACCTACCAGGCCATCAATACTACAGAGAGTAAGTGTCCCTGGGCAGGTGGGTGTGGGCAACAGAGACTTATCCACGGAACAGCAAAGGGTACCCTGGAGGGCAGTGGATACAGGCATGTCCTGGGGCACTATCGTGCCACTATGCCCACAGATCCTTGTGGGCCCAGAGAGTTCTGCCAGGACAGAGGATGTAGAGATTTGCAATGGGTGTGTGACTTATGGAAAGACTGTGCAAATGACAGCAATAACAACAATTGCAGTAGTCACCTGTTCCCACAACAAGGTAAGGAGCCTTGCCCTGAGCAAGCCCTGCTGCCCACAACAGGCTGGGCACCCACCACAATCTCCTCACTTCCCTTTCCTTCCCCTTGATAAGTGCACGCCTGGGACCCTTTCTCCTCACCCTGGGACTGCTTTACAGAGTTGGCCTGTGAACCTGTCCACGTGGAGATGTGCCTCGGACTAAGCTACAACACCACAGCTTTCCCCAACATCTGGGTGGGCCTGGGCACCCAGTCGGAGGTGGTAGACATCCTCAGAGGCTACAAGGTGCTGGGACACAGAGGAGGAAGGACATAGAAAGGGGTGGGAACATGGGGACCGGACATCTGAGGTCTGTCTCTCCCTCCCACAGAGTCTGACAAGTCTACCCTGCTACCAGAATTTCCAGAGGTTTCTTTGCGGGTTGCTTGTACCTCACTGTACCCCACTGGGCACTGTCCTACCCCCTTGCCGATCTGTCTGCCAGGAGGCAGAGCAACAATGCCAGTCGAGCCTGGCACTACTTGGCACCCCCTGGCCCTTCAACTGCAACAGGCTGCCTGAGGCAGCCAGCCTGGAAGCGTGTTCCCAACCCTGAGCTGAAGCCAGTTCCTACCCTCGGCATGCCCACCCTCCTCTATCTCCTAGGTGGGCAGGGCAGGCAGAAAACAAGGGAAGTGACCTGGGCACAGGACTCTACCCATCCTCTCTGGCTCCCCAGGGAGAAGAACTAGTTCCAATGCTAATCCAGCCCAGATGGGACTAACCCATCTTCCCTGTACCTTTGCTGCACTCTTATTTACCACAATAGCCCTAGGCAGTGGCCAGGCCCTGTATTGTGCCATTGGCCAGCCCAGAGATTTCCTATCCAAGTCTCTGACCATCACCCTATCTTCTGCCTCCCCACTTTCCATTTGAGTACTTAAGATCACCAGACCTTCCATTTAGTCAATGAAACTGTACTGAGTGCCTTCTGGTGTGGTGGAACCCTATTCTATGCCTGGGGGGTCCAACTGGCTCTCTGCTTTTGGAATTCTTCACCCCGGGCTCTACTGATCCAGTTCTCCACCCCCACCACCCCACCACCCTACCCCCACAAACTAGTCTTGACTTTGGCCTCTGTCACTACCCGGTTCCTCCCTCCCTCCAGCTCCTGGGAACTGGAGCCGCGTCTGTCAGTCTGACAGTTCAACCTCTGTGTAAGGCAGGCTCAAGTCTCTCTCCTCCTCCTCCCTTCTCCACACCCCCTACACCCCCACAACTTTGGCCGGCCGCCGGGCGACACCACGAGTTATTTCCCTGCTATTTCCCAGCCCCGGAGCTCTTGGCCCCTGAACAACTGGTTTCCTCTAGGAGTTTGGGAGGAGCGCTGTGGAGCCGGCAAGGAGCAACCAGAAGCTGGGATCAGTCAGCAAGGGCAAGGGCTGCCTGGTTGGGGTAGGAGTGGGAGCAGGGCCAGCTGGAGGGTCTGAGGAAGCCGTTTAGAGAGAGCTGCTGGGGGAGCTGGAGAGCGGGGAGGGGGTGAGTCTGGCAGAGGAGGAGGGTGGGTGGGGGAGGGGATTGTGGGAAAGCCTGGGCGCCAGCTAGGGGACCGGGTAGGGAGGGCTTGTCTTTCCTTTCCTAAGCCCTCCCAGTTCTTGGTCTGGGGCATCCTCCTCTGCATCCCATCACACTACGCTCAGCCCCCAAAGGCTTGTTTATGGAGCGGGGACCTGCTGGGTTCCACCTGGGTAGGGCGCGAGGTGGGTCCCAAGATTCTGGGTTCCGACTCTGGTCCTGCCCAGCCCACAGACTACAAGAGGATCCTGGCTTCTGGGCCTCCGGGGTCACCATGAGGCCACTTCTTGCCCTGCTGCTTCTGGGGCTGGTGTCAGGCTCTCCTCCACTGGATGACAACAAGATCCCCAGCCTGTGTCCCGGGCAGCCCGGCATTCCAGGCACACCAGGCCACCACGGCAGCCAAGGCCTGCCTGGCCGCGACGGCCGTGATGGCCGCGACGGTGCGCCCGGAGCTCCGGGCGAGAAAGGCGAGGGCGGGAGGCCGGGTAAGAAGTCGTCTGCCGTCGCAGTCCACGGGAACATGTCTCGTGGATTCTCTGGGGTCCAAGGGTCCCTCCAGGGGGCGCTACTCCCCCTCCATTTTCGCCCGCTTCGGGTGGGGTGAGGTGGGCTGTGGTTGGAGGGGGTGAGTCAACCCCAGGGAATCAGAAATCCTAGATCCCTCTACTCAGCATCTGCCCCCTGCAGGAGACAACAGCCAGGGAGGCTGGGAGACTTAGGAACAGTCAATGGAATCAGCCTCCTGTGCTCCTCTACGGATCCTAATTTCTCCCCTTCGCCCCTCCAGGACTGCCTGGGCCGCGTGGGGAGCCCGGGCCGCGTGGAGAAGCAGGTCCCGTGGGGGCTACCGGACCTGCTGGGGAGTGCTCCGTGCCCCCGCGATCAGCCTTCAGTGCCAAGCGTTCCGAGAGCCGAGTGCCTCCGCCAGCAGACGCACCCCTACCCTTCGACCGCGTGCTGCTGAATGAGCAGGGACACTACGATGCCACAACGGGCAAGTTCACCTGCCAAGTGCCTGGTGTATACTACTTCGCTGTCCATGCCACCGTCTACAGGGCCAGCTTGCAGTTTGATCTTGTCAAAAATGGCGAGTCCATCGCCTCTTTCTTTCAGTTTTTTGGGGGGTGGCCCAAGCCAGCTTCACTCTCAGGGGGTGCTATGGTAAGGCTGGAACCTGAGGACCAGGTGTGGGTGCAGGTGGGCGTGGGTGATTACATTGGCATCTATGCCAGCATCAAGACAGACAGCACCTTCTCTGGATTTCTCGTCTATTCTGACTGGCACAGCTCCCCAGTCTTTGCCTAATGTACAGTGAACCAGGAGCTGGCACTCGCACCTAGAGGAGGGTGTGACACTCACAGGCGCATACCAGGAGGGCTGGCCCCCTGGAATATTGTGAATGACTAGGGAAGAGAGCCACCTCCTGTCCCACTGCTGGCAAGGAATGGAGACAGAGGCTGTCTGAGGTCAAGACAGACATCCTGGAACAGTGGCTGGGTTACTGCCCAGGACTTTAGAGTGTGCTGTGCTGTGCTGGCAACTGTGGGTTCCTGCTTGCCCTAGCCCAGGACTCCAAGGTGGGATGCTCCTTCCCAGTCCTGTGTCCCCTCTAGGTCCTTGACTCCATCTCTCCTGCTCCTAGGACTGGCCTTTTTCTCAAAGGTCACTTAATAAACCTCAAAAACCTCCCACTGGCTTCTGCCTTTCTTCTGAGATCCACAGCAGGAAGGGTTCCTGAGTGGAATAGAGCCACGAAGCAGAGATACAGCAAGCAGACCTAGAATAATCGGCTCCACAGAGTTGCCACCTAGTTATGTACATGGTGAATGGGATTGCCTGACCAGGGGATTGCCCACCTGATTTGGGGCTATGGCCACCCAAGAAAAGGAACACATTTTTCTAATTCAGACATGCCAAATCAAGTGGGAGCTGCCACTGTCTGGTTTGAAAATAAAAACTCGGGAACTTTCGATCACCGATGCACTTGCTGCGAGCCACATAACGGTAAAGATACCTGCTTTCTTGGTTAACTGGAAAGCTATTGCTGTCATCCCCACCCAGGGATAAGTAGTTTCTGGGATGACCACAAGGGGGCAACCAAGCTCCAGACTGCAACAATGATCTCAGGTTTAGACTTCTAAGGTAGTTAGGGGGAAAAAGGGTACTAAGGTCTGCAGAAAGAATTTCTGAAGGGGGTGAAAGAAAAGGAGGTCCTTGGCCCCCCGGCTCAGGAAGTTTATCTTCCCTAATAAAATGTTTATCCTCCACATTAAACAGAGACTGGAAGGAGCCAGGCTTCTCCTTGCTCAGCAGAGAGTGAGGGGAAGCTAGAGGGGGATGCCTGGGGGGGGGGGGGGCGGTTCAAGCCCTGCCACAGGCCTTCAATTCAAGGGTGGAGATGGAGAACTGTCTCCACTGCACTGGGCACAGCCTGGGTGGGCCAAGCCATTAAACTGAAGCTGGCCACAGGCCCCCTGAGGGCTCACCTCCTGTGACAGCTTAACAGGCTCAGCCTAATGACTAGCAAACATCCAGGGTTTGCTAATCCCAATTGCTCAACCTCTCATTGCAGAGTGGAGGGACCTCCTTCAGGAGGACCCAGCATCTCCCCCACTTCAGAAGACACTGTGCTTCTAGAGAAACACAAAATTACAGGGGAGTGTCCCTAATTGCCTGCAGGCCCTGGGAGGGCAGCTGTAGCAAAGAACCCCAAGTTTCCTGTGTCTTCCAGACAGGCATGTAGGCCTCTAGGTTCCAACTCACACCTCTAGCAAAAAATCCCACACTCAAGCTCATCACAGTACCAGGCCCTGAACCAAGACACAAAAAAGACAAGCACATAGTGGGCATGGTGGCACACACCTGTAATCCTAGCACTCAGATCTCTGAGTTCAAGGCTAGCCTGGTCTACATAGTGAGTTCCAGGACAGCCAGGGCTACACAGAGAAACCCTGTCCTGAAAATCAAAACAAAAGATGAGCAGCAGCTCCTGTGAGAACCAGAGGGAGGACTGACCTCCGGTAGCACTGTGCCCCCCAGAAAGAGTGGCCCCACCAGGCGCACAGGAAGGCGCACAAGGGCAATGAGTTCACGAGCTCACATTCCACTCACAAGGACTTAATGCAGTGCAAAGGAAAGCTGTTCCAGAGCTGCACGTGGCGGGTCAGATCGGAAGGGGTAAGCGTCAAGCAGCCATGCTTGGTGTGGGCTTTCCCCTTGACACAGCCCTGACACCCTATCTCCTTGTCCCCACCCCCAAGCTAGGAAATCCAGCCCGTAGCCAGCCTGAGAAACCAGAGGCTACACTGGCTGACCACCCACTGGCGCCCACAGGACCACACTGTTAGAGCTGTCAACAGAACTTTATTCATAGAAACTATGCGGGCAGGCCTAACGGAGCTGTGAGCCCCGAGGCCTCGCCCCTTGTTTGGACCCTAGTGAAATGTGCAGAAAGCCCTCCCCAATGCCAGAGAGACCAGGAGGAATGACATGTTCTATGACACGTGGGGTGTGAGAGGAATGAGCAGAAACTCCTTCTGAGGCTCCTCCTGGAGCTGGGGTGCCTGAGAGTAAATGGTCCCAAAGCCAGGTTTAGCTGCACTCCTGTGCCCAGGGATAAACTCCTGACCCCAGGTTCGCGGTCAAGTTGGGAGTCTTTAAAAGACAATGACAGGCAGAAGTGGCTCTAAGGGCACCTACGGGATTCTACTCCCAGACCCATCAGGGCAGAGGCTCTGGCTGAGCATAAAGATTCAAGATCATTCCAAAACAAGAAAAACCAAAAAATAGAAAAATTAAAATCACTCCAAGGCCCAAGAGTTGCCAAAATCCTCATATGACACTGATATGTGGCCTAGGGGAAAAGAACTGAAAACCCCAACTGAAAAGCCAGAAGCAATGAAGGTATCTAGATGGGCCCTGGGCAGGACTGAGGAAGACCCACCATAGTCTCAGGGCCCTTGCATAGTGACATATTCACCACCCTCAACAACACAGGGCCCCCATACAGGGTTCAGAGAAACTGTTACCCTGCCCCACCCAGATTGAAGTCTTCCAGAATATTCCAGCTACATGTCCTGGGTATATGGCTTGAGGCTTGACAGAGTCGCCATTGTGTTGGGGTAAAGAAGACTGGGGCCAAAACCCAGAGGCAAAATGTTGATGCTGTCCTGTCTGTGGAGCACAGAGAGTGGGCAGGCAGGGAGGGGGTCATCAGAGGTAAACATTGAGGGTCTGCAAGATGCCTCGGCGGCAGAGTGGGCAGTTGCGGTGGTAGACAGGGTGGCGCATGAGGATCTCAGTGCAGGCCTGGCACAGGCACAGGTGCCGGCAGGGCAGAAGCAGGACAGTCTTGCTTTGGTCCTGGCAAATAACACACTTCTTCCTCTCCTCTTGCTCCTTCAGCAACCTCCACGGGTCTTGCCCAGCTGTGGGCTCATCCTCGTTGAGTCTCTCTCGGCCTCTAGCAGAGGCTGCTCTGGTGGGCCTAGCATCCTCCTCTGCTTCAGGAAGAGTGTCCTGTCCCTGGATATTGGCTGAGAATAACCTCCTGGGGCCACCTTGGGGAGCCCCCGGAGCGGCTCCCCGATTCGGCCAGCTGGCCAGCTGTAGGCTTCGGCTCCAGACTCTGCGCCAGGCCTCCAGACCCAGTACAAGACGAGATACCCGTACAACATCCTCTCGAAGTCGGTGGTAGGACGGCCGGGCATGGAGCTGACGGAGGGCTTGGCCAGCCAGCCTCAAGGTAAAGTCTGGGTGCAACACAGCCAAAGTCACTGCCAGCACACAGGCCAACACCACCAAACCAGTGAGGTGGAAGAGAGCAACGCTGGCCAGGAGGCGGACAGCTGAGGCCAGCACCTCCAGTACTAGTTGGCAGGGGGTCCACAGGAGAATGGCCATGGCCACTGCACTGCTGGAAATGTGAGCAAGGAAGGCAGCCAGCACGTCTGTCATCCTCCACAGAGGTCCCACCACGGCATCCCACAGGGCCAGCACCAGGGAGAAGAGGTTCTGAGTGCCAATGAGGCAGATGTTGACCAGACTGTTGATCACATAGGCCACCAGGCTCATGGCGATGGCACAGATGTCACAGGCCTGGCGCAGCAAAGCATGGCCATTGGAGACCATGTTCAGGATGCCCCTATTCAGTAGTTCCCGGCTCCTCAGAGCTCCATGAGAGGCCAAGTGCCCTAGTAGCTTTAAGCTCTCCAAGCCAGAGTAGCAGCTATAAAGAAAAGTACACACGGCCTGCAATCCCCCAAAGGTAAATCGGACCAACGCTTCAACCAAGGCCAGCAAAGAAAGCAGCACTCCTCTACCCAAGTGCAGAAGACTAGTCAGTACCGTGTGTGGCAGGTTGTAGATGAAGGCCAAAAGCCAGGCCAAGGTAGCCAGGAGGGAAGACACCAGCAGGAAGTTGAGATCCAACATCAAGGTCAGCAAGTCCAGCACCAGGCCCACTGCGTTCACCACCAAGAACACAGCCTCCATGATAGGGCTGTGGAGTTCAGGACAAAAGGAAGGCTGGCTCTTCAGGGAAGGCGGTATGAAGGTTGCCAATATTTGGGGAGTCAGGGGTTAATTTGGAAGGGATGTGAACGCCTAACCAAGGGAGAACCAAGGTCTGAAGTGGGTTGGAGGGAAGACTCTTGGTAGAGGGGAAGTAGTTTGGAAGGTGGGCTGTTTGGGAGCGAGGAGGCAGAACATCTCTAAAGTGACAGCGAGCCGGGACTGGAGGGAATCCTTCAGCTTTGGAAGCTTGGAGCTGCATACAAGGCCAGGCAATCGGTCAGACCGGGAGAAGACCGCCAAGGATGGGACGGGATCAGAAAGGTTCGGGTCGGGGCCGGGTGGGGCGACGCAGGCTGGGCGCAGGCTCGCGGTCCAGCCACGCAGGTGCCCCTGTCCCCGCCCGGCCCCTCTCCTCCCGCTCGCGGCGACTGGCACCGGAAGGGAGAGAGGGAACCCGAGTCAGACGCGGCAAATCCCAAGCGCGGCCTCCACTCCACTGGGCGCCGCCATCTTGTGTGCAAAGGGGAGGGGCAAGCGGGAAGGCGGGGCGATGGCCTATGGCCAATCGGTGAGGGGCAATGGCAGGAATGTCGACAAACCATTGGTCTTTTCGAACGGTGCCCAGAGGACATAGTTTCCAATAAGAGGGGTGGAAAAACATGCATAAAGTCCCTCCTCTTTGAAGCAGTGATTGGCCCGTTCGCACGTCGGTGTAATCTCCCTCTCCCGCCTCTTAAAGAGCCAGAGCCAGACTTTGATGAGGCCTCCTTTGAGAGTTATCACCCTGCCCCTCCTCCAAGCCCGGTCCTGGAGCATGCGCTGTTTAAGCTCTGGGCGGGACTCTGGGCTAATACCGCCTCCGTGTCCCGCTGGGACCCGCTGCTTCATCTTCTCATTCATCATTTATTTTTTTATCATTTATTAAGCACCCACCATGCTTTGAAACACAACCCTTTTTAAGACACCGTCTGTTCTCAAACTATTCACAAAGAAAAAGATTGTTACCGGAGTCTCCCAAACTGTTCTTCCACACCCCTCCGCAGATTTTTGCAGCATCCTAAGGAGACAGTTCATTGTCTGAACTGAAGGAGCTGAAGGACTGAAGGAGCTCGGCTTCCTAACTTGGTCCCCATTTTAGCTTGTAGCCCATCTGTGCCCCATACATCAAGAGCCCTGGTGTTTTCTACTCGGAAACCTCTTGGGTGACTATCGTCCTTGCCAGCCTTAATTGTCAATTTTGCAAAGCCCTGGAATCATCTGAGAGAAACCTCAATTTAAGGTCTTGCCTAGGTCGGGTGGCAACATTAGGGTGGGGGCGGGCTGTCCTGGACTGTATAGAAAAATTGGCTGAGAGCGAACCAGTGACCGAACCGGCTAGCAAAAAGAACCAGTGTCTGAACCGGCTAGCAAGCAGCAGCCCCTATGGTTCCTGCTGTTCTTCCAGCGCTCTAAGTGGGTTCCAAGGTTGGAGGTGGAGTAGCAAGCCTGATTAAGGCTCCTGCCTTGACTTTTTGTCCAGACTTCCCTCAAAGTTGGACTGCATGACCTGGCAGTGCAAGATAAACCTTTTCCTCTCCAAGTTACTTTTGGTCAGGGTGTTTTTATCACGGTAACAGAAGTAAACAAGGACACTCACCCTTTCCCCTGATCACCACTGTTTGTTTTAATTTCCTACTTGTTTTGAATTCAAACTCTCTGTTTCAGCTCAGACCCGACCCTGAAGGACATGTTGCATAGTCAGCGAGTGCTCACCTAGCATGCCTGAAGTCCTTCCAGAATAAACCCCAGCATTACAAAAAGGAGGCTTTGTGGGGCACTTGAGAAGTGCAGACAGGAAGGTCAGCTTCTGAGATAGAGTGGGTTTAAAGACAGACAGACTTGCTTACATGAAATCCTATCTTTAAAAACAAATAAACAAAGCACAGCTAGTTAGCTCATACCTTTAATCTCAGCATCTGGGAGGCAGAGACAGGCAGATCTGAGAACTGGAAGTCAGCCTGGTCTATGTGTCAAGTTTCAAGGCCAGAGCTACACAGAGACCCTGACTTAAAGGAAGAAAGAGAGAGAGAGAGAGAGAGAGAGAGAGAGAGAGAGAGAGAGAGAGAGAGAGAGAGACAGACAGAGACAGAGACAGACTGAGAGAGACTGAGAGAGAGACAGAGAGAGAAAGGGAAGGAAGGAAGGAAGGAAGGAAGGAAGGAAGGAAGGAAGGAAGGAAGGAAGGAAGAAGAAAATGACCAGAGAGATGGCTGAGTAGGTTGTCAGGTCCAAAATAGCTGATGATACTCTCCTAAACCAGTGATTCCCAACCTTCCTAATGTTGTGATCCTTTAATACAGTTCCTCATGTCTATGTCGTGGTGACCACAACCATAAAATTATTTCATTGTTACTTCATAACTGTAATTTTACTACTATTATGAATCATAATATCTGATGTGCAGGATATCTAATATGTGATCCCAAAAGGGGTCAAACCCCACAGGCTAAGAACCACTGTCCTAAACAGGACACTGGCTGGGTTAACAGAAAGATTGTTACTTCATAAACAAGGCTAAAGGTTTCTATTTATTAGAAAAATCTCTCTTGGCACATGCCTTTAATCCCAGAACTTGGGAGGCAGAGGCAGGCCAGTCTCTGATTTTGAGGCCAGCCTGATCTACAAAATCTGGCAGTCCAGGACAGCCAGGACTGTTACACAGAGAAACCCTGTCTCAGAAAGAGAGAGAGAGAGAGAGAGAGAGAGAGAGAGAGAGAGAGAGAGAGAGAGAGAGAGAGAGAGAGAGAGAGAGAGAGAGAGAGAGAGAGAGAGAGAGAAATCTGTGTGTTTTGTTTCTCGAAACAGGGTCTGTGTGTGTGTGTGTGTGTGTGTGTGTGTGTGTGTGTGTGTGTGTGTGTATGTATGTATGTGTGTGTGTAGCTCTAGCTGTTCCTGGAACTCTCTCTGTAGACCAGACTGGCCTCCAACATAGACATCAGCTTCTCTCTAGGATTAAAGGCATATGACACCACTTACTGGCTGGAAATCAGATCTCTGAAAGTGGTTTCTGTTCACCAGGAAGTTCTCTTAATGTCCCTGAGATCAACTCCCTCTGCTAAGGGCACCTAGTTTTAGTCCAGATCAATCCAGACAGCCTGTGTCAGCTGGGATGCCCAATCCCTGCTGGCTGTCACATACAATCTGCTTGATTTTCCACCATTTTGCACGTCTCTCTGCCCTCTCCACCACACACACTGAGAGATAGTCTTGGCAGTTTGATTTCCCAATAAAATCTATCTGTTCAGGGAGCAATCTAGGTCAGTGGTTTCCCTGTACCATCACCCACATTGGTAAAAGTACTTGCTGTGAGTTGAGCACCCCCCCCTCCTCCCGTGGAGACACCCGATTCCACAGGTACATGCATGGGCATACATGTGGAGGCCAGAGGAGGATGCTGGGTGTCTTCTGTTCCTTTTCCACCTTACTTTGTTTTGTTTTGACTGGGTTTTCTGGCCAGTGAGTGAGTTCCAGGGATTTCTCTGTCTCTGGATACTCCAATTATAGGAGTATTCACCCACGCCAAGCTTTCTGTGGGGCTGGAGATTCAAACTCAGCTCTTCTTGTTGCACATACAGTAAGTTCTCTGGGCCATCTCCCCAGGCCTATCGTGCTGCTCCTGCTGCTGCTTTTTAAATCTGTGTCTTCAGCCTGCAGAGTTAGACAGGTGTGGCTCCTGGAGCTCACATTAGGCCTTTACATTCTGTGTCCACAATCAAATCTAGCAAATGTGCCTCACCTGCTGTGGTTGCAATTAATCTGCCAGTTAGGGCCTATCGAACGCCTCTGGAGAAAGGCGCCTGCTGCTAAGGCTGATGTTTTCAGTCCCTGGGACCCACACAGGAGGAGTGAATTGGCTCTCCCAAAAGTTGTCCTCTGACTTCTGTGCACAAACGGTGGCGCGCGCACACACACACACACACACACACACACACACACACACACACACACACACCACCCCAAGTAATAACACAACAAAGCACCCAGCTTCCCACAGCCAGAAGCGAGGGAAGTCTTCTCAGAGCTGGCAGAGTCCCTAAAGGCAGTTCCTGTTTGCCTGGGAACAGACCCTTCCCTTTACCTGATATGAGGCCTGCTACTCCAAAGCCAATTTCGGTCCCACCCCCCACCCCCTCTTTGGTTTTTTGGTTTGTTTTTCAAGACAAGGTTTCTCCATGTAACAGCCCTGACTGTCCTGTAACTCACTCTGAAGACCAAACTGGCCTGGAACTAACAGAGATCCTCCTGCCTCTGCTTTCCACCAGTGCTGGGGTAAAAGGTGTGGGCCACCACTGCCCAGTCCAGAGCTACTTTTAATGAGCCACAGCCCTTAACCCAAGAATCCCAACTGTGGACAATGACAAAGACTCAGCCAATTTGGTGGAGGAAATTTAAGTTGCTTCCATACCATGGGGGGGGGTATGACCCAGCTCTGAAGTAAACTGCATGCCTAGAGGCTCTGTCCTTGCAGAACTGGTAAGAGAAAATGCTAAGGAGGAACTGAAACCTTCCAGGGCTACTCCAGCAGCCAGGGGTATCTGCCCTGGTGGAAGCCAGCTTTTCTTCTGCTTGGTAAGAGAAAGCCCAGCCTGACAAGAGCTCAGAGGTTACAGGAAGTTTGTGGCTGGGGGTTAAGGGACTGAATGAGACCAAGAGAGTGTCCAATTCAGGAGAATGTTCTGTGTGCTCCTTCATCTCCTCCGCAAACGTTCAGTAAGACATAGGTTGAGCTTGATAGTGGTGGTGGTGGCGGTGACCCATCCCTTTAAGCTCAGCACCTCAGAGGCAGAGGCAGCTGGAACATTGTAAGTTCAAGGCCAGTCCGGTATACACAGTTCCAGGACAGTTAAAGCTACATAAAGAGACCCTATCCCAAAACACAAAACCAAATGAACAAAAAAGATATAGGTTATTTGCCAAGATTTTTTAGAGTTGAAGTTTTCCTTTTTAATTTATTTAATTTTATTTTTAAATTATGCAAATTTAGGTTAGGGTGTAGCACAGTGGTAGAGCATTTGCCTGGCATGGGCAAAGCTTTAGGTTTCATCTCTAGCATTGCGTGTGTGTGTGTGTGTGTGTGTGTGTGTGTGTGTGTGTGTGTGTGTGTGTGCTCTCAAACACAAGGAAATTATTTACAGGGTCTCAAAGTCAAAACTATATTAAAATGGAGCTGGGGATAGCTCAGTGGTAGAGCACTTTCCTGACTTGTACAAAGCCCCAATTCAATCACCTGCACTGGGTGGGGGAAAACTATATGAAAAGGTAGATTCTGAACCAAGCTTGTTGGGTTATACCTACAATCCCAGCACTTGGGAAGCTAAGGCAGAAAAATCAACATGGATTTGAGGCTAGCCCGGTGTCTCGAATATAGAAAAATAAAGAAAAAGGTGCATCCACTGAGGGCTGGCTTGTCACTCCTGTCCTCTCCACTCAGGTCTCCCTTCCAGTCACATGCAGGGTTTAGAGGTCACACATAGGATGTAAAAGAACCCGGGGAGGACGAGGCCACCTGTCCCTTCACAGCGGCACTCAGCCCACTGAGGAGCTGTCATGAGCAAAGCCCATTCTCCTAAACCGAATTTATGCACAAGAAGTTACGGGTGAGAGCTGGAGAGAGGGCTCAGGGGTTAAGAGCACTGGCTGCTTTTTCAGAGGTCCCAGTTTCAATTCCCTGCACCTACATGGCAGCTCACAACTCTAGTTCCAGGAGATCCAACATTCTCACACAGCTATACATGCAAGCAAAGTACCAATAAAACAAACAAATAATGTTTTAAAAGGAAGTTATGGTTGAATCAAGTGATGGCGGACATGTCCATGGAACAGTGCCAGCTTCCATCTCTTTGTGACTCCTGTGATGGATGAAGGTGCAGAGGCATCAGGTGCTAGGCAACAGAACAACACTGAGGAAATAGAAGGTGGTAGCAGCTATTCATAGAAAAGTTTACACAAAGAACTTGTCTCACTGTGTCATAAGGTTGGGTCGCATAGGGCTGGTGAGATGGCTCAGTGGTTAAGAGCACTGGCTGCTCTGCCAGAGGGCTGGTTGTTTCCAGCCCACACATGACAGCTCACAGACACTGGGCCACTCCAGTTCTAGAGATTCCATATTCTCCTCTGGCTTCCACATGAGTAGTGCCCAGACATACACAAAGGCAAAGCACTCATATATAAAAAAAATAACCAAAAACTGTTTTAAACCAGGTCATCTGCATTTTGAGTTCTTTTAAACATTTATTTTATTTATGTGCATAGGTCCTTTGTCTGAATGTGTGTATGTGCTTCATGTGCATGCCTGGCACCGAGGGAAGCCAGAGACAGGGATTTGGTTCCCTAGGACTGGAGTTACAGACAGTTGTTAGCTACATCACAGCTGCCATGTGGGTCTTTTGCAAAAGCAGCAAATGCTCTTAACCACTGAGCCATCTCTCCAGACTCCTGAAGTTTTTTAATAAAGTTTTAGTTTTGTAAAACTAAAACAAAAAATTGTTTGGATACATGTTAATTCCTCTGTCAACCAGACTGAACCATTAACCCTAACATCCTTTCTGGAAATAACAGGCTCCTGGCCCAGAGAAGTATTCCTATTGCTGGAACTGGGGGTCCTACTACCTCTCTAAAACCTTTTCTATGTTATATGTGTGTGAATGTTTCCCTGCAAGATGTCTTTGTACCACAAGCATGCAGTTCCAAAGGCAGCCCGAAGACCGCATCAGATCCCATGGGACTGGCGTTATGAAATGGCAGTGAAGCCCTGTGGATGCCGGGAATTGAACTTTGGGTCCTCTAGAAGAGGAGCCAGGACTCTTAACTGCTGTGCCGTCTCATCAGCCCTCTACAACTTCTTTTTCTCCTGAAAACCAGGGAGGAAGCTGGGAGTGGTGGTGCACACCACTAATCTAAGCACAGGGGAAGTTGAGGGAGAGGACCAGGAATTCTAGGACAGCCTGGGGTACATAAAATCCTGAGTCAAAAAAACAAGAGCAAAACATAAACTTTGAAACTGGTATTACCCTTGAACTCAAGGCAATCCCACCCCACCCCCACCCCCACCCCCACCCTCAGCCCCCACCCCCGCCTCAGCTCTCCACTGTGTGCATACTTGATTGAGGAGATGGTCTTTATACCAGTCTGGATCTCGGGGAAATGATGTAAACTATCTCAAAACCTCATTTTCAAAACAGCAAGAAAGAGCCCTCGGGGTTTTTAAGTATGATGGGTAAAATCTGAGCTGAGTAGTCTGGCACTGGGGAACGATGTGGGCCTTTTTTTGTGTCTGTGCCTTTTTTTATTTTTTTAAAGATAAGCCCAATTTTGCAAACATAAAAGAGGTTGCTAGGATGGGGAGAGTCATCTATGTCTTGTTTGTAGAGACAGGGTTTCACTGTGTAGCCCAGGCTGTCCTGAAACTCACTCTGTAAACCACACTGGCCTCTGGGTGAAAAGCAGATGGAGTGTGACAGATTAGAGGAAGGGAGGGTAGGAAGATGACAGTTCTGTTTAAGATGTGGCATGTCAAAGCCCTATCAAGAGGAAGCGGAAGGGTTTTCCTTTGGGGCAGGCGGTTTCTGGCTGGCTTCATATTCCCTGGCCCTGCCTGCACCTTCACATACATGGTCTAGGGGGTGGCTCAGGGCTTAACAGGCAAATCATTGCTGTTGTCCCCGTTGAGCCATTTGCAAAGTGTACCTGCAGACGCTGTTCTACAATAGGAAATATGAATGTGCCCTCAAAGAATATGAAAGTGTCACCATCTGTCCTTCTTGTCCCCTCTCAGAAGCATTCACTCTGGAACCTGAGGCAGGAATTTTGGTGCCAGCTTGCGTACACATACTTGTGTGTGTACACACACACACACACACACACACACACACACACACAAATGAAGATGTGTATTTTTTTTCCTTTTTAAAATGTACTTTCAGATTTTTAATTGTATTTTTCTTTTAAGAGAGGGTCTCACTGTGTAGCCCTGGCTGGCCTGGCACTATGAAGCTTCCTGGCCTGGCCTCCTGAGTGTTGGGATTACTGATCCCTTACTCTGCCTAGAACAATATACAAATTTTAAGAGAAGTATATATTGATGTTACAAACTGTTCCTCAGACATCATTGAAAACACTATTGATTTTGGGGCATTTATGTTTTACTTTATTTTGTCCTTGTGACAGGGTATCACTCTGTAACACAGACTGGCTTCACACTTGAGGCAATCCTCCTGCTGTAGCCCCCCAAGTAAGTACTTCTGATATGGTATTGGTGCCTCTACCCACTAAGCCATTTTGCTAGCCCTCAAAAAAATCTTAAATCCCTTTGATCCCAGCACTCCGGAGGCAGAGGCAGGAGGATCTCTGTGAGTTTAAGACCACCCTGGTCTACAGAGTGAGTTCCACAGCAGCCAGGACTGTTACACAGAGAAACCCTGTCTCAAAATAACAAACAAAAAAAAAATCTTGTTTGAGGCTATAGAGAGACTTCTAAGACATTTAGGGCTACACAAAGAAACTCTGTCTTGAAACACCATCACCGCCCGCCCCCCAATCTTAAACTTGGCTTGGTGGCACTTGCCTATTATCTCAGCATTCAGGAGATGGAAGCTGGAGACGGTAGAGTTCAAGGTCATCCTTGACTACATGAGAAGTTAAACACCTGTCTCAAACAATAAAGGGCACTTATATGCTCATAACCATCTGTAACTCTAGTGACAAGGGATCCAACACCCTCTTCTGACCTCTTCAGGTACCAGGCATGAAGATGGTACACACATATCCATGCAGGTAAAACATACAATGAATGTTGGGACAACCAGAGCTACATAGTGAGACCCTGTCTCAAGATAATAACAATAAACACATTTTAAAAAATAATTTAAAGGCCGGGCATTGGTGGTGCAAGCCTTTAGTCCCAGCACTCTGGAGGCAGAGGCAAACACATCTCTGTGAGTTCGAGGCCAGCCTGGTCTACAGAGAAAGTTCCAGAACAGACTCCAAAGCTACAGAGAAGCCCTGTCTCAAAAAACCAAATGTGTGTGTGTGTGTATGTGTGTATGTGTGTATGCCATATATATATATATATATATATATATATATATATATACATATACATATATGGGCATAAAAAAGCAAAACAATTTACATTGGGATTTATCCATTCATCCAATCCCATTGTGTCATATATTCTAAAGGTCTTAATAAATTCCTATTGACATTTACCACTGGCACTTACCTCTTTCTGGGGCAACAAGCAGGTGGTGAAGTCTAAATCTGTTAAATATCATTAGTGTTAATAAATTCTTTTTGTTTATATTGTGAGCACTCCCACTCATATCATTTTCCTGTAAATAGCAAAGACATCAGGCTTGTGACAGTTGCCATAGCTAGCAGCTCACTGACTCTCCCTGACTCCCCTGAGTGAAGGACCGCAGGTCACACGGTGGATCAGACTATCCCCAGCCAGCATCAGTAGTTTAGAGCACTCCACAGACACCTTGAGGTAACCTCGCAGTCTGCAGCTGATTTTGACACAGCTCCTGAAGGTACCAGAATTCTCACTATAGGTGACCCTGTGACTGTTTCCACCTTAGTCTGGAGGAAAGACTTCCGCTAGTGGTTTAGCAGAGGGATTCCAACATGCTAAGAGGCAAGGCTGTGATTGGTCCAAACACTGAGCTCATACACAGGCTGACTCGCCCACTCTGAGTTGACTGAGATGGGCGGGTGTCTTCTTACAAGTTGTCAGAGGACAGCTTTCAGGAGTTGGTTCTCTCCTTCTAACATGTGGGTTCCGGAGACTGAATTCAAGTCTTCCTGCTTGGCAGCAAGTGCCCTAACCTGCTACACCATCTCCCCAGCCCTACAACCACTTTTGTAATAGAAAACTATATTGTAGGACAGGCATGGTTGCACAAGCTTGTAATCCTAGAATTTAGGAGGCCAGGCCAGAAGCATCTTCATAGACTACATAGCAAGTTCCAGGTGAGTACAAACTACAGAAAGAGCCTTTCTCAAAACACAGAGAGGAAGAAAAAAGGCAAGGAAGGAAGGAAGGAGGAGAGGAGAAGAAAATGAAGATTAAAAAGTGCAGAGAGAGGGGAGAGAAATCTACATTCTGTCTATGACTGTAGTGTACTTGCTCTTTAACTGCTGCCTCATACTCCCCTCCATGGAATAACAGATCTTTAAGATCTTGACCAAGGGTTGTATCTTTCTATTTGGATGTGGGAAGCAAAAGAGGCTGCCAAGAAAAACTCAGTACCATGTAGGGGACAAATGGCTAAAATAAGACCACACCCTATATGCTGTCGTAGACTGCCTCCTTAGGAAAAAAAAAAAAAAAAATAGATTATTTCCGGTCTCCCATCTAAGGGAGACAAGGGACTTTGAAAGGAAATGGAATCTTGGAAAGCAAGGCCTTCTTTTGTTCTGGCCCTCTGGGGCCTGAACTTATTTAATGGATTTAAAGTAGTTTGGGATTGCTGCCTTCCTTAAAACCATGGTGTACAACCTGCTGCTGTTAATAATTTATCACAATTTACAAATCGTCTGTAATCTAGCCTCATCTTCAGTAGCCTTCCTCCTCCCTCGCAGGATGCAGAGGGCCAAGAGTTCCTTACACAGAGTGTGCCTCCCCACCCTCTCCACACAGCACACCCCACATCCATTTACCTGGTACCCTAGATCTCGACCCTCAGAATGAGGCTAGGTGGCACTGTTCCAGGAAGCTGCCCTTGACACACACAGCTGTCATCAGCAGCTGTTCATGCATGTGTTCCTTTCCCAGTGCTTGGTACTCTTTATTATAACTGCTCATATGCTTGCCTACCTCATTATGAACCCACGCTTCCAAAATACAGGGACTTTTGTCTGTGCAGTCACCTGCTCAGCTTAGTTGCACCCTAATGGACTCCATTCCAAACACACAGGTGCTAGAACAGAGAGAGAAGGGGGCACTGCCACTCCCTCTCCTTACCCAGAACCTTCTCTGCCACCTCGTTTTTCTACGGTGCTTTGTTATCTCTCAGAATAAAACAGAATCAGACATGGGAAGACTGCATTTCTGTAACTCTGAAAATCCTGTAATTCCAGGCCTGAGTCCTCACGCCTACTTGGTAAAACGAGGGAACAATACAAGTGAACGACACCAGGGGGCGCTCTTGGGCCAAGAAGACATCAAGAAACCAGTGTGAAGTCAAATTCCCATTTCATCACATTATTGCTCAAAATCCTGCGGTGGCTTCTGATTGCCTAACTTATCTTGAAATCCAAGATATTTCCCCATAACCTAATCCTGCTTCATCTGAATATATCCTCTACCCTGGTGAATTTTTAGTTAGCCCTGTAACACACTCTTTACTAAACAATACCTGTTCACCAAGGCTTGGTAGTATAGCCCAAAATTTCTGCTGAAGTAAACATATAGTGGGGAAGAATATAGGCCTGCTATGATAATATAGCCACAAGACAGGTCACCAAGACCTCTCATCTGCTTTCTAGCCAGATAGTTGCCTGGAAACTTTGTATCAGAACCCCAGACCTTAGTAGACACCCAGGCCTTAACACAACTGGCTCCATGATGAAGTGCCATTCAGGCTGTAAAATCCAGCATGTAGACAGCACCACCTGCCATAAATAAGAATAATGACCTAACCCATCCAAGTCCATAGCTCTGGGAAAGTCTCTAAATATACTAACCTTGCTTGTTGGGTTCTGTAGTTCTGCCTCTGGCTAACTGTTCTTGTTAATTGGACATGGATTTTGTGCTTAAAAGCTCACCCTGAAAAAGGCTTGGGACTAAACTGAGTGTTCAGGATCCAAGTGTAGCCATCAGCTGGCTAGTAAAGACTTTCTATTGGCTTAAGCCTATGTCTGGTCAGTGTTCCCTGTTAACTACCCTACGACAAACTTCCTATACAGAACTGCAGCTGCCACTCAATGTGGCTGCTCTCTGCCCCTCCCTTTCTCTCTCTTGGATTTTTGTTTGTTTGGTTGGTTTTTAAGACAATAGTCTCACTATGTTCTCTGACTGGCCTACAACTCAGAGATCCATCTGATTCTGCCTCCCATGTTCTGGGATTAAAGACAGGCATGCACCATGCCAGGCCATTTTGTTTTTTGAGACAGGTTTTCAAGTAGCCTAGGGTAGACTTGAAACCCTTATCTTTCTGCCTCTGTTTCCCAAGTGCTGAGGGATTACAAGTGTGTGTAATCCTGCCTGGCTTCTTCCCCTTCCTTTCCCCTTCTCTTCCCCTCCCCTCTCTTTGTTGGTGCCATTTCCCCTGCCTGGAATGGCCAGCCCCCCTCCTTTTCTTTTAGACAGGATCTTGTTATATAGACTAGGCTGGCTTCCAAATTGCATCAACACAACAATCCTCCTGCTTCTGTTTCTCAAGTATTGGGACTACGGATGCACATCACCACAGCCCACTGACCTTGCTCTCTTCTGTAGTTGATCTTTCACCAACACCTCTAGATTTCCAGAAAGACTTTCCCGGCTGATGGAGGCCCGAGGACAAGGCTCTGACATGCCCTGTTATAACTCCTTGTTCCATCTCTTTTTAGTCTCACAGGCTTCAGCCTTTAATTCAGGTCTCCTTACTGCTGGGGTTCAGAGGTCGAGGAGCTAGATAAACCTTCCTCCAACTCCTCACTGCTTACTGGGAATGTAGCTTATCAGTAGAGTGCTGGCCCAGAATGCACGAAATCCTGGGTTTGATCCATAGCACTGTATCAAACAGGCAAAGTGGCACATGTCTATAATACCAGGGTATCAGGGCTGGAAGACCAGAAGTTCAAAGTCATCTTTGGCTACATAGAGAGTTCAAAGTCAGCCTAGAATACACCAAGACCCTATCTGGGAAACAAACAAACAAACAAAAAACCCAAGCGAGTTGGTGGTGGTGCCTTTGATCTCAGCACTCCAGAGGCAGAGGCAGGAAGATCTCTGAGTTGGAGGCCAGCCTGGTCTTCAAAGCTCCACAGAGAAACCCTGTCTCAAAAACCCAAACAAGCAAACAAAACTTTTTTCAGTTTCTTAGGCTAATTTAGAAGTTCTAACAGATAGCAAAAATATTGTGATTGTGGCTGAAGAAATGTCACTGTCCCTCTCCATGTGTTGTTCCCTCACTCATCTTTAGATCTGTACCCCTTTCCTCCTGGATGACAGGACTGGTTGCTAAGTATCTTTATGACAAGGAAACAAAACTACTTCAAGTGGTGGTGGGCTTCCCAGGGAATGTCACCTCCATCCCAGGGAAAACCAAAGTCTGTGACAGCAAGGTTATACCCCCAGCACAAGTGACCATCTCGTGGGACCCAGACTGCTCCCTTTGATCAACTGTGGGATGCCAACGTCTCCTGACCCTCCTACCCCCCAACCTCACCCCACTGAAGCAGCACTCAGATCATAACCTACCAAGCCACTGGCCCACTGGCCTAATGAAGACCACCTGCTCAGACAGCCATTTACCCCTGGGCTATTATTGTCTTTTCCTAAAAAAAAAAAAAAAAAAAAAACCAACAACAACAAAAACAAAAAAAGCCTCCAAGTTCCCCATCTGCCTTTTGAGACATGATGCAAAACTCTCAGATGTGGCCACCTTGACTAAAATCTTTGTCTTTTGCCACTCTCATTTTCTCTTCTTTTAGTGTTTTACTATGTAGCCCAGACTGATTCCTAATGTGAAATCATCCTCCTGCCTCAGCATCCCAAGTGTGGGGATTGCAGGCATGTACCGCCATACCCAGCTTCGCTCATCACTTTAGTTGGTGTATTGGAGTAATGTATCTATTCTGCTGGTGTTCCCAGAGTGGGGCTTTTGCCAGAAAACTCTTGTAGCATTGGAATATTCACTTTTAAATGGCTAAATGACTTTATATTATGTGCTTTGTTGCTGTTGTTTGTTGTTTTGGTTTTGAGACAGGGACTTGGTATCTCACACTGACTTCAAATTCAGCATGTTGGCTGAGGATGGTCTCGAACTTCCTGCTCCTCTTGTGTCTGCCTTCTAAGTGCTGGGATCACACATAGGAGCTTTCATTACATGCATTTTAACAGAGTTTAAAAACTGATTCCACCAGTCACAAGCTATGTCACTTTAGGTCATGTTACTCTCCTTGTTTGAGTTGAGACAGGGTGGTGAAATCTTGCCCAAGCTAGCCTCAATCCCCAGCTCAGCCTCCAAGTAACAGGAAAACATATGCTTCCTCTGGAAGCTTTTTTTTTTTTTTTTTCTTCCTGAGACAGGGTTTCTCCCTGCAGTCCTTGCTGTTCTGGAACTCTCTATCTGTAGACCAGGATGGCTCCTGCCTCTGCCTCCCTAGTGCCGGGATTAAAGGCATGAGCCATCACTGCCAGGCTAAAAGCTATTATCCTAGGGCCTCACTAAATAAATACAGGCTGACCTCAATCAAACTCAGGATCCTCTTACCTCCACTTCCTAAATGCTGGGGCTACAAGCCTGTTCAAGCAACGTGCATCCACCTTTTGTCATTTTCTGTAGTAAAGATCAAGATAAACACGGGTCACCACAGTGGCCCTGAAGTGAAAAGTCCTAAGCTGTAAAGTCCCACAGCGTTTTCCCTCCCTCAGAGCCTGTCTTCTCTCCTTGTTGAGGTTAGCGGCTAAATAGGTAGGAAGCTAGTCTCAAGGCCACCAGTTCCTTTACAGTGAGACCTCACTGTTTCCAGGGCTACAGGCACACGCAGGAAAAGCGGCACCTTCTGAGCTAGTTTGAATCCAAATCCCGTGATCTCTACTTTTGGAATTCCCTTGATGGCCCAAGCCGGCAGGGTGTGTAGTCTGAAAAGACAGCAGCTCGACCTTAACTATCTCCTTTCTTCTCAAGTCCGCTACCTTAAGATCCCAGTCCCGTCCTGTCCCTGTCTGGGAGCTAACTGAAAGCCTTAAGGAGGGTGTACCCGTGTCCTTCCGAGAACACAGTGACCAGTAGACCCAGAACGTGATGCATCCCGATTTCCCGTAAGCTCCCCAACAGTGGACCAGCTGGTCTTTGCCTCCGGGACAACGCAGTCAAACTTGAGCAGCCCTCTGGGGACATTCCTCCCCCTGGGTGGTAGTATTTGGGAGAGCGGATGTGAAACTCCCTGAGAGGGTAGGTGTAAATTCCCAGCATCCGGCCTGGGCCCCAGTATTCTTTTTTCCCCAGATCTATGCTGGGGACAGGGAAGTGGGATGAAGATGTGAGCCCCGAAGCCGCAGACCTAGGACTCCACCGGCGACCGGGCTTGCTCCACGTAGAGCTGCAGAGCGCTCGCCACCGGGACCCGGGTGCATGGGCAGAATCCTCGGCCCTGGACCCTAGGGCACAGCCGCAACCGCCCCTCCGTTCTCCCCCGAGATTTGCCCCTGCCCTTCGCAGAGGGGTGACCGGACCAACTGAATCATTGCGGAGGGCCGCGCTGGGAAAGACTCTGAGACCGGATTCGGGGTTTCCGGAGAGTTTCATGGTCCTCCTCCCAACTCGACCGAGCTGCCTGAGCATTTTTGGTAATGTTTGGGTTGGTGAGCACGGCCGGATGCCCCGCCTTCCCCTCGGCATCCCCTGGGCAGGAACGCGGAGCCCCCAGCTGCTGCAGCGCCTTCCCGCCTCAGCTGCTTCTGTGAGAGAAAAGACCTAGGTGCGGCGAAGCACCTAGGTAGACTGTTCCACGAGGACAGACCCCCTAGGGTCAGAGGTGACAAGAGGGTCAGTCTATGGTCTAAATATTCACAAGCGTTGGGAGCAAGGATGGAAGGCCATTATCTCTGTCAACAAACCCCATTCACTACCGCCTTGTTGGTTTTAAGGGTTCCTAGTCTCTAGGGAGTATCCTAATTCGTTCACATTCACGCCACCCCCACCCCAGCACTACTGCTCGGAAGGGGCCAAGAGAAGAGGCCCAAAGCTCCCAGGGGAGTATTGGAATGTTGGGATCCTGGGAACAGACCCAGCCGTCCATGGGAAAGCCAGGCGGTGGGGATCCCATCATCCAGCCCCCTCCCCAGGATGAACCACCGGATGCTGCAGACCCCAGTTCCCCAACAGCGGAGTTTATGCCTGTGGAAGTCCCCACCCTAGCCTTAGTCCGGAGCAACCCTAAGGTTCAGTAGGCCAGCTGTGACGCCGACGCCCCTCCTCCACCCTGTTCCAACATAATCCTCCCCTTTGTGTCACTCCCCCCCCCCTTCCCTGGCTCCCCTTCTCCGACCCCTGCACAATAGAGCCTTTGCCGCCTCCAGGGTGGAGATGAACTCACGGTTTTTCCAAGTTTAAAAATAGCTCCTCCCATCCCCCCAGAAAGCCACCCTCCCCCTCTTCCATGTTACTGCTCATGTGCACCCCAAAACAACCTGCAGCACCTCCCTCCTCCTGTCCTGGGTCAGGTGCGAAGGACATGAGTGAGACTTCGTGTCCGGCCTGTGTAGAGGCTGCTTCCCTCCATTCAATTTCTTCCCCCACATCTTCCACCCACCCGCTAGTATCTAGTATCCGGTTTCCTGGCTTGATGATGTCCTCCACGGCAATCGACCCCCATCTCCACACTGATTTTCACTCTGTGGTGCCTTCCCAGAGCAGATCCCCCTACTCTGCAAAGTCTCCTGCCACCCCTCCAGGATTCTGTTTTCTGGCCAGGTTAGGGAGGGGGTTCCCCAGCCTCTATAGCTGGCAAGATGCCCACCCCCAATCTCCTCATCACAGCTGCAAGCATGTCTTCATCCATTTCCTTCCTCCGCCCAGCCCACCCTTCCCAGCAAGGAGGTGGGGCATCCTTGCCTTATTACCTCCAACCCTACTGACTTTCCCGACTTGTCTTACTTTTTCAACTACTTGCTTTTCTGTATCTGGAATGGAAAGCCCCAAACACAAGGGAGACTGTAGCTGACAGGACATAGGATGGGAACCGCGACCCCATCCAGCCTCTGCCCACTGTAGGATGCTCACCTCCCTGTTCTACTCTCATCTGCTGGTTTCACTCCTAGTTTACTGGAAAGCCTGATGATGTGGGTGGGAACCATTCTCTGTGCCTCAGATGAGCCAAAGGCCCTACATCCACCTACACTAAGCTCTCTACTCTCCCTTCTGGTTCATAGTTCTGAGTCCTCTCCAGGGTCCTGACCCGTCTTTGCTTTAGAATTTCAAAATGCCCCTTCCTAAAAACCATCACTAAGCTTTGTGTCCCCTGATCTTTCCCTATCAGCCTGAGGCTACTGGCAGCTTCTTCTCCTTTTCTTTCTCCTTCTCTTCCTCCTTCTTCTCCTCCATTTTAAAAATAATTATTTTTTTCTTCTTTTTTAATCTTTAAAAGTATCTTATTGGGCTCATTTTGATAAAACTAGGTGCTTTAAGGCAATATATGTGTTGAGTAAATGTCTTGTGGGGTGGAGGTGGGATGTGCTCTCCCAATGTTGTCCAAATCACTCTTGAACTCTGGCTCTGAGTCTGGGAGCAACTGACTGCAGCTCAGGTATCCACCAGCCAGGTAATGCTATCTACCTAGCACATAAATGTGCTGGTTTCAGGGTTTTCTCCTTTTTGTTTTTCCTAACAAGCTGACAACTGCTGGCATCTGTGTCACCTGAGAACCAAAATTCTCAGGACCTTCCAGACTTCGGATAGAGGTCATCCTTTGTGGCCCCAAAATTCACAGCAAGCAGGAGAAAGGGCTTTGTACCCTGGACACAGACAGAGGATGAAAGTGCAGACACACCCTAGCTAGGCATTGAGATTCTACCATAGGCTTCCCATCCTCAGGTTAGTCCAGAATCCAGGAGAAGGGATGCCTGTCCCTGTATGGTCTTCAGAGCTCTTCTTTGCAAATTATGACACCAGTGGGTGTCTTCAAACCCCTCACAGTAAATGAGGCACAGAAACAATGGTGAGAGCTCTGGACCACTAATCTCTCAGAATCTAAGTTACTACCTAGTCTGGCCACAGGGGCCAGGCTTCTTAAAGTACAGTCTGTTTGTTTGTGTTGGTCTTGTACACCCAGGAGGATGTCACCCTGGGCTCTAATCTTATTTCCCTTTCACTGCAGAAAAGACTCCTTCAACCCCCACCTGGCATCAATTGTCGAGGAAGTATTCAGAATCGACTGTCCTTGGTGGTTAGCTGGCTTTGTTTCCAGGCTGCCAGAAAAAAAAATGATAAGTTAATGGTGTTAAATGAAGATATAGGGCGGGGGTTGGGGAGTGCAGCCTTTGCCCTGCCTAGCAAAATGACATCCTTTAACCATTTCTGCAGAGAAACGTGCTTATCTTCCTATTTTGCTCTGGGCCAGGGGCCAGTGCCCATCACTTCACTCTGGAGGGTAGAGGAGGCAGGACCCTTATTCTCTCCCCTCAAGGGCCTAAGCCAAACAGCCTGGCATGCTCCCTGCGGCTCTGGCTGGAGACTAATGGACAGGGAGGAGGGGTCAATGAGACTCTGAAAGATGAGGTTGATGTGGTTTGCCAGTCATTTCTGAGTCATCAGAAAGCAACCCAGAGCATTCTCCCAAGTCACCTGGCCATCTCTGGTGCTTGCTGCCTCACCCTCCTCTCTCAGGCAGCTGCAGAAAAGCTGCTGTCTGTAGGGGGACAGACCACTACCCTAAATCCAGACCCCTCTGACTCTCTCGGCTGACAGTCTCAGCCAGTGTGAAACCCTTCCTGAAGCTATGGTCCTGGGGTCCTTTTTGCATCTTCGTTCTAGAGTCCAGAAGACTCAGGGAGAAGTTGGGGTTTGGAAAGGGGAGAATAGCGTTCCTGACCTCTTGCTGTGTGGGAGACTGTGATCAGGATGTGCAGCTGATCCATGTGGCTCTGCCAGTGAGCAAAGACCAGCAGTGTGAGAGCTGAGGGACGGGTACAGCAGTGGGGCTGGGGCAGCTTTCAAGCATTAGGAGGGACAATAGTTCCCAGGGCTCAATCCGGGGGCGTCCACATTCATTAATACTAACCTTCCCTCATTCGGGTGAGGGGACACTGAGCCGGAGACCAGGAAGGCCTAAAGAGGATTGGAACAGAATTATCTGGGCCTGGGGGTGTGGGCCACGGGCTTGTGAATTCCCTTCCTCCCTTCTCTAGTGTAAGAGGAACTTTGCAGGAACTTGAATATCAAAGGACGACCTAAAAGGCACCATTTCCAACTCCCCTACCCCCATGACAGCACCTCTAGGTCTGTGGGACCTGGCACAGTTCTTCCCCAGGGCTGCCAAACAGCGGAGACTCTGGGGCTGTGCCAAGCCGGCAGCCGCTGCAGTGAAGCAGTCGTTCCAGAAGGCGACCAGGGCCAGCTCCATGCCTCCAAAGCAGGGCAGAGGAGCCTTAATGGGAGGCCCCCATTAGGGATACCGCTCTCCGGTTTCTCTGCTCTAGGGTTTGACCCTCTCGCTGATAGTGGCCAAACATGAGTGAGTGCTGCTATTGCGTCCAGGGCGGCTCGGCTCTAAGGCAACCGGGCCAGCTTCTTCTGCCGCCTTGGCCAGTCATTTGAACCTAAGGACACCTGTCATTGCTCCTTCAACCTTTGTAAGCCAGGAGGCTGGGAAGCAGGAGTCGGCTTCCAGGCCGGGATTGGGGCGCAGCTCCCAGCCGGCGTGTCGGGCCCGCCCCCTAGGGCGCGGGGCGGGGGCGGGGGGCTGCGCGGGGCGGGGCCGGGCGGCGCCCGGGGTCCCCTCCCCCGCCCCCCTGACGTCAGCCCGGGACAGCCGCGAGCTCCTCACTTAGCTCTCTCCCTCCGTCGGGGAAGCATGGGGCTACCCAGGCTGGTCTGCGCCTTCTTGTTCGCCGCCTGCTGCTGTTGTCGCCGCGCCATGGGTGAGTTGTGTGTGTGTGTGTGTGTGTGTGTGTGTGTGTAGGGGAGAGGGGGGCGAATCGACGAGCGTCCCGCAGGGCCCAGGCGTTGGGAGTTGGGGGATGTCTTCGACGGAGCTGGAATGTGCTGGAAATCAGAGCTGGCAGAAAGCAGAGGTCAGGGCTCTGCACCCAGGCTGGCGCTTCTAGTCAGAGTCCCCGATTCCCAGGCGCTCCGCGTGCGTGCAAGTTCTTTGCAGCGGGTTTGAAGCTTAGGTTCTAGGGTATTCTGGTAACGGACCCAGCCTGGAGACTGCCGCGGCGAGCGGGAAGGGGTGGAGCTGAGCCTCTGCAGGACTGTGGGGCTGGCCTCTCGCAGGTGCTTGCTCTGGGTGCGGGCGGCTGGAGCCGAGACAGAGAGGCGCGGCTGGGGCGCATCCCCAACCCGTGCATCCCGTGCCCTCCTGTTGCTGGAAAAAGCTGTTTCCCTTGTTGGAGGGGGGGCGCCGACCCCTCCTCCTCCGCCTGGGACTCACGCCAGCTTGGAGGTGAGCGAGGGAGGAGGGACGGTGGTTTCTGCTCGGGCTGGGCGTTGGCAAGGGCAGCAGCGGGCGGTGTGGATCGCTTCGCACCTCCCGGTGTGATGGGATCACGGAACAGACGATGAATGAAGAAGTTCTAAAATGGAAATGGCTTATTTTTAGGGACTAGAGTCCAATGGAGAGCGCCTGGGCCCCTCCGACCTCTTCCTAGAGCCATCTCCTGGGTCCCGGCTTCCCTTGCATGGCCTGCAGCAGTGTTGCGTGTTATTCTTGGCTCCTTATCCCGTCCCAGCCACTAGTCGGGCTAGGGAAGGGAAGGACTGGGCATTACCCACTTCGCTGGCCTGTTGCCCAGTGCCAGCCTCGTCCCTGGGGTACTCCAGCCTAGTGCCTCTCAGACTGACCTTATTTCTGGGGAAAGGGCTAAGCCAGCTAGGCAGCCCCAGTGTAGCAAACCCAGCCTCATCTGCTCTGCTCTTCTGGCTCTCAGAAAACAGCCAGAGACCCAAGGTTCCTGCTCTTGGTTGAAGACCACCCCACCTGCCCTCCAGTCTGGAAGCCACACAATCCAGGCATCCCAGTGTCCAACCAGATTGTGTCCAGTGACATCAGCTTCTCAAAGGGCTGGCAGCATGCTGGCAGCACTGATGTCACTCCTGTCACTCTTTGGTCTTTGACTTAACCCTGGGGGAGATTCTGACCTTTCTATACTTGGATAGGGTCTTCCGATTGTATTGCAATGTTCCTTAACGTGCTGCTTCAGGAGTATGAATTGTAGCCTCTGGTCAGAGTTGTCCCACTGTGTCTTCTAGAGGATTTGGGGGGCAGAGGGTAGAACAGTGACGTCTTCCCCGTCTTCCCCGGGGAGGTGGGGACACAAAGGGGCCTGTTGTGCCCCAGCCTGGCACATGCCTTGCATTCTCATAGTCTGAGCTCATCAGGACTAGGAAGGGGCCCAGGAGCAAAGGAGCCTTCCTCTTGGCCTAGAGCCCATGCTCCCCTTATCTGTGTCCCCACCAGTTTCTCTTAAGGGATATCCAGTCTACGTTCCAGCCCATATTCCACTGAGAGAGGACTGACTCAGGTTTGGGTGTGGGCATGGTGAGGTTAAGGGTAAAGAGAGGACAGGCCTTAGAGTAGAACCTAAGAGTAGAACAGCTGCAGCAAGCCACCAGCAGAGAGGGGACAGGACGGGAAGAGCAGCTGGAGCTAACATAGCTGCCTGGGCATGCTCCTCCACTTCCCCAGGTGTGCCCGGAGAGGAGAAACAGCCTGCACCCACCCCAGACCTGGTGGAGGTGGAAGTGGGTAGCACAGCCCTTCTGAAGTGTGGCTCCTCGCATTCCTCTGTCAACTTCAGCCATGTGGACTGGTTTTTGGTGAGTGCCTGGGCTTTGGAGGACAGTAGTTGGTGGGAAGCTCTGTCCCTCCGGTAGGTAGCTCATCTCTCTGCTCCCTGCCCTCAGATTCACAAGGAGAAGCAGATACCCATTTTCCGCGTGCGCCAGGGCCAAGGCCAGAACGAACCTGGGGAATATGAGCACCGTCTTAGACTCCAAGAGGGCTTGGGAGGTACTCTGGTCCTGAGTCAAGTCACTCCCCACGATGAGCGAGTGTTCCTGTGTAAGAGCAAGCGGCCACGGCTCCAGGATCACTTCATTGAGCTTCGAGTCTATAGTGAGTGCCCCTCCTCCCTGCCTTCAGGGTAGTGTGGACCATGTAAAGATAGGTTCTCATGTCTCTCTTAACTTCCCTTCTGTTGTAGAAGCTCCAGAAGAGCCAACCATCCAGGCCAATGTCGTGGGTATCCATGTGGACAGGCAAGAGCTTAGGGAGGTGAGATAGAGTAGGTCAAGTGATGGTGAACAGGGGCTAAGCTGGGCAGAGGGGGTTGTCAGAAGCAAGGAGACTCCCATCCTATCCTCTTTAGGTTGCTACCTGTGTGGGGAGGAATGGGTACCCCATTCCTCAAGTCATCTGGTACAAGAATGGTCGGCCCCTGCAAGAGGAGGAGAACCGTGAGTAGTCCCTTACTGCATAGGCTCTGGAGGACCATCTAGTCTGTGCTTTTAGAAATTTTACTGAAACAAACCAAAATAACATGCACGTGATGTTGAATAATTCATACTGTGTGCTGGAGAGTTGGCTCAGTTAAGAGCACTTGTTGTTATTGCAAAGGACCTAGGTCAGTTCCTAGCACCCATAGAACAGCTCACAACCATCCACAATTCTAGTTCAGGGGATCCGATGCCTTCTTTTGACCTCCAAGGGCAGAAGACATGCATGTGGTACATGTATGCACATTCAGGCAAAACACTCATACACATGAAAAATCGTTCCATAAAGGTTTTTACTTTTTTATTTACTTATGTTTTATCTCTACATGCATACCTGCATGCTAGAAGAGGGCATCAGATCCTATTATAGATGTGAGCTACCATGGGCTTGCTGGGACTCTAACTCAGGACCTCTGGAAGAGCGGCCAGTGCTCTTAACCCCTGAGCCATTTCTTTAGCCCCCACAAAAAACATTTTTAAAGGAAAAATTTGGGCTTTAAAAAAGTTAGGAATTCCTTTCTGGTGGACTCCTCTCAGAAGTCACTTCTGCTATCAACTGTTATTTTCTTTCATGCCTCTTTTTGTGTCTGTCACAAGCAAATGTTTGTTGCAGAGTAGAGGTTTGTGTGTGATGTTTTGAGACAGGAACTCAAGCAACTCAGGCTGGCTTTTAATTGCTTATTCTCTACCTGTCACCTACATGCTGGAATTCTATGCATGCATCACCTCTCCTGGTTCAAGGCTTATGTTTTATGTTGGTTTGGTTTTACAAGACAGGGTTTCTCTGTGTAGTCCTGACTGTCCTGGCATTCACTTTGTAGACCAGGCTGGCCTTGAACTTTAGAGATCTGCTTGCTTCTGCCTCCTGAGTGCTAGAATAAAAGGTGCGCACTACCACCACCCGGCAAGGCTTGTTTTTTTTTTTTTACTGTCTCAACTAGGGGTGATTTTGCAAACATACCAATCTGGGGGGATACTTGGCAGTGTCTGGGGGCATTAGGAGTTGTCACAAACACAGAGACTGCTATTGGCATCTGGTAGGTAGAGGTCAAAAATGTAGCTTGGCATCCTACAATGTACAAGGTGGCCGCACCACAATGAATTAATTCTGGTCCAAAACATCAGTAGTGCTGAACTTGAGAAGCCCTGTCTAAGTGATAACATGGACATACATCCCTTTTTGTAATGTTTCCAAGTTGATTTGTTCAGACACACCTGTTTTGCCTCCCGTTGTCATACTGAATATGATGTGGTTGTTACAATGAGCACTTAATGTCTCAGTTCTTCATCACTTTCTTCTTTTGTTTTGGATTCTGAGGATTGAACCTAAGGTCTTACACATGCTAAGAACATGCTCTACCACTAAGCCTTTCCCCTCCTTTTCCCTTTGTCTCTGGGGCAATCCTGGCACATACCCTTGCATATGTGCTAAGGCGTAAATGCTTTTTAGGGTAGTTACCAAGCAATAATGATTGAAGGGTATTTGACATGGGCCTTTCCCTCAGATTTCTCCCTGCTACTTCCCAGAAGAAGCAGGGGGGGGGAGTGCTGAGGCCACGCTTTGCTTCCCCCCTTCTGCCCAGGTGTTCAAATTCAATCATCACAGATTGTGGAGTCCAGTGGCTTATACACGTTGCAGAGTATTCTGAATGCGCGGCTAGTTAAGGAGGACAAAGATGCCCAGTTTTACTGTGAACTCAGCTACCGGCTACCCAGTGGGAACCGCATGAAGGAATCTAGGGAGGTCACTGTCCCTGTTTTCTGTGAGTGTTGACTTGCTCCTCTGGTTTTGGGGGTTGGCCTGGTGGGAACTTCTGCTAGTCCCTCTGCATTGAATTCAGGGGCAATTCTTGGGCTGAGAGACTCCCCCTTTGCTCACACAGACCCTGCAGAAAAAGTGTGGGTGGAGGTAGAGCCCTTGGGGCTGCTGAAGGAAGGGGATCATGTGAAAATCAGATGTCAGACTGATGGCAACCCTCAGCCCCACTTCATTATCAACAAGCAGGTTCGGAGGGCTCCATGCTGGGTGTATGGACGGGGATGCACAAGAGTACAGCAAGGAGGCAGACAGCAGCTGGAGGGTATCAGCTCACCTGCACCCTTTTGTACTCTCCCAGAACTCCAACACTGGGGAGATGGAGGAGGAGGAGGCCACCGATGAGGATGAAAATGGGATTCTGTTCTTGGAGCCTGCACAGAAGCAACATAGTGGGCTGTACCAATGTCAGACTTTGGACTTGGAAACTATGACCACACTGTCGAGTGACCCCCAGGAGCTGATAGTGAACTGTGAGGCACTAGGACAGAGGTTCAGCCCGAGGCAAGAGGGAGCTGGCTGTCCTGCCCAGGCTGACACTGTTGTTATGCCTCTAGATGTGTCTGCTGTTCAAGTGAACCCAGCCGCCCCTGAGGCCCAGGAAGGCGATAGCCTTACACTGACCTGTGAGGCAGAGAGCAACAAGGGCCTTGAGTTCCAGTGGCTGAGAGACAAGGTATCCAGATGGGATTGTGGGTGAGAGCCTACTCCTTCTCAGAACCCCCTGACCCATCTCTCACCCCTAGACAGGCCAGCTGCTGGGAAAGGGGCCTGTCCTCCAGCTAAACAACTTGAAACGGGAAGCAGGGGGACGATATCTCTGCATGGCATCGGTTCCTAATGTTCCTGGCTTGAACCGTACACAGCTGGTCAACGTGGGCATTTTTGGTGAGGCCCTTTGTACAGTGGTTGGGTCACCCGAGTTGGGTAGTGTTGAGCTGTTGAAGGTCAAAAATGTCAGCTGGCACCCTGAGAGATGTGGTGGGAAGTAGAAGGCGGCTATCTGGGGGGTCTAACGCTTCCTTCCCTCAAGGGTCTCCATGGATGGCACGAAAGGAGAGGAAGGTGTGGGTACAAGAGAATGCTGTGCTGAATCTGTCTTGCGAGGCTTCAGGACATCCTCAGCCCACCATCTCCTGGAATGTCAACGGCTCGGTGAGGCGGCTTCATTTATCTCCCCCGTTCTCTTAATGCCTGCCTCGGCTTTGAGGCCATGGCCGGAGGTCCACCCACTCTCTGAGTTGTTCATTTACTTTTAGGTTACTGAATGGAACCCAGATCCACAGACAGTAGTGAGCACCCTGAATGTCCTTGTGACCCCAAAGCTGCTGGAGACAGGTGCAGAATGTACAGCCACGAACTCCCTGGGCTCAAACACCACCATCATCATCCTAAAGCTGGGTGAGCTGCCTCCCTGCAGAGCATGACAGGGCATGCCCAGGCACAGGCATTAACGTGCGCTTCTACTAACCCCCCTCCCTCTGCCTCCTAGTCACTTTAACCACCCTCACACCTGACTTCAGCCAAACCACTGGCCTCAGCACCTCCACAGTCAGCCCTCACATCAGAGCCAACAGCACCTCCACAGGTAAGCCAGGCCTGGCAGAGAACAGGCCTGTGCCAGGGTGCCCATCTGTCACCCTGGGCTGGATAGGGTGGGGCAGCAACAGTAATGTGGCAGGCCAGGGCAGGGAGTGACTAGAAGTGTCTTTGTCTGACAGAGAAAAAGCTGCCGCAGCCAGAGAGCAAAGGTGTGGTTATTGTGGCTGTGATCGTGTGTATCTTGGTCCTTGCTGTACTGGGTGCTACCCTCTATTTCTTCTACAAGAAGGGCAAACTGCCATGTGGACGCTCAGGAAAACAAGAGATGTAAGCCAGGCTTATGGCCTTCATTCCCTCCCATTTTCGGCTGCCCAGCTTGCTACTTCATACGGGACCTCCCTTGCCTACCCAGTGCCCACTTAGCCCTTGTGAGCAGAAATTGGGACTTTTTTTTTTTTTTTTTTTTTTTTTTTTAACTGCCCAACTTCTATCAACCACACCTCCCTGAGTTCTCCCTTCCTGAGCTGGCCCAAAAGACCAGAGTCCATAGAGTGTCCATCCCCTTCCCTTGCCAACCTCTCACCTCCCTCCTCCCAGCACGATGCCCCCGACTCGTAAGAGTGACTTTGTAGTTGAAGTTAAGTCAGATAAGCTCCCAGAAGAGATGGCTCTCCTACAGGGCAGCAACGGTGACAAGAGGGCTCCAGGAGACCAGGTAGGAGGCAGTTCCCGAGGCCAGGGTCTGACCCCCACCCCTTTTCAGGAACTGGGGGTAGTGGGCTAATGGTACTTGTTCCTGAACACTAACTCTGTCTGTCCTTCCTCCTTGGTTGAGATGGGGAGCAGTCCATCCTGCCTTACATTACTAGCAATGGCCGGGCAAGGCTAGTGGTGGAGGGACCCTGGAGACAGAGCAGAGCCCTACCCCACCTTCTGCTGAAAACTTCTGCTAAAAATGTAGCCCCTTTCCCCACTGCAGAGACTCAGCTGGGGGACTTGTATCTTTTCTTGCCCCCTTCCCCCATTTCTGCTGCTTGTCTCAAGGCTATTGCAAATTCATCAGCTTCTGCTTCAGTCCCCTTTTGGTGCTCATGCTGTGAACCCTGCTAGCTCTTCATGTTCTGGTTACTTACCTTTCTCTCTACCCATTTCCAGGGAGAGAAATACATCGATCTGAGGAATTAGTCGACTCACCAATGTTCCCAGCTCCCTGCTCAGTCTTCACCCTAAGCTAAAGCCTCCAGAAGGACAGCAGGGAAGACTCCCACTCAGTTTTCCTGCAGACCAGGTCCAGAGAGCCAAGAGCTAGAACAAGAGCCACTTGAGGATCTATCGCATTTGGCCATGGAGGCCTGGTTTTAGATACCAAGTTCTCTGTGTCCACTGAGTGACACTTATCCCAAGTGACTGGGGCCTCTGTCTCCCAGGAATGTGGAGGGTTTTATTTTTGTTTGTTTGTTTGTTTTTGTTTTCCCAAATGGATTTTTTTCCTTACACAGCCAATGGTTGTGTAAGGAAATCCATCTCCTGCCATCAGCTGAGTGGGCTTGCCCCTCTGAGCAAGTGTTCTCCCCTCACAGGCTATCTTCGTGCTAGTTGTATCACATGATACGGGACCTGGGCATGTAGTCACACACACTGTTCACACTGGTCCTTGAGACAACCCCACAGTCCAGAGGCAGCTGCTTCTGGATCTTCCTGCCTGCTGCTCTTTCAGGGTCTTTTGGGATGTTTCCCCTTTGGGCAGAAGTCAGGGACTGGTGGTAATCCTTCAGATACATCCCTGAGTAAGGAAGCCAAGCTGTTCTGTTTTGGAGTGAAGGCTACTGAGCCTGCACTTCCTGCATTTCCTCAGTAGATACTGGGAGACTGAAAGAGACGAGATGGGACAGAGAGGATGTCTACTGTTCATGGGGATTAAGCTTATAGGTGTGTGTGTTAGTACCACCTTTCTACATGTGAACTTAGGGGCCCAAATCCCAAGAGAGTCCAAGTGGGAGAATGGTACTTAGAGATGAAAAGTTGACCTGGCAAGAACTTTTGGGGTATGTGTGCATCTGTGAGTGTGTATGTGTAACACATACATACATATATAATACATATATATGTATGTGTATATATATATATATATATATGGTTTTGTCTGTAAATTTGCAAATTGTTTCCTTTTATATATTAGGTGTTAGAAAAATAAAGTGTTATTGTCCCAAAAACATGATGCTGCTTTCCATTCATCATGGATGATAGACCTGGAGTTTCTAGAATCATTAAGTGTCCTCACAGAAGGGACAGACTCCCAAAAGATTGTCCCTTTACCTCTACAGCATCCAGAGCTGAGCAGCATGCTAAATGTTAACTGCAGCTATGCCCCCTCCTGTGTACCCCTATTGCCTGCACCACTGCCATTAGTCTCAAAGCTACCCTGTATATTACCCCTCAGCCCCAGATGAGCCAGAACTCAAATGTGCTACAACAAAAGAAATTTTATTTAAAAATATTTTTTTTACAGACATGGGTGCTTGAAAAAGCTCTTTAGTTAACTGTATGGAAATGAAAAAAATTAATAAATAACATTAGTATAACAGATCTCTAATTAGTATAACAGACCTCTACACATAAGTACACTGGCAAAACAACATGGACTTGAGAGATCGAGTCTTAAAGCTCTGCTACTCTGCAGGAGTATTTACCTCTGTCTGCTCTTTATAGGAGAGTGATTAAATACTGCTAATAGAAATCTTTTTATATTAATGACATTTAAAAAATAGTTCATGAGAATCTCACCTAAGTGTGTTTTGTTTTCTTAACACTGATATACAAATTGGGACTCTATTCCGGGGAAAATATCAAGTTCTCTCTTGCCCCACCCAAGTCAAGAATTTTAAAATCTTGAATGAGGAGGACTTTTAAAAGAACTATTTCTACCTCAACCCTCCCCCCACAATACTTTTTGTTAGCTACAGGCAGGGGAGAAACCAGGGAAAAGGGAGGGTAAGAAAACTTGTGGCTGAAACTTATGACAGTGTGAGTGACAGGCTTCTGGGTTCCACTGCCCTTCCCTGGGTGCAAGCAGACCCTGTGGAGGACACCAGCCACTTAATGCTTTAAGGTTGAAGCCTTCAAATGAAAGGAAAGCCAAGTCTGAGGAGAGGCAGGAGGTTGAAGCTGGCTCAAGATCCAGCAAAAACGAAAAGACAACAAAAAAAAATCATCTCCCCTTCCTAGGAGAGTCACCCTACAGCCCCACTGGGCAGGGCACTGTTACCTAGAGGCTGTGTGAGTGGGACATCTAGAGCAGTGGAACACTAACCGCTGCCTGGAACAACTAATGGATGTCAGGATAAAATGCTGCTCTTTTCCAATGAAGTCTCATGGCACAGAAAGGAGACTATAGGCCCCTATGTGCCACCTCTCCAGCCAGACATCCTTGTCCCCCAGACTCTAGGGCTAAAGACATTCAAGGTAGAGGAGCTCAGACTCTGGTATTTCCATATTAAGTCCTAAAATGCAGCCTGGGTTACAGCGCTGCCTTAGAAAGGCACAAAACATTTGGCTTTTTTTTTTTCAGTGTGCTAAAAATTGTTTTGTTTTGAATAAAGGAAAAAGATATATAAGGTTAAAAATCCCAAGTCACCATAGCCAGAAAGCAGATGTAGGAGGTACCTCACAGCTGCCATGCCCAGTATGTCTCAGCAGAGGTCAGACTTCCCACTTAAGGGAGGTCAGGAGGCAGCGGCTTCTCTTGTGTGTGCACTGCAGGGAAGGCTCACTAGCCCAGAGAGCAGGGAAGAGGCTCTTACCACTTCAAGCCAGCCAAAACATGGTCACCCTCTCCACTACTGGGCAAGAGGTAGTGGGGAAGGAGCAACACAGGCACCACACACCCCACTTCCGGGCCTATGTGGGGAGCCAGTGTGAGCCTGAGGAGCTGTACACAACATGCATTAAGCAATCCCCTTCTCTGGCCTCCATTCTGTTTTAGAGGGCAGGAAAATTGGACACAATGTGGAGGTTTGCCTCTCACATTCAGTTGTGGGGCTAAATCAGGACTGCAGGGTAAGGTGATCACAACTCTTGGCTGATTTGATTTGTTTAGCTGCCAGATCAGTAGCTGTGAGGCTGGTGCTCAGCCTGGGCTCTGTACAACACAAGGAATGGTCAGCTACATTTTTCTCAAGCACTAAAACAGGGACGAGGCTACAAGATCTCCAAGCAGCTGTTGGTAGGCAACTGGCCCCTCCCCCACGGTGCTCTTCATCAGGCACAAAACCATGCATAGGGCCCTCCTTGCACCCTTTTCTCCATCTCTTAAGTCTTGTGCTACTTACTAGAACCAAGAAATACTGGTACTTTCCCTTGCAACCAACCAGATTTCCTGGGACACTGAAGGCACATGGCACTACTATCCCTCTGCTCCTTCATTCAGGAGCCTAGGTGAGACATCAAATGCAAAATCTGATGACCAGTTCTTGTCCTTCCTATGTGCCTCAATGTGTATCTTTGGATTAGTAGGTTACTTCTGTGTATACCAAATGACTGAAATATTTATTTATAAGTTAAAAGCAGGGTAGTATTATGATATGCCTTAAAATGCAGGGCAGGCTCTAAGATGGGATTCCAAAGATCCAGGCAAGTAGAAGCATAGTTTTACTCCCCCACTACCCACACCCCTTAAAAAAAAAAAAAAAAAAAAGACAAGGACAACAACAACAACAAAAAAAAACCAACCCAAACAAACAAAAAACCACCACACTTATTACAGGACTAGAGAAGAACCAACCAGATAGGGAAGATAAAGGTAGCTTGTCTAAGGAGCTCACAGAACAAGCTCTTTTCAACACTGAAAATATCTGTATCCTGGTAAAAATCCAATGGTGCCTGTTAAGCAGAACTAAGAACACCATTGTAGGTTCCCTCACAGAAAGGCAAATGAAGAGGATGGGGATGCAGGAAACTGGTCAAGAGCCCACAGAATGAACAGGTATTCAGCATTAAAACCAGAAGACAGTCCAGCCTAAAGGTAGTAGTTACAGTTGAAACTAGGGTCTACACTCTAAGCAACATCCAGGAAGACCCAAGGTTGAACAGAGGCTAAGAAATGCCACTCAAGAACAGACTAGAGGGCTTCATGAATGGGGACAGCAATCGTGGGTGCCAAGACTCTAAGGAGAACAAAAGGAAGAAACGAAGAAGCAAAGATGATAGTGACGCTGAGTAAGTTAGGGATTTCCAGACAAGCAGCGGTGATGTATGCCTTTAATCCCAGTACCCAGGAGGCAGAGGCAGGCATATGGATGGATATCTGTGAGTTCAAGGTCAGCCTGATCACCAGAGCAAGTTCTAGGACATCTAAGGGCTACACAGAGAAACCCTGTACTAGAACAGAAAGAAAGAAAGAAAAAAAAAATATTTCTTCAACTTCCCAGATGAATAGCAGAACAGCAACTGTACTTCCAGCATGGAAGTCCCTTTGCATCTCTCTCCTTGGAAGCTCTCAATCTGCCACAATCTGTTCCCCTTGTAAGGCCCAGTGGGGGGTATGAACCCTCAAATCAATATTCTCCTCTGAGTGTACTCTTTCTTAAGACTGTAACCTAAGTGTTATTGTCTTCTGCTCCTTGACTGCAGGCACAATGTGACTAGCTACCTCATGTTCCTACCTACACAACTTTTCCACAATGAAAGTCTGCACCTTCAACCATCAGACATAAAGGAAACTACAGCGGAAGAACCAAAGGCCCACTGGCAGGGAAACTACTCCATCAGCAATTCACATTTAAAGAGAGCATCGCCACCCATGCACCAAACGTTGATGCTGCTTTCCCTGTTGGTGGAAATGAAGAGGAGAAAATAGTCTCCATGAACATGCAAGACACTCATAGAGTCCAGTCTGGTCTTCACCTTGCAATTAATGTATCTGAGGCTGGTCTAAAATTCCTAATTCTCCTACTTCCACCTCCCAAGAGCTGAAAGACAGGCATGCTTCATGAGTTCCAGCTTGGTGAACAGATCCCCTCAAGAGATACAGCTCAGCAAAGACTCCCTCACAGGGTGCCTGGTCTGGCCCATATAATCAATAGACAGGTTTGATTTTCTCCTGTTCTTTCAAAAAATTATTGAGTTTTTCTAAAGAATCACATTCATTTTAAGAAGATAAAGTGAACTCAAGGACAAGGGTACCTGTTTTGGAGTCATGTATATTAATCCACTCTGAAGTTGAAGAAGGGACCAAGTCTAAAGTTTCCAGCCCAGTAATATACCAGAACCAAGCCTCTCATGCATTAAATAGCTTTGTGCATTCCAACAGAAGGACTGCCCATGTGTGACTGAGATCACAGTTGAATCCAGATGCTCTGTGTAGTGTCAGAGTACTTCCATTGAATTTGAAGCTTCAAGTGCCAGATGATAACGTTGGCAGAAAGGCTACTATAGCCAGAATCCATCCTCAGTTCCTGACCAGCTCCTACAAGACCAGACTGAGAATCAGGTCCGTCCTCACCCTTTCTCAACCCTTCCACCTTTCTTAAGACAAGATTAGCTACAAGTTTGTTGAACAATGGAAAAAGAGAAACTTCAAGTTGTACGGTGACAGGTGTCATAAGGGTAAAACAAAACCTTTCCAACAAGGATGACATGGGACAAAAGCAGCTCAGTAAAAAGATAAAGAAGGCACTGGATTGGAAAGCAGACCACAGCAAAAGCTTTGCTTAAACATTTAGTGCTCTACTGTACAACTCTCAGTCAGTGGACCCTCAACCCACTGAAGAGATTATGAAATTTGAAGCAAAATAGGATAATCCATGAGGTACACACACAACAGAATCTCCCAAATATTATCAAAGCTACAGGAAGAAAACAGGGATTAATGGGAAAGTCTTGGGCCAATTTTAAGCAGAACAGCTCTATAAGGAAAGGTTATTCTGTATAAAAGAGTTGTGAATAAACATATGTATGGTCAAATGCACAAAGTTAAGGACAGCCCATGCTTAATTTTCCAACACCAGTAAACCACCGTGAGTTGGCAGGGAAAAATATATAGCTGACATTTCTGACACATAGTAGTCACCCCAATATTTGCAGAAATTAGCAAACTGTTAATTCAGTATTCAGGCCAGTGGTTAGAATATTCTATTCAGTGGAGTGGTCATTCTAGAGTCAGAAAGGCCAACAGTAAGAAGTCTGAAAAGGCCAATAGCCTTCTGATTCTCATGATGTGAGGTAGGAGAACATTCAGCATCAACACCATTGCTGATCATCACAGAAAGGCTAAATCCTGTTAATAGTGCCATAAAAGGAATACACAGCTGGTCCCTGGTTTGGTCTGCAAGCAAGTTATATTACAAAAATTAACTTTTAAGTTTGCTACTTGGACCATAAAACTCATTTTCTTTCCCACAGAGGAAATAAATATTTTAAATATGAAGAAGTGACTCCTACCCATCCCAGACCCCTTCCCCAGTTTTAAAAATAAAAACAAAACCGACAGAACAGCTAAAGGATGCCAGTACTACTATCACATACTATGGTCCAGTGATAGGTCTGAGAATTGACAGAGAAAGACAAAATGGCAGAGTATGCAGGGAGGGGCTGGGAAGTGGGGAGTAAGTGAAGGAAAATGGTCAGCAAGGGTCAATTCACTGCTTAAATAAATACTAACATACAAAGGCTGAGGTCATGAGCTGCCCAGTCTGTTAACTAGGAGGTATAGGCAGAACCTTCAGGTTTTAAAAAACATTTTAAGAACTTTTCACTTCAGAAGGACAGTGGGAAGGCCACTAGAAAAGTCTAATTCTGGGACTGGACTAGAAAAATCTTGCCTTGAGTCTTGGCGAGATAATGACCCATCAAAAACATGGCATGTAAAGCAACCCATAAAGACACAGAAAGAGCAGTGGTCTGTTAAATAAAACAGCCTAATGAACTTGAGGAAAAGGAAAACGTTAAAGCTGTTTTCTTAATTGTAACACAGAGCAGGGGAAAGGGATGGGCTTGCCAAAAAAGAGCAAAACTCAAAATAAAGCTTCTTTATGAAAGGGCAATTGTAGGTAAACTCAGAGGAAGAGCCAAGGAGTAAAACTTACCATACAAATGGAAAATGAAGAATGGGTTACTGGTGCCTTAAAGGAAAAGAAATTCAAATTTGGAGACTATCTTCAAAATGAGTGGCATGAAATCTCCTAAGGCTACCTAAGAATATCAGGCACGGGTCCCAGCAAGTCCTGGGAAAGGCCTACACATAATAATCTTAAACCTTGATGCCTGCAGATTTACATCTGATAAACCAACACCCAAACTAATCAAAGATGTGCCTGTCCAACATAGGGACTGAACACCTCACCCCTGACCGTTTCAGAGCTCACATGGGTACTCAACAGAGGTCAGGACAAAACTGTCATTTCCCTAGATAGTATGGGCAGTAATTGCCACAGATTTGGTTTTTGTTTTCTTTTGGAGGCAGGGTCTCATGTAGCCCAGGCTAGCTTCAAACTTGCTATGTAGGCAAGAGTGGCTTTGAGCTTCTAATACCTGTCTCTGCCTCCTGAGTACTAGTGATTAGAGATGTGCCTCAGCACAATTTGTTCTACAGAGTGTGGGATTGAACCATGGCTTTGTGAATGCTAGACAAGCACTCTACCAACTGAACTATATCCTTAGCCCTCTACAAAAGACTTGGATATACAGAAAAGGCAAAATGAATGTAGCCAATGATTTGTTTTCTTGATAGATCTCCAGACAGTGGGTAATGTCTGCAGGGAAAGAAACACTCCAATATACACAGACTAAGCCTATAGCCTTTTTCTAGTTCTCTGCCTTCAATTTTTTGTTTTGTTTTTCTTATATTTTTTTAATATTTATTTAATTTTTATGTATATGAATGTTCTGTCTGCATGTATGTATGTGTATGCATACCATGTGTGTGCCTGGTGTTCACAGAGGTCAGAAGAGGGCATCAGATCCCTCTATATCTGGAGTTACAGATGGTCATGAGCTGCCATGTGGACGCTAGTAAGCAAACCTGGTCCTTGGCAAGAACAATTGTTCTTAACAGAAGAGCCATCTCTTCAACCCCTGTTGCTTGTTTTGACACAAGAGTTGAGTAGGACTGAGCTTCTCATCTTCTTGCCACCTTCTCCCAAGTGCTGAGATTACAGGCACATGTCACCAAGACTGGCTAAGGCTTTCAATATTCAAAGGAACACAAAATTGGATGTCATAAGCTTTTTGAGGTGGATAAGCTATTTTTTCCTACTCACTGATACATTAGAAGAGACACTGGGTAACCATGGCAAGTCAATATAAAATACTGTAATGTCTGCCCTGGGAACAGAAACAGTTCTGAGGCAAGAGGATAAAACCTGAAGACCTTGAAGCATCCAGAAACCAAGAGAGTTTAAAAGGTTTTAGTTGCAAAGATATTAAGACTGGAAAGAAAGTGTAACCTTAGTGGGTCATTTCTGTCTGGACTTAAAGAACAGAGTGGAATCATTTGAAAACCAGTTTACATGTGACAAGAGAAAGGGCAATGCTACCAGGGGAGTCAGCAAGTTCCCAGTCAGAGAACTAACTGAACCCAAGGGGTCATAACGGACTGAGAAGCAGGTCTCCAAACTGACTCCAAATCTTGATGAACTTGTAAATACAAACTACTACACTGTCCCAAGTTGTCTTTGACTAAAAGATTTCAATGAATGATGGAATACTGTGTAAAATGCAGTGATTATATCCAGAATCTAATAAAAGGTCAAGGAAGGAGAAAGAGAAACCATTCCCAAAGCCCTAGGCACATGAGCAACCAAGTCACTGGGTGGCACCAAAGCAGGAAAGGCTCTAGTCATCAGCAAATGCTGTAAGGTAGTTAGGGTTATCCCTAAAGAGATCATTTTTGAAAGGTTAACCTTGCTCCTATTCAAGGGAGAAATCTCTAAGCTGAAATTAACCACTGGCATGAAAGACTGAATAGGTATGTCCTTACTGGTTTATTCTGTAAATCTAAATAGTATGCAACTCAAGCTTCCTAAAAACTCCATGGTAATTGGCCTGGAAAACCACCTTGGAAGCAAATGTTCTCCTTTTTGTTCCTATTAGGTAGAAAGACTCATGATCTATATCAGAAACACATACCTGGCACCAAGGCAACAGACTCCCACAGACTATTTCCTGGGGAAGACACGGAATGTACATAAAGGCGTCTATCTCAAACCAGTCATTAGGTAATTAGGAGAATTCAAACATCTTATTTTAACAAATTCAACATTCCTATAGAAATAGCACTTTGGAGTGACCAGTGTTAGCTGTTAGCATCAATCATAACTAAACCACAGAACCGTACTTTCCTTCCCACCTATTCTACCAAACAAGCCAACACCATCAGACATCACAAAGAACATCCTGTAAGCTGCCTGGCTTCATATCACTGTAAGCCTACAGATACCAATGAGAAGGGGTAGAGTTAGGCATCTCCAGGGGAAAGGGAAGAGGGTATTCGGACACTAGAAGACTTAGCTAAGCACATGATAATCTAAGCCAAAGGGGAGTGTTGAGGTTATAACATCCAGCAATACCACAGTAGATGGGAGTCTTCAGAGATTCCTTCCTGAAGCTCTTGTGCTAACTCCCTGCCTGGATTCAAACACAGCAGGATAATCTTATAATCATAGGACAGACAGACAGACAGACAGACAGACAGACAGACAGACAGACAGACAGACAGACAGACACACCCTTAACAGGAAAGTCTTAAGTCCTTAGCTAGGGCTACAGCACAGCATTTCTACCGTTTTCTGTGCTGTTTCAGGGGTAGGTTACCATTTAAAGAAACCCACTCTCTCCTAATGGGGACTGAAGGACAACAAACACACTCAAGACCAATACAACAGTGAACACACTAGCTGCTCCATTTTCATTCCACTGCTTTGAAATCTTGGAACCCTGGGTGTCAATACCCACAGAAAAGGCAGGACCTCACTGTGATGCCCCAAAAGAAGCCACTGCTTTCCTAGGTGCTCCTTGAGTAAAAGCCGGGCTCATGGGTCCTCTGAAGCCATGGCAGGAAGAGATGTGCTAGGTAGCTACGTGGGCAGGAGAAGAAATAGAAACAAATTCCCGGAGGATGTTTTTGGCCATTTCAATGTTGTTGTGGGCAATGACCAAAGCTTTTTGAATGTCCTGGTAGGAGTAGCCCTGACTCATGAGACACTCAATCTCACTCGAGAGCTGTGGTGAAGGGGCGCTGGCAGCAGGGTTAGCAGTGGCACCTCCACCTTGCTGACAGCTACTTGCTTTTCTTTCGGAGTTGATTCTCCGAGGGAATGGTTTTGGGGGCCGCTCAGGAACTTGGGAACTCTCATTGAAGTCTAAAAGAGAAAGGAAAGAGAATATTTGTAAATCTTGGGAAGCTCAAATTTAGGCAATAATAGTAACAATGTGCTAATAATGTGCTCTCCTATCACAGCCTAGAGAGTTCTGTTTTTTGTTTATTTTAAAACAGTAGTTCAAGCTATAGCCCAGACTGGACTAGAACTCACAGCTGTGCTCCCACTTCAGTTTCCAGAGTGTTAAGATTACAACTGTGAGCTACCATATCTGGTACAAGTCTGGGTTTATCTACCTGCAGTGCTAGACCTGAACCCAGAGCTACATACATAATAGGTAAAGAGTTCTGCTGCTGAGCTAGATAAAAAAGCTAGGTTTTAGATCTAGAGTCTTATCAAAGAGTGAAGAACCTTCTAAATATGCCATGCGCCCATTCTGGTAACAGTAATTGTGGCTTTGAGAAGCACATATAATATCTACACTGTGTTATACTTAGCAACAAGTTTACACATATCTAAACTATTCCTCCTACAAAGAAGGTGACAACACAGCCTAAACTGCAAAGAAGCAGTAAGCCAGATTGGGTGGGGATCCTATTGAGATGGGCAACTAGATACTAGATCTCTTCCATCAGCTGTTCTCAAAGTTGTCTTCAATTTCCAAAGTGACAGCTATTCTGGCTGCTTCCCTACCAGGTGGCCACAGGTGCAAATAGCAGTCCTGGATACCAGAGACCAATGAGTGTTGTGAGTGAGTGAGTGTGTGTGTGTGTGTGTGTGTGTGTGTGTGTGTGTGTGTGTGTGTGTGTGTGTGTGTGGCAGTGGCATAAAATATGTGTTTGAGAGCAGCACACTCATTCCCAGTGGGGACAGGACTCAGGAAAAAAAAAATCACTTCCATCAAGCCTAATTCCTAGAATTATACAAATACTTACAAGAGCTAGAAGCCCTGCCCTCCTCTACAGGAGGGGCTGCGGCTTATGTACCAGCTGCAGAGCTTCACTTCCTAATGTAGGACACAGGACCAGCTTTCTAACATTTAGATAACTAAGTCCACTCACTGACTTACTGCCATTATAAATCAGAGTCTAGACAGCAATACAGGACAGGAAGGCAGCCTGCAGACTCACTTGTAGGATCACCATCCAGAGATAACCAGCCAAAGGAGGAGCTGGCATTAGAGATGTCAGACAGAGTCCTGCGAGCCAGTACAGCTGGCACAGGAGGCTTAGGCACATCGTAGCCATCATCCTCATTTTCTGATTCCTCAGGGCCAGTGCTGGTGTGGGCTGTAGCCAAATTCCCTTCCCCTGGGAGAAAGTTGGTAAAAGTTATTGTCCTCACCTGACATACTTCATTTGCTGACATACTTCCATCAAGAGGTATCCATTCACTCACTCATGAGTACAACCATTTATTCCATTCAACAGTGATTCAAATGCCTACTGTGGGCCAAATACCATTTGAGGGAATGGAGATAAAATAAATCTGCACCAGCTTTCTTGTTGAACACATCAACAGTTACTCTTGCAAGGTTGATAGCTACAGATGACCACAGATTCACATGCTATTTTAGAGCCTTCTATCTGCATTTCACCTGCAAAGATCAGCCAAAGGGCTGTGTGTGCAGACTTCCTGAACTTTCATCTTGATAAACTGTTTAACATGACTATTTACCACACACACACACACACACACACACACACACACACACACACACATATCAATGTAATGGGAATAAAAGAGAGCTGCTAGTACTGAGATCCAGGCCATATAACACAGCTGTCTCCAGGCCTGGGAGGAAGAGAAACAGTTAGGACCTAGGGTTTAAAGAGTAAATAAAAGGAAAGTGGGGTCCATTCTGTACATGAACCAAAGAATTTTTGCAAAGAGTACTGAGAATCATTTTCTCTTTGGGTGAGCTACCTAAGCCAAATGTTACAGAGCATCCTGAGGGCTTTCTTTTCTTCTTATTCTTGGGACGGGGTCTCAGCTATGGAGGTATACTGGCCTCAAACTTGCAATTCTTTGCCTCAGATTCCCAAGCATTAAAATTACAGACAGGTGCTACCCCACATGGCCTATCAACTTTTAAGTAGAAGCCAGGCTACTCACCAAAGGTACTGCTTTCCGTTACAGATAGTGCTTGGGACTGAATGTTATACATTGCTTCATATGTGCAGCTGTCAATCTGCTGGTCACAGTCACATGCTCTGAACCACAAACAAAATTCTGTTATTTGCAAACTTAAGACTAAGCTGTTTCTAACTGTACTAAACCCTAATTCTTTCAAAACAACCCATACTATTTATACCAGTATCATTAATAAATACCGCAAGGCTGACTCATGGCAAGCTAAGGGTGTACATGTTCTGGAGGTCATTGTGCCACTGTGGAACCAATGCAACTGCTTATCAATATTAGAGATGTAAACCTGAGGGTCTAGATTTCTCTTTCTGCTTTACTTCTCACTAGATAATGGTATGTGCAATAAGAAAGTGAGCAGGTAAAAGACAATAAATGAATTATCCGAGTAAATACACTTGGCTCCAACTGGGACTGTTGTGAGCATACCGTGAACTCTGGGTTGCCTCTAAAGTCCGTTTGGGCTCTGGCTTCTGAGCCCCTACAGGCCTAGAGGTGGGAGTCATATACTCTGTGTCCTCTTCACTCTCCCCTTGTTCCCCAGGTGGCAGTTTTGGCACAGGAAGAGGCCTGGAAAAATTTAAAAAAAGAAAAAAAAAAGTTGGAAAATTTTCAAAGTATAGAAATAGATTTAGAACTGATACAACTCAATTTGATAAAACAAAATATATAGTACCTAGGGAACTATCATTTCCACTGACCATGGCAAGTACTTAGAAAAACATGCACCAACTACAAATTTTACTTTCAGGTGATCCAAATGATAAGCTGGGATGGGCAGTTAGTTCCAGTTATCCTCAACTCACAAGTAAGTTTTGTTACAGTAATCCTGTTAGCATTCTTTTTCTTTTACAAGGCATAAAATAAGAAACAGCACTTTCTAACAGAATGCTAGAAGTGTACAGCAGATCTCAATATAAAAACCTATCTATGGTAGTAAGATTATATAGCTTGTCAAAAGTATTACTCTAAAACATTATCACTTTTTCTCTTCAAGACTTCTGACTCTTGACCATTTCTCTCTCTCTCTCTCTCTCTCTCTCTCTCTCTCTCTCTCTCTCTCTCTCTCTCTCTCTCTCTGCTGTTGCAGCACATATTATGTAATTCTCACTTAGCTTTCTGCAATACAACTTCTCAGGGGCTGGAGAGATGGCTCAGTAGTTAAGAGCACTGGCTGTTCTTGCAGTGGATCAGGGTCCTATTCCCAGCACCCACACCTTTGCACATCTCCTATGTCTGCACATAGGGCACAGGCATATACATTCAGGCATCCACATAAAATAAAAAGAAACAAAAACTTGTGCTGTCCCACCTTATTAAAGGAGATGAAGACAAAATAACAGTTTCAGAAGAAACATGACCTCCTCTCATGTGTCTTGGAATTAATTATAACCAACAAGAAACACTTGCACTTATTTGCCTCTCAGTATTTACATAATGTTTTCCTGATTATAAAAGTAGTACACATTTTTGCTTGTATGTTGTTTTGTTTTTGTTTGTTTTTCGAGACAAGGTCTCTCTGTAACCCTGGCTGTCCTGGAACTCACACTGTATACCAGGCTGTTTTCAAACTCAGGGATCTGCCTGCCTCTGCCTCCAGAGTACTGGAATTAAGGGCATCTGTCACCACGCCTGGCCACAGCACACATTTAAAAATCATGTCATAGAAAACATAACATAACAAAGCCAAATTAATTCTTTAAAAAGGTTAATAAAAATGACAAGACTCAGTAAGACTGATCTACACACATTTACAAAAAAAAAGAATGAAAAGAAAAATATTTCAAAACACAAAATTACAGCACTCAAAGGGCTAGACTAGAAGACTTATGAGATGAGATGACTTTTTGTCTAAGATCATTTTTATTCCTTTTAGTAATAATAAAACACGAAACACACAAGTGTCTACAAATGGGCAGGAGTGCAGGTGCCCAAGGAAGACAAAGGCACTGGATCCCCTGGAGCCCAAGTTATAGATGGTGTGAGCCTCCGTGTGGGTGCTGGGAATTTAACTCAGGTCCTCCAGGAGAGCAGCAAGTCACTGTCTGGACACTTTCGTGTTTTTGAGAAGGAGTTTTGCTAGCTTGTAAACTGTAGCAATTTTACTGCCTTACCATCTCAAGTGCAGGATACCTGCATGTACCACCATCTTAGGATTTTGAGTTTGAGGCCATCATTGTCTAACTAGGGAGACCTTATCTCATGAAAAAGAAATATTCACTGTACAGAATGAAATACAGCTTTAATATGCTTACCTGGCAGCCAGAGAGTAAATGGCGTTGGCAGATGAAGAAGGCTTGATTTTTGGGTGCTCACTCTCTGGACCTGCTATTGGGCTGCTACTCATATTCTGCAAAGTAAGAAAAGGTCTGAAAAGAACCTCTCTTTCCCAACTACAGCTAAGTATCTCATCTTATTGAACCTATGGGGGGGGGGGAAATAAATCACAAGAATATTAAAAAAGACACAGACCTCACAAAACCCAAGGGTTATCACATCTGACCAAAAAAAAAAAATTCAAGTTTATTTATTCTAATTCTAAAAATAAAGTTAGTTGTCTACAGAAATATCACTTCTAGAATAATTAAGTCTATATCAAAACTCAAAATGGTCAGCCTCCTTGATGCTACTCCACAGTGCCACCACATTTGGTGCCACTCCAAATGTTAATCTTTTCTGTGAAACCAAGAAATGGTCATCTGCGTGTCATTACAATACTCAATTGTATTCTTCCCATTCTGTCTCCTCCTTAGATTTCCAACGTTCTTTTCAATTCACCCATTAAAGTTCATTACAAATTTGACGTCTGTTAGTCAGGGTCAAACCATCAGTTTATAAGAGAGATCGTGTCTTAGGTCTTTTCACCTACTGACAACTTCCAAGCCTTTGTGGATTCCTTTCATGAACTAAAGGGTCCACCTAACCCAACTATTCCCTTTTGGTAAAACACTCCCAGTTGGTCACTGGCATCTGCTACACCCCCACCCCCTCTTCTCTCTCTCCCTCTCTCTCTCCCTCTCTCCCCCCCCCTCTCTCTCTCTCTCTCTCTCTCTCTTTCTCTCTCTTTCTCTCTCCTTTTTGTTTCTTCAAGACAGGGTTTCTCCGTGTAACAGCCCTGGAAGTCCTAGAACTCGCTCTATAAACCAGGCTGGCCTCAAACTCACAGAGATTCATCTACCTCTGCCTCCCAAGTGCTGGAATCAAAGGCTCACTCACATATTCCTAAAAAGAAATGTGTGTATCAGTGTATGTGGTGTGTATGTATTTTTTTCTGAAGACTTTAATAATGTGCATAAGTGTTTTGCTTGCATATATATATGCAAACCACATGTGTGCTTTGTCCCCTTAGGAGTCAGAAAAGAGTATTAGATTTACTAGAATTGGTTATAGAAATTTGTAGGGTACCATGTGGGTTTTTGGAATTGAACCCAGGTCCTCTGTAGTAGTAGCAAGTATTCTTACATACTGACCTTCTCTCTAACCCCCTTGTTTTAAAAAAAAAAAAAAAAAAAAAAATTAAAAAACAAAACATTTATTTATGGCCAGGTGGTGGTGGTGCATGCTTTTGATCCCAGCACTTGGGAGGCAGAGGCAGACAAATCTGTAAATTTGAGGCTAGCCTGGTCTACAGACTGAGTTTAAGGATAGTCAGGGCTATAACACAAAGCAGCCTTGTTTCAAAACAAAACAAACAAACAAAAAAATCCACATTTATTTATTTTGTATGTGTAAAAGTCACAAGATAATTTTCAGGATTCTTGTCTCCTCTTTTATTACATGTGTCCCAGGGCTCACACTTGGGTCATCAGGCTTACCAACAAGTGTCTTTACCTACTGAGTCATAGTATCAGCGCTTGGGTCTTTCTCTCCTTTCTTTGAGACACAGTCTAATTGTGTAATCCTAACTGGTCTAGAATTTATTATGCTGAACCACGTCATCAGTCCTTAGTTTACACACTTCTCATAATTAGGAATTATACTATCTCTGAATTCTATTCAAAACCTATCAACTTTAACCTAAAAATTAGGTACAGTTGTACATATTTGTAAACTCAACTACTTAGGAAGCTAAGGCAAAAAGATCAAGAATCTGAGGCCAGCCTGGAATACAAACCAAAACTATGTCAACAAAACAAAATGCACCCTGCCCCCAGTCTCTCTATGCAGCCCTGGATGTCCTGGAATTTGCTCTGTAGACCAGGCTGGCATTGAACTCAGAGGTTCAAATGCCTGTGTCTCCCAAGTGCTAGGATCAAAGGTATTTGCCACCATACCAGTTTAAAACAAAACAAAAAAACACTTTGACCATAAAATGCCACCCACAGATTGTATTGCGTTAAATGGTTTAAAATATAGGACTCACCATGGAAGTATCCAGACTAAATGTGCTTCCAAGCCTAGGAACATCTACTCTGGGTTCCATTTGTGAGGGCAATGAAAATGGAAGTGAGTGCCGATTGGTCAGTTCTCTTCCATTCCAAGGATCATTAGGGCTTGGGGTAGCTACTGGTACTTTAGGGATTGGCCGAGGTAACCATGAGTCCCCTGGGCGGCTAGAGGGGACAGGGGGCAGTTTGTCTCTAGATGGACAATCGCCTGGTGTACAAGGCAGGGGGCGTCTCTGAGGCCGTGTTTCTGTTCCAACAGAGTAAGGCCGGTCTGGAGGAGGTGGTGGCGGAAGATCTCGAAGTGTGGGAGGTATTGGTAATGGTTTGTCTTTATGAAGAGAGCCAGAAGCAGCCTATGAAAATAAGATGGAAACAAATCAATCAAAACCACTTTTATACAAGAAAAGCCCAGCAAGATGTAGAAATGGATAATGCTTTGCCTTGGAAGTGGCCCCCAGAACTGAAGAGCCAGCAGGGACAGACGTTCGCTGTTGTAGAAGATCAAGTCTTGGTGGCACTGGAGGAAGGGAAGCTTGTGGAGCCATGGAGAATGGAGAGGAAGGCCTTTCCACCTAGGACCAATGAGATGTTAACAGGTTACTCTTGTTTAGGGAACAGCATCTTTTAATCCTAAAGCTATAGACAGAAGATACTGGGATCACAGGTGCTGGGTCATACAAATATCAGATCGCAGATACTTTTGGAATCCTGAACTACATTTATATCACCATAAGGGAGCACTCTCAATCAGATAGCAAGCTACAAAACAGACCCTACCTTACCATTTTAAAAATTATTACAATTCTATCTCTTCATCTTTGGAGAAAAAATAATACTGTCAAGATTAAAACTAGGTAAATGTGCTTGCTGTGGACACCTGGCAACGTTGAGCTCAATTCTTAGCATGCATGTAAGGTGGAAGGAGAGAACTGATTCTACAAAGGAGAGATGGCTTATCAGTTGGGAGCACTAGCTGCTCTTCCAGAGGTCTTGAGTTCAATTCCCAGCAACCACAAGATGGCTTGCAATCATCTCTAGTGGGATCTGGTGCCCTCTTCTGGCATAAAGGAATATATGCAAATAAACAAATCTTTTTTTAAAAAAAAAGGAAGAAAAAAAGACCACAAAGATTGTTTTCTGACCTTAGGAATGCCAAGGCAACCCCCCAACCTCACACATAAACACTCAACACACACACACACACACACACACACACACACACACACACACACACAAAGTAAATAAATAAATAAAAATAAAAATAAAAATAATAATAATAATAATAATGAGAAGAAGGAGAAGAAGGAGGAGGAGGAGGAGGAGAAATTTAGGATAAAAGACTTATATTATCTGGAAAAAAAAAAGGGATAGTAAGTAAAATTTCTAAAAACAACCAAAATATGCAGGAAACACTGAAGAGACAAAGATAGACTGAAGCCTCAAAAATCAGGCTCTACTTCAGCTGAAAACTCAGCTTAACATCAGGACTAAAAAATGCTGCTATTCACCAAGCTAACTCTCACTCCATCAATATCTAGTCCAGCACTCCCTGATTTCTAAAGACCTTCAAATCTACAACTTCCCTCTTGTTCTACTCATTAACTTGAAACTTGACTTTTAATAATAACTAGCTTCGTAATGGGCACTGTGGCACCCTTCACTTTTATAAGAAAACAAAGATAGGGCAAACATGAAAACTGTGAATACAGGGCAAGAAAAGTGAGGAAGAGCGAGGGCACCATGATAGATGCCAACAGTAAGGATACCATGGCACATGGCAAGAGGAATGAGGATACTATTATGTATGGCACATGGCAAAAAGAGTGAGGACACGAAAGAGCAAAGCCACTAGAATCTAGAAGTCCTTGGAGCTTTTGTGATTTAGCACTGAGATAAATTATCTTTTAAAATTTCATTTTTATTTGTGTATCTGTGTGAGTGAATAACAACTGTGTGCAGGTAGCCACAGAGGATGGAATATGGCACCAGATCCCTCCCTACCCATTTATTTGAGCTGGACTTAAAGTATAACTGGTTGCAAGCCCCTTGACATGGACATTGGGCACTGAACTTGTCCTTTGGAAGAGCACTGAGCTATCTCTCCAGCTCCCTGAGCTGAATGTCTGTAATTAGAATCCTATAACTAGCCACTGTTCTTAATTAGGGTTACTATTGCTGTAATTAAACATGAGCAACTAAACTTGGGCTTACACTTCCACATCACTGTTCACCATCAAAGGAAGTCAGGACAGGAATGCACACAGGGCAGGATCTTGGGGGCAACAGCTGATGTAGAGGCCATGGAGGGAGCTGCTTACTGGCTTACTTCCTATGGCTTGCTCAGCCTGCTCTCTTATAGAACCCCAAACCATCAGTCCAGATGGCCCTACCTACAATGTGATATGCCCTCCCCCATAAATCACTAATTAAGAAAATGCCCTATACGCTGGCCCAAAGCCTGATCTTATGGAGGCATTTTTTCAAATGAGGTTCCCTCCTCTCTGCTAACTACAGTTTGTGTCAAGTTGACATAAATCTAGCCAGCACACCATATCTAATCAAATGCTGAATAAAAATATTATGACATCAAAGGTTCCAAAACCCTTCTACCTTTTCAGAGATACTTCAAAGATTTATTTTTACTATTTTTAATTATATATATGTGTATGTGTGTAGTCATTTGTATGTGAGTGCATGTGACTACAAGGTCACTTGTGGAATCCTCCAGGAACTGGAGTTACAGGTGGTTGTGAATCAAACTTGGATCCTCTAGAAGAATAGCATATGCTCTTAACCATTGGTCCACCTCCCCAGGATCCCAGAAAGGTATTTTAAGGACATACTTCCCTCAAAAAAAGAGAAAGAAAACATTGGATGCAAGAAATAAGCTTGTGAACAGAGGAGAGGCACTCATGTCCCATGGGAGGAAAGGAAAGGTCTCAGGGTGACAGGAACACAGTACATTTAGAGAATGAGAGACCAGATGGAAGGAGCACAGATGACCCTGAGTATCACAACACTGTATTATACGTTATCTACTACACTGTACAACTTGCTGATAGCATTTCTTTCCTTTTTTTGACACAGGGTTTCCCTGTGTAGTCCTGGATGTCCTAGAACTCCCTGTGTAGATCAGGCTGGCCTCTAACTCACAGAGATTCACCTGCCTCTGCCTCCCAAATGCTGGAATTGAAGATGTGTGCATCACCACTGCCTGGATTAGCATTTATTTCTTAATGCAGCCTCCTAGATGCTTGAGAATATGGTTTACTTGGTAGTGACAGATGCAAACTGAAAACTAGATAAATAATTATTTCAGAAAAAAACAGGAATTGAGGTTAAAAAAAAATCACTTTATACAACACACACACACACACACACACACACACACACACACACACACACACACTCACACACCCCTCAGATTAATGACATGGGTCAGGGTACAGGTCAGAAAAAGAAACAAAACATACAACAAGCTGGGCAGTGGTTGGTGCACTCTTTTAATTGCAGCACTCCAAGAGACAAAGACAGGCAGATCCCACTGAGTTCGAGACCAGCCTGGTCTACAGAGCAAATTCTAGGACAGCATCCAAAGCTACACAGAGAAACCCTGCCTCAAAAAACAAACCAAACAAACAAAAAATACAACAACAAATGACAGCTACATGGGTGTAAAGAACCAGGCAATCTCACATTTTCATACACCTTTATGGTTGAGATGGGGGGAGGGACAAATTTTAATGTCTTTTAAAAGTTAAAATATAATAAACTGAAAGTTATAAAGAATAAGAAAATACTACTCAGCTGCCATTCAATGAAGAAATGAAATAATAATATTTTTATAGAATTCTCATGCATCCCCCTTCCCTTAATCCTCAGTTCTAACATATGTTTTGTTTGTTTTTAAAGAAAGCCTCCCAGTGTGGCCATGACTTCCCTGATGATGAACTAACTACAAGCTATAGACCCTTTCCTCCCAAATTGCTTTTGGTCAGTGTTTTATCACAGTAACAGAAATGCTGACCAAGACACCTGTCTAACACCAGCTATATCTCCAAGCCCCAAAATTCCAGTCTTACCTTGGCACCTGCCAACTCCTTCATCATGAAGAGAGAATCATCAGCTCGTTCATCATCGTCATCATCATAATTTGGGGAAGGAGCTCCTTCTGCTCCTTGTCTTAATAGACTGCCACTACCTCTGGGGTCAAATGGATCCACCACGATGGGCTCAGTACCTTTGATTTCACATCGGCAAAAAGGACAGCCCTGACCTTCTGATTCCTGCAGAAGAAGCAGATGAGAGTAACAGATATTCTCAAAGAACTTTACATATTCATCTACTAATAACTATACTTCCTAGAGATAGAATTAACAAAGAATATAACTCAGAGGCAGTGTGTGCTTATCAGGCCATGGAATCATTCCTCAGTGCCCAGAAGAAGACAGAAAAAAGGAGAAAAGTTAGGCATTGTGGCCCACCCTTGTAATGTCAGCACTTGGGAAGTTAAAGCAGAAGGCCCAGGAATTTGAAGTCACCTTCCAAAACTGATTTGGAGGCCAGCATTGGTTAAATGAGGCCTTACCTTAAACATCAAAAAAAAAAAAAAAAAAAAAAAAGGGGGTGGGGGAGGAAGCAAGCAAGTAAGAGGGAGAAGAGGATTTAAAAATTAAACTTATCCCATCCTTTTTATGTATAAATCACATATAATACATGATTCTCAGAGTAATCACATAGAAAAAAGAGTGTGGATATCCATACCTGCCATGATGTAAGGCAGGATGTGCACATGAGGTGACCACAGGGCTCAATCTTTACATCCTTATCATTTTCAGCGCATATTTTACATAGTTGAAATGTGGAGCCCATCTCACAGTATAATTCATATTGTTCCTGAGATGAAAAAAAATTGAGAGATGTGTTGAATGAATGACACTAAATGTTAGCAAAACAAAAACCAAAAGACTGTCAAATAAATAGAAATGTCACAACATTTCTAAGGAAATGGCTGTCAGTAGAAAAACTGCTTGCTGCACAAGCATGAGGACCTGACTGCAGATCCCCAGGACCACTAGAGCCAGATATGGTGATACACGTCTGTAGCCCTAGTGCTCGGGGACAGAGACAGAGGGATCCAGGGGCTTGATGCCCAGCCACCCAAGCCAATCAGTCAGCTCCAGGTTCAACAAGAAACTGCTTCAAAAAACCAGAATGGAGAGTGGCTAAAAGATACCCAGTGTTGACTTTGGTTAGGCCTCCAAATACACAAGCACCACAACACCACACAAACCACAACACCCCCCCACACACATATACACACACAATCTAATCAATGGTCTAAAATCTGTTACAATACCTAGACTATATATTGAGTTCTGAGAGCACATCTGAAAGCTTGGCTTCCGAGATATATAATTATAAAACAAAACTTACCTGGGTTACTTTGATATGATCTTGTGGAGTTGGTTCACATAAACCTGTCAGGTCGGGATTTTGATTTCGTCCATCAGGAAATAAATAGCTAAAAGGAGATTAATAATCCTTGGGGTTTCACCTAGGTCAATTTATCAGTGCAAACTAAAACAGACAAATGAGATCTAACACATCTTAAAAGTAACAAAAGGCGATGGCTCTTTCATTAAGAAAACTGACTACTCTTCTGGAGGATCCAGGGTTTTTTGTTGTTTTGTTTTTATTTTGAGACAGGGTCTCTCTATGTATCCCTTGCTGTCCTGGAACTCACTGTGTAGATCAGGCTGTCCTGCAACTCAAAGACCCAACTTCCTCTGCCTCCACAGTATTGGGATTAAAGGTCTGCACCACCACAGCCAAGAGTATCCAGGTTTTATTACTAACACCCACTTGGAGGCTCACAACTGTCTGTAACTCCAGTTCCAGGATTATGATGCCCTCTTCTGGTCTCCTCATGTAACAGGCATACAAGTGGTGCCTACAGAGGCATGCACACAGGCAACACACCCATACACATTAAAACAAGTAACAAGCTATGTGTGGTGGTGGTGCACACCTTTAATCCCAGCACTTGGGAAGCAGAGACAGGCAGGACTCCGAATTGGAGGCAAGCCTGGCTGACAAAATGAGTTTTAGGCCAGCTAGCCAGTGCTACCTAGTGAGACTCTATCTCAAAAAATCAAACCAAGGCCAGGTGGTGGTGGTGGCAAACTCCTTTAATCCCAGCACTCAGGAGGCATAGACAAATGGATCTGTGAGTTCAAGGCCAGTCTGGTCTACAAAGTGAGTTCCAGGACAGGTTCCAAAAGCTACACAGAGAAACCCTGTCTCTAAAACAAACAAACAACATCCTACCCCCAAAATCAAAACAAATCCCCAAATAACTACCACCTTGGCCTGCAGTCTGTACCCCTATCTTCAATGAATGGCCAGGAGGGATAAATATTGTTTTCTTTTGTTTTTGATTGCTGAGGGAGGGCTTTGTTATATAGCTTAGGCTGGCCTCAAACTCATGATTCTTGGAATGCTGGGATTATGGGTACATGTCCTGCATTTGCTTTTGACTAGACTTTATACAGACCCTCCCCCCCCCCCCCACCAATGAGCCACTGAGATCATCTACCAGTGGCTTCTAGCACCAGACTGCTCAGATGCTAGGAGAAGCACCTCTTCTTGCCTCAATGCTAATGCGGAGATGATACATAATTGAACAACATATTTTCCTAGTAACTTTAGAACACAGTTGCTATTCTAATATGCACTCAATAGTATTTTCAATATTTACTGACTGAAAATGAACTTAAATCCCAAAGGAATGGTAATTTAGGAGTAAGAATTTAACCATAAATATTAGCATACAACACAAAAGGTCAAGGCCCAAAGGGGGAAAAAAAAAACTGCTGAGCAGACTAAAACTGGGCTGAAAGTCACTGAGGTCCGTTGTCATTGGAACATCTAATCACCCTCACAATGACTAGTTAAATAAGCAGCAGAAGGTCCTCATCCTTGCACAGCTTTTTATTCTAATTTGGCTTTAAAACTAAGCTATTTGGAAAAAGATAAAGTTTACTTGTGGTAATAACTAAACAAACAAAGTCAACAACAAAGAAAGCCAGTCTCACTTAGGAAACCCCTAAGAACAAAGTTGCTCCAACCTCAAGGTAGGACAAGGCAACATGTTAACACATTCCTGAAATTTTAGTCTGCAGAGAAAATATGCAATAGAAGCCATTAATGAAAAGGCACTGGTGTTTGGAGCTCCTAGATGCTAAGAGACAACAGAAAGCTGTGATACTCACAAGCCTTCCCTGAAGCCATCAATCAGTGCTTGGAAGAGCGGTTTATTGTGTGGGATTGTCTGCAGAATGTTCCCATCAGCAGTAACGTAGCCAATAGCCCACTGACCCAGACGAGTACAGCTCAGCCGGAAGATGTAACTGAGGACAGAGATTATCAGAAATCTCAATATATATGCTGGTATCAGACAGAAGGCAAGATAGACACAAATTAAAATAACAACAACAAAACCATTAAGAATAACTTCTTTAGGGGGAAAGGATGAATATGAATAAAAACAAAGTATATATGAAAAAGTAAATAATAAAACTCATTTTTCTTTTGTATGCTTACTTGAATTTAAAGTAATTATTTTCAAGGGACTGGGACATAGCTTAGGGGAAGAATGAATACTTAGTGTGCTTGCAGGCCAGATTGGTTAAATCTCCAACTTAAAAAACAAAAACAAAAAAAACTCCTCTAATGATTCCAGAACAGAAGCAAAATACATCTAGACTTCATTGCTCTATTTATTGGGGATACGGTTTTGCTATATTTTTCAGACTGGTTTCAAACCATCCTCCTGCTTTAGCTTTCCAAGCTCCTGCGTACTAAGACTCCAAGCACCCAGCATAACCTTTATTCTAAATTGGCTTAAAAACATTTACTAAATCACAGGAGCTGATTATGTCAATCCTATCCCCAAATCTGGGCCACCAGGGAACCAATAAAAGATGATGTTCCTTCAACTCTAACAAAAATCACGAAAAAGTGAAACTGCTTCAATATACTCACCTGCCAGGTTTGTGAATGAACTTCTGGAGCCGTGCTTTCACTTCATCATATGTCAAGAAAGCCATGTAACCAGGGTGAGTTACAGCAAGGCTGTTCCAATTTCTGAGCAAAGAGGACCAAGGCTAAAGAAATGAAAGATCAATAACAGACCATTTGGTTCAGACACACAACAAGCCTCACAACAACGAAGAACAAAAGGAAAAACTTCAACTTTCAACTACAAATTCTGACTTGTCACAAATTCTCTATTGTCATTCTTTGGAAAGACAAGTATGTTTGGGAAAATAGAAATTTTGAGAGCTAAGAATATGAGCTGCCTTGTATAAGGAAACAACTACACATACAAAATTGCTCAGCAGCTCTTACCAGTATTAAGGTCAAACAACGACAAGACCCAGAAAAACAGAATAGGGCCTATATGTGCAATTATTAAGCTCTTAATGGATGTTTATTCATACACACATTGAAGTACCGATGCATTTTAGGTTTAACAATCTAGAATGGAATAAGAAGCCAGGTATGGTGGCACATACTATAATTCCAGTGCTTTGGAGGTAGAAGAAACAGGTGGATCAGGAGTTCAAGGCTAGCCTTGCGCTACATAAGATTTTGTTTTCAAAATAACAGAGAAAGAATTGAACAACAAAGGAATAAGAAATGAACTTAGGACCTTTCCCAACTCTCAGACCCACTTCTAATCATGGGAATGCCTTTCCCTATCTCTCTTAATAAACTGTCTCTATTTCTCCCATTTCCACAATTCTAAAATTAATAATAATATTTGAGTTCATTTTAATCTTTCTTTTGCTTACAAGTTTCTAAAATGAATCAAAATACTTTTAGATTGTATTGTTTATTTTATGCATAGGAGTATTTTGCTTGCAAGTATGTATGCACCCTACATGCATATTGTATGATGCCCACAGACGTCATGACAGGGCATTAGATCACCTAGAACTAGGGTTACAGATAGTTGCAAGTCACCATGAGAATTGAAGCAGGGTTACCTGAGAGAGCAGAAAATGCTGTAAACTGTTGAGCCATCTCTCCAGCCCTGAATCAGAATACTTTTATGATAGACAAAATCCTTAATGTTACTTTTTTTTTCTAGTTGAGACACATCTAGGCCATGTTGGCCTCTAACTCACTCTGTGACCCAGGCTGGCCTTGAACTCCGCAATCATCCTGCCTCAACACCCTAAGTTGTAGGATTAAAATCGCAAGCCACTATTCTCAGCTTTATCTTTTTTAAAAAGAGTTTTCTCTTCAGAAAAACAGCACCAGGTGAGTCAATGACTTGAGAATCCTACCTGAAACAGTCGTGTAAAGATATCAAATTCAAAAACAGATATATAATCATTGCAAGTCAGATCAATAGTAGACTTCAGAGCCATGGCCTCCAGGCCAGAGCTGATGGGGTGCACTTCATGAAGGGCCTGTCGAAAGCTCTTCCAAGGAACTATTGTTCTGGGATGAAGTGGGATGAGAGAAGGCACAATGAGATAACAGGCAACTACAGACACTACTATCACTGAGGAAAGGCAAGCAAGCCACATTAAATTCCCAATATTAAAAACAACTCTCTCACAGAAGCCAAGTTATATTTAGAATAAGGGATATGTTTTAATGAGTAACAGAGATGGTTTTCTACAATTCTGTAGCCAAAAATGTCACATAATAATCCTTTTTTCATCTTTCTACAGGCATTTGTTCTATCCTAGAACCACAGAAGGAAGAGGTTTTGTCTTTAAAACAAAACAAACACTGGTTAGCCTCGAACTTTCCATCCTCTTCCTCAGCCTCAACATGCTGAGATAAGAGAAGCAAACCACTACACCATTTTTTTCTTTGGAAATGGCATCTCACTATGTAAGTCTGGCTGGCCTGGTGCTCACAGGGACCCACCTGTCTCTGCTGGGACTAAAGGCTTGATCCATCACACCTGGCTTTGAACTAAACTTTCAAATCACAATCAGGCAGGGTGGTGGTGCTATACCTTTAACTCCAGCACTCGGGAGGCAGGTGGATCTCTGGGAGTTTGAGGCCAGCCTGGTCTATAGAGTGAGTTCCAGGACAGCTAGGGCTGTTACACAGAGAAACCCTGTGGAAAGGAAAGGAAAAGGGGAAGAGAAAGAAAAAAAGGGAAAGGAAAGGGAGAGAGAGGGAGGGAGGGAGAAAGGAAAAAGGGAAATCACAACCAGCCCATATTTTATGTAATATAATTTTGTTTTTATTTTTGTGATGCTTGGAATTAAACCAGGGCCTTAACATGTCAGACAAGTAGTATAATCTCCATAATTCTAGCTCAAACATTAATTGTTTTTTTTTTATTGGGGGTTTTTGTTTGCTTAGTTTTTTTGAGAAAAGCAAAAAGCAAAAATAAAACTTGGGGCAGGAACCTTTTTATTACTGCCTGGCCTCAAAGTCCTGCCTCTGTTTCCGAAGTGCTGGAATTACAGGTGTGCACCACCAAGCCTCGAGAAGCATTAGCATTTTTTTATTAGTATAATTTCTTCACTTCAAGAGGTTGGAAACAGGACCTGGATCACTGTAGGCAAGTGCTGTACTGCATTATAACCCAAGCCCTGGAACTTTTACTAGCACTCAGGAGGCAGAGGCAGAGAGATCTCTTGAGTTCAAGGCCAGTTTGGTCTACCAAGAGCATTCCAGAACAGCCAGAGTTACACAAAGAAATCCTATCTTCAAAAACAACAATAAATAAGAAAGAATGCAACCCATACAAACCATTTTTGGAAGCAATTAGGCAATACTTAGTAGAGGGGGAAAAAAGTGAAACTCCGTGACTTACCAGTAACATTTTTAATTAAGGAGAAATTCTAGTTTATGAAAATAACTATGACACCATTCACTTAAACACTGTTTGAAACAGCAAATAATTTGAATTGTGGGGCTGAAGAGGTGGCTCAGTATTAACATTAGGTATCACTCTTCCACAAGACCCAAGTTCAATTATAGCACCATAACTAACAGCTCACAACTACTGTAACTTCAGCTCCAGGAGATGTGACACCCCCTTCTGGCCTCTATACTGCACTCACATATATAAATAAATACATATACACAGTTTTAAAAAACTTAAACTAATAATCTGAAATGTAAATGCCCATTAGCAGAACAGACAGGGAGAAAAGAGGAAGAATATTCATTCAATCAAAGAATACAGACTTGGTTTCTCTATGTAGTCCTGACTAGCTGTCCTCCAACTCTCTGTAGATCACCTGGCCTCAAATTTAGAGATCCGCCCTCTGCCTCCCATGTGCACCATCACCACCCAGCAGCATTTCAGTATCCTAAATATTTTGTTTTCTGAGAGGGTGTCATGTTGCCCAGGCTAGTCCATGCTCATCTTCCTTTCATCTCTCTAGCACTGGGATTATAGCCACAAATCACCATTCCTGATTTAAAAAAAAAAAATTAGCAGGGTGTGGTGGTGCATGTCCTTAATCCTAGCACTTGACAGGCAGAGACAAGTGGATTTCTGAGTTCCAGGACAGCAAAGGCTGTTACACAGAGAAGCCCTGTCTTTAAAAAAAAACCAAACTAATAGTAATAATAACAACAATAAAACAAAATTTTTTCTTTTAAAAATTTTGTTATTGGTGGTTGTGTGTGTTTCTATGTGAGCGCAGAGTGCCATGGTGCACATGTAGCTATCAGAGGAAAACTGTGGAATCAGTCCTCTCCTTCCATCTTTACACAGGTTCCAGGGATCAAACTCAGGGTGTCAGGTTTGTGTGGCAGGCACTTTACCTACTGAGTCATCTTGCTGACCCACTGTGTTTTAAAATTCTAAACAAATATCTCCTAACATAAGCTTTAGTTTTTCATAGTTAGGTTCATCATTTAGAGACTTACTTTTCCCCAAAAGCTTTTCTCCAAAATTCTGCAGCATCTGCTTTAGTAATCCGAAAAGTGTCTCCTTGGAAGAGTCCACTTGGAAAGATACCTTTCAGTTCTGCCAGCATGTGGCTGAAGATCAGGGATAGTTTGGTTAGGTTTCGCCTACAAATGACCAAAGTAGAACAATTAAAACATAAATTACTGATTTTCTGTTGTTTTGTTGAGACAGGGTTTCTCTGTGTAGCTCTGGCCATCCTGGAACTCCCTCTATAGACCAGGCATGCCTCTAACTCTTGCCTCCCAAGAGCTAGGATTAAAAGCATACACCATCACCACCCAGCAAATGACTGACATTTTAAGTATACTGAATTCACCATACAAAGTAGCTTAACATAAACATGAAAAGAAGTTTATAGTTTCTAGTCAATAATACTAAATAAAAAGCATGGCAAATGATGAGAGGAAAGAATGTGTGACAATAGCTACGACTTCAAGAATTATTTTTGCTCTACCAACAAATGAAAAATGAAAACCTAACGTATCCCATCTCTCTCCCTACTCAAAGAAATGTTGTAAAGTAAATAAGAAAAAGCCCCAAAGTCAAATATTTGAGCTTAATTAAGCTAACAGGAACAAATTTACTTTATGATGACAGATAAAAGAACACATTAAACAAACCCAAAAACTTTTCACATTTCACAGCCAGAGCCACACAATCACAAAAAGAAAGGCAGTGGCAAAATGTTGGATTTATTGTTCTTCAGAAACCTTCTTTAAAATAAAAAAAAGAAAAAAATGCATATGTGGTAATATATATGGTAATCCATCCAAGATGATACCATAGCCAATAATAACTACTGAAATGTCCAGACCTAACAAATATTCTCACTAAGTCAGACTTGGTAAAAACTATACTAAAATTGTAAATCACTACTTCTTTTTACAAAAAAACTAAACGTTAACATCCAAAGCAAATATGTACATATACTACTACTGATTTTAACAATCAACTTTATCCTAGTAACCTATTTTAACAATCAACTTTATCCTAGTAACCTATACTTAATGGATGCGATTTGCGAGGAAGTACCAATTTAACCCAGGTGATGCCTCTAATTTGATAAGACTGTCCTCATTATCTTTAAAATCAGTACCAAACAGAACAGGACCTAGATGTTTTAGATACTATTAAATATCAAACCAACTACCAATTCGACATATTTCCCTTATCCTAATAATATTCTATTTATGTATTCAAAACTCAATATTCTTGCTATATAGCTGGACTGACTACAAAATCTCAAACCATGATCAATCAATTATTGATGTCCTATAAAAAGCATCTTTAGAAGACAGTGGCCGTTGGTGGCGCATGCCTTTAATTCCAGGACTTGGGAGGCAGAGGCAGGCGGATCACTGTGAGTTTGAGGCTAACCTGGCCTACAAAGCAAGTTCCAGGACAGGTTCAAAAGCTACACAGAAAAACCCTGTCTTAAAAAAAAAAAAAAAAAAAAAAAAAACACATTTTCATCTGTTATACTAGAGTGCCATCAGATGCTTTTTGTCTTTCCAAAGCAAAATAAATGAAGCACAAATCAACTCTGACTTTTGCAAACTGCTGCTGGGACATTTTCTAATCAGCTTTTCAACATGTAAGCTTCTTTTTACCCTGAAGTGTTTTTCCTTGCACTGTGAGATCATCTGATTATTCCTGTTTAGGTCTTCTACTGTTGATAAAAGTAGAACTTAACCCAAGATTAAGAACTCATCATACCCAGCCACATAACCTTCAATCTACAATTTGTTCTGCCTACAACATATGCTGGAATAAAGGTGGTGCAGAAATTATGGGAATTGCCAACCCCCAAGTCCCATGCCACAAGAAGAAGCCCACCACTGACACTACCTGAACCACCAGGACCTAGAGGCTAGATAGCACAGAGATCTAGGAAAGAACCAAATACAACTGGGGGGGGGGGGGAAGAAAAGAAATGATGCCTAATGATATTCTGCTATACTCATAGATTGGTGCCTGACCCAACTGTCAGAGAGCCACCAATAGAAACCAGCAACCAATAGAAACAGATGCAAAGATGCAAGGCCAAGCATTAGGCAGAGCTGTGAAGAAGGGGAGGAAGGTTTGTAGGAGCCATAGCAATCAACTAAGATGGAATTTTAGGGGCTCACAGAGACTAAATTGACAACATATTTGTTACAGTTATGTCTACTTGTGGAACTCCTAATAGTGGCAGGAGCTGCCTCTGACATTTTTGTGTATGTGTTTCAAGGAAGGGTTTCACTGTGTAGAGACTACCTGTCTAGGAACTCACAGAGAGATCTACCTGCCTCTGCCACACAAGTGCTAGGATTAAGGGTGTGCACCATCACCTCTTAGATCTTTCTCTGACTCTGTTGCTGGCTTTTGGGACCTATGCTTCATCCAGTCTTAATATGAGGGGAGATGCCTAGTTTTTTTTGTTTTTAATTCCTTTATTAGCTTTAAAAAACAAACAAATGCTTTATTTTATGTGCACTGGTATGAAGGTGACAGATCCCGTGAAACTGGAATTACAGACAGTTGTGAGCTGCCATGTGGGTGCTGGAAACTGAATCTGGGTCCTCTGGAAGAGCAGCCAGTGATCTTACCACTGAGGTTATCTCTCCCCCACCCCTCCCTGAAGAGCGTAGTCATACCACAACTTGATATGCCATGTTTGGTTTATACCCATGGGAGGGCCACTATTTTCTGAACAGAAATGGAGGAGGAGTAGGAAGGAGGGCAGATGGGAGGTTGAGGGGAGGGAATGGGAGGAGAGAAAGCACTGTGGTCAGGTTAACCTAATAATAATAATAAAAAATAATAATAATAATTTTTTTAAAAGAAGTCAACAGGAGCAGGAGAGATAGCTCAGAGGTTTAGAGCACTGACTGCTCTTCCAGAGGCCCTGAGTTCAATTCCCAGAAACCACATAGTGGCTCACAACCATCTGTAATGAGCTCTGGTGCCCTCCTCTGGCCTACAGGCATGCATGCAGGCAGAAAGAACACTGTAGACATAATAAATCTTAAAAAAAAAAAAAAAAAAAAAAAAACCAACAACAAAAACTCATCAACTAGAAACCCCGGGTTCAATTCAGGGTTGGGAGGAGATTATATCCTAAGTAGTATATGAAACAGAACTTAGTAGAACATTAAACTGCCTAACAGGAACCAAGTATTATAGAACATTATGCTGAATGTAACTTGTGAAGGCAGGGAGAGCCTATGATTCCCTAAGATATACCAAACTATTGGAAACTTAGGATGTATAAAGGACACTGCTACATGACCAGTGACAAGACATTTGAGAGTAAAAATACTTGCTGCCAAGCCTGATACCGAGTTCCACATTCCAGAGCCCATGTGGTAGAAAAGCACAATGATTCCCACAAGCTGTCCTATGACCTCCATACATGTGCAGTGACAAATTTTTAAACAAAAACTGTGTTAAAAAGAGAGATAGGTGGTCCTAGAGGGATAACCCAGTGGTTAAGAGCACTGGCTTCAAGTTAGGCCAGTCATTAGTTGTCCACTCATACAAGTTCTGAGCCACCATTGTCCCCTACACATCTTGAATGCAGGATAGGTTGTAGGTAGGTGGTTTTGTGGCTGGGTTGGTAGCCCATGTCCACCACTGATTTAACTTGATGCCCACACCACAAGAGGGAGCCTATGTCCTACACTGCCTAGACGGCCCAGAGACCTAGGGTAGAACCAAATACAACTGCCCCGCCCTAAAGTCAATGAAATGATTCCTAATGACATTCTGCTATACACATAGATTGGAGCCTAGCCCAATAGTCATCAGAGAGGCTTCCTCTGGCAGCTGATGGGAACAGATGCAGAAACTCAGAGCCAAACATTAGGCAGAGCTCAGGGAATCTCACAGAAGAGGGGAGCCAGTGGGGTCGAGGACACCATGAGAACACGGCACACAGATTCAACTAAGCAGAGCTTATAGGGGCTCACAGAGACTGAAACTGCAATCACAGAGCCTGCAAGGGTCTGCACTAGATTCTCTGCAGATGTTACGGTTGTTTAGCTTGGGATTTTTGTGGAACTCCTGGGAGAGGGTGTGTCTCTGATTCTTTTGCCTGCTCCTGGAACCTTTTCCTACTACTGGGTTGCACAGTCCAGCCTTGATGAGGGTTTATACCTAGTCTTAATTGCATCTTGTTAATGCTGTGTTCAGTTGATATCCCTGGGAGGACTACTCTTTCTGAAGGGAAACAGAAAGCAGTTGATCTGAGGGAGATGGGAGGTGTTTGGGGAGGACCTAAGAGGAATGGAGGGAGGGGAAACTGTGGTTGAGCTATATTGTAAGAAAACCCAGTTTCAGTTCCCAGTACCTAAACATGACAGCTAACAACTGTCTTCAGAGGACGTTATATCCTCTTCTGACTTCCATGGGTGCCAGGCACACATGTGGTGCATACTTATTTATGCAGGCAAAACATTTACACACATTTTTTTTTAAAAAAAAGTATAATTGTGTTTTAAAAAGTATACAGTAGTGCACAAGTAGGTTATGTGCAAATCTTTGGCCATCTTATGCATCTCACTTCTTTCTGAAAACAAACCTTGATTCTCCAATATTTGTTCCTGTTCTTTAGCATTTATTCCAAATCCTTTGAGATATTTCCCAAATATTTGCTCTTTGCTGTTTTCCATTCTTTTTAGTTCTTCTCTTCCTTTGTAATACCAGGACTTTTAAAAACTACCCTGAATAAAGTTGGAGACATGGCTAAGCACTTAAGAGCACATACTGCTCACACACAGAACAGAAGTTTGAATCCCAACACCCACACCAGGCAGCTTACAACCACCTGTAATTCTCCTTAAAGGAAATCCTCTAGCAAATCCATGCCTGTAGCCTCCACAGGCACTGGCTCTCATGTATACACTCGCACACACGCACACCCCACACACTACATATTCCTTATCTTGGGCTTCTGTAGCTTTCTAACTGTTCACCTTACTTCTCCATCAACAGGAGCACTTGAAAACAATACTATTAGAATTAACATTTGTTCTCAAATCTGCTTTCTTCATAACCCTACTCTGTATTTAAGGTTGGCATCTCTTATTTTCCACAAACTCAAAATTTTTTACTTTTTCCATTTCCCTTATTTTCATATTTGATTTGTCAAGTCTGAAGACAATGTGTTATCGGTTCTTCTTTGAATTGTATTATTATTCTAATACAAATTCCCTACTACTTTAGTCCTATGCAGGTCCAATCTTACCTTTCTAAAAAATTTTATTTTTATTTAATTTAAACAAAAAAAAATGTTATGTGTGTGGTTTTCAAGACAGGGTTTCTCTGTGTAGCTCTGGCAGTCCTAGAACTTGCTCTGTAGACCAGAGTGGTCTCAGAGATCTGCTTGCCCCTAATCCCAGAGTGCTAGGATCAAACACATATGCTACATAATGCCGAATTCATTATATTTTATTTTTTTAATTATATGTAGGATGTTCAACAAAGATGGTCTCAAAGGCCTCTTTAAATGGTGACCTTTAAACTGAACCTGAGGGAAAATAAAGACTCATGTTGATAGGGAAAATAAAGACTCATGTTGATATCTTCTACTCCTCAAATATTTTTCTACTAAAAATCTAGCAGATATAGTGCTGTGTGGAATAAAAACCAAAAATGCATGCTAAAATAATAATGGACAGAAGAAAGCTTTTATAGATCTATGAAGTAAGCCACACAAGAAAGGAAAGCTATTGACCGCAAAGATGTAATGGCACCGGCTACCTAAGATGAGTTGGAAGTGCTGACTGAAATAGTTACTGAAAAATCAATTTAACACATTTTCCAGCTCGAAGAAACAGCTCCTCTCCCCTAAGCCAGCAGACATTTCTTAAAACCACCAGATGTGTACCACAACCACACTTACCCATAGGTCAGAGTTTTCTAAGAGATCTGAGTTAGAACTTTGCCCAGTACCACTTCAAGGCTTTGGACATGGTTCAGTGTCTGCAGTATTATCAGAATCAGTCTTAACATGGAAACAACCAATGCAGCATGATGGTTTATTTGGGTGTATGGCTAGGTAGGTAGTACTTGTCAAAGTACTGCCAGCAGTTATCAGTTCCCACATTCTAGCATCCTCCAAGGACCAATGGAGAACACAACCACTCCACCTTTTGCAATGTGCTGAAGATGGAACTTTTCTCTGCAATTTCCCAATAGCTACAAGCACAAGTTTTTCTGTAACTATTAGAATAAGGTCATTCTATACTTCTTTTAGCTCTAACCACCCACATCTAAGGAACTGCAAACTGACTTTATAGCCTTTAACTTCCCCTTCCCTTCTTACAACTTCCCCATGATCAACTGCTGATTCTATGTGCAAAATTAGTTTTGTTTTTTCAGTGCTAGGAATCAAACCCCAGGGCCTTGTTTCTCTTAGGAAGCATCCTGCTGCTGAACTACATGCCCAACACATTATCAGTACTTTTTGAGGGTGGTTGTGAGACAAGGTCTTGGCTGTTTGGTCAGGTATTCACTATGTGGTACAAGCTGGTCCTTTGTGTGTTTTTTGTTTTGTTTTGTTTTTTGAGACAGGGACTCTCTACATAACCCTGGCTGTCCTGGAATGCAGAGATCCACCTTGGATTAAAGGCAGCATGTACCACTACCCAGGCATGACTTAAACGCAGCCTCCCAAATGCTGTGATTACAGACCTGCCATGCCAGCTTCAGTCTTCTTTAAAAAGTCAAGATGAATTTGTCTCTCAGCACTAGGGAGCAGATCTCTATGAGTTGGAGGCAAGTATGATCTGCGCAGCAAGTTCCAGGCCACGCAAGGCTACACACTAAGAACCAGTCTCAAAATAAATCAAAATTAAAAACAAATAAAACAACAACAACAAAAAAACCCCACCATGATTATTTGATTATTCCTATTCTGCCTACATTAGGTTTGAAGTAACAATTATACTGTGTTTCATCTAAGATTTGTACATTGCTAATAAATACAAAAATACATTAAAAGATTAGATGGGTAATGATTGTTCTTGTTTTAGCTTTGAAAGGGGGTTAGGGAAGCAGGTTAAGAGCACTTGTCTTGCAAGCATGAAGACCTAGTTCAAATCCCCTGATCCCATGTAAAACTGAACATGACAGTACACAGCTCTAACACTAGCACTGTGGGACAGAGCAGAGATAGGAAGTTTGCTGGCCACCAGTCTTGTTTCAAGCTCAGTGAGAAGTCTGTCTCAGGGAGTGGGGTAGAGTGTGCTAAGAGTAGGCACTCCTCAGAGAGTGTGTTGGGCTGGCATAGTGGTGTGTGCCTTTAATCCCAGCACTCAGCACCCGGTCTTAAACAAATGGAAGGTAAGGGCAGACATCCATGCCACATAAATATATACATGCATTACTCTCTCTCTCTCTCTCTCTCTCTCTCTCTCTCTCTCTCTCTCTCTCTCTCTCTCTCTCTCTCTCTCTCACACACACACACACAAACCATTTATTATTTGTAAAAGTATATTTCCTTTCTGCCTGTCAACAATGCAAATGAACTAATATCTTTGTAGATCTCTCTGACTTTGAGGCCAGCCAGATCTGTAAGGGGTTCCAGGCCAGCCAGTGCTACACTGAGAAACTATCCTGAAAAATAAAAAAAAAAGTAAAATATGAAAATAAAAATAAATAAGTAGTAAACAGGCAAAAGCAGGTGGGTCTCTGTAAGCTCAAGACTTGCCTCCCCCAAAAAATGAGTAGTAACACTCTTTTTTGTGTTAGTGAGAATGCCTTATCCCTCTGAAATTGTATTATGTTCAAGAAGAAAGACAGATGGCTGTAAGGTAAGCATTAAGACAAGGTCCCGGGCAGTGGTGGCTCACGCCTTTAATCCAGCACTTGGGAGGCAGAGGCAGGTGGATTGATGTAAATTCAAGGCCAGCCTGGTCTACAGAGCAAGTTCCAGAACAGCCAGAGCTATTACACAAAACCCCGTCTCAAAAAACAAAACAAAAAGAGAGATGGAGCTCATCCACAGAAAGCAATGTGATTTAAGCTGTGAAAGCAGGACATCCACGTGGAGAGTAAAGGGTACGGTTCTGTGAAACTCCTTTGGTAGTGATAAAGTTCCAACTGACAAGATCTCATTTATATTAACAGTCAAAAAGACCAGGATCAAATTGTATTTTCTTTCCTATTAACATGCAATGTACTCAGCAGTTATTTAACCTCTGTAGGCCTCTACCATATCAGATGTGCCCCATCTATAAAAAGGTATGGATTTATGCTATTCCATTCATGTTCAAAGTGGGAAAGAAATTTGAACTTGAGCAGTTTTAATTTCCTAAGACTAGAGAGGAAACAAAAAAGATCACCAGTGCTCATATGTCTGAGGATTAGAAGCTACATCAAAAAATGATGATGTGGGGTTGGGAAGATGTGTAGAGGATAAAGCACCTTCTATGTAAGAGTAAGGAAATGAGGTTAAAACCCCTGAACCCACAAAAAGCTGAGCACAGTCATACTTATTTGTAATCTCGGTGCTCCTACACAAGATTTGGGGAGGGGGAGAGGAGGAGAATTCCTAGAGGCTCCAGGCCAGCAGTGGCAAACAAGAAAGACCGGGTCTTAAACAAATGGAAAGTAAGGGCAGACATCCATGCCACATAAATATATACATGCATATCTCTCTCTCTCTCTCTCTCTCTCTCTCTCTCTCTCTCTCTCTCTCTCTCTCTCTCTCTCTCTCACCATTTATTATTTGTAAAAGTATATTTCCTTTCTGCCTGTCAACAATGCAAATGAACTAATATCTTGTGCTATTTACATAAATCATCAGTTACATGGAGCCTACTCAAGCCAGAAAAATGAATCTAATCTGTTAAAGTACTGTTATCTACCACTAGGGATTTGCTAAATCCAAGAACCTAGGAAGTAGCATTCATAAAAAATTTTACAGTTGTGCATTGGTGGCACATACCTTTGATCCCAGCACTTGGGAGGCAGAGGCAGGAAGATCTCTGTGAGTTTGAAGCCAGCCTGGTCTACAGAGCTACAGAGAAACCCTGTTTCAAAAAAACAGAGGGAGGGAAGAAGGGAAAGAGGGAAGAAGGGAGGGAGAGAGAGGGAAGGAGGGAGGGGAAAAAATAATTTTACTATTTCTAAAGGAATAACAGACATTTAAAAAAAAAGTCACCTTAGTTATTTCAAATTAAATTCATCCTAAATGGTTAAAAAATTTAAAGAGGTTTAATTTTTTTAAGGAAAAAACTTTTATTTTCAAAAGCAGTAGTTTGGGCTGGTAAGCTAGATCAGTAGGTAAAGAAAGTTATTTCCCTCAAGTGTGATGACCTGAGTTCCATCTCTGGGACCCACATAGTGGAGGGATAGAATCAATTCTGGAAGGTTGTCCCCTGACCTAACATCATGGCTCTAGCAACCACATACAGATACATGTAGAGTAAATAAGTAAACTGTAGTTTAAAAAATTAAACTTAAAAAGCAGTAATTTAACCAGTTATGGTAGAGTATGCTTTAAACTCAACACTCAGGAGGCAAATGCAGGTGGATCTCTAGTAGTTCAAGGACAGCCTGGTTCATAATAGTGAGTCCCAGGCTAGCCAGCACTACATAGTGAGACCCTATCTATAAGTAAATAAGTAAGTAAAACCAAACAAATAAATACAGCAATTTAGTTAATTGGAGCTCATTGTATAAGGACTGTAAAACTCTTTCAAAAATTTATGTAACTATGAAGCAGGTATGATGACAGCTTTAATTTAATCCCTAGCTGAGGCTAGGAAGGGTTACATAGCAAGATCCTCAAAACAAACAACAAAAAACAAAAAACCAAGGGGTTAAAGAGAGAGGGCTCAGTGGTTAAGAGTATTTGCTGCTCTTGTAGTTCATAGAACCCATATGGTAGCTATCAACCATCCATAACCCCAACTCCAGGGCATGTAACAACTTCTTCTGGTTTCCATGTGGTTCACCTACATACATGCTGGTAAAATATACATAAACATAAAATAAAAATGAGTATACCTTTTCTTAAAAGATAGAAGAAAAGTATCCTCTAATAGAAACCAAAAATTGTCTAATTAGGGCCAGAAAGATGGCTCAGAAGGTACCTGTTGCCAAACATAATGCCCTGGATCACACAGTAGAGAGAGACCTGACTTCCAAAAATTGTCCTCTAGCCCCCCCCCCCCTGCCCGCCACATGGTTAGGTTATGGCAAGCATATGCCTCCAACACAAAATATAGATTTTAAAAAGCCTTTATAATTGGAAGCTTTCATTAATAAAATATTATGGGAGACCTAAAATATTTTAAACCTAAAATATTTAAACATAAATTTAGATATAAAGCTACCTTAACAATATAAGCTGGAGACCCACTTAGGTAATTATACCTAATTATATATTAGGTATAAAAGAAGTGACTGATACCTGTAAGTACTTCATGTACTAGTACTATTTCAAGTGATAAGTATAGTTCTTCCACTATAGTTATCCAAAACCTTTCTATCCAACACTAGTGTCATCTAAGAATGCTTAGTAGAGAACACATTGAGAAGACAATCATAATTCAATAGCAACATCCTCCACTCAGTACACAATAACCAACTTTAAAAATAGATACCACAGAACTACTTTCAACAGGAAGTCAATGAAGTACTGCTTAACAATTATCTACTAAAGTTGTTCTTTTAAACTAAAGAGCCTGGAGTCATAGCACACATTTGTTATCCTCCAGCGCTTACTAAGATAGGAGGATCTCTACTTCAAAAGCAGTAAGGCCAGCATGAGTTATACAACAAAACCATATCCCAAACCCATACAGAGAAACAAGACACACATGAATGAATATAAACTACAAAAGGAATTCTCATCAATATATCTTTAAAAAAAAAATCAATGATTTTTTGTTCCCCCAGTAGGTATATATAATACTAGCCAGGCACGGTGGGACATGCCTTTAATCCCAGTACTCAGAAGGCAGAGGCAGATGATCTCTGAGTTTGAGGCCAGCATGGTCTATATGAGTTCTAAGACAGGTAAGGCTACACTGAGAAATTGTCTCAAAAACAAAATGAGCTGGGCAGTGGTGGTGTAAGCCTTTAATTCCAGCACTTCTGAGGCAGAGGCAGGCAGATCTCAGTGAGTTCAAGGTTAGGCTAATCTACAAAGCAAATTCCAGAACAGCCAGGACTGTTAACATAGAGAAACCCTGTCTCAAACAAACAACAACAAACAAAACAAAAAGAAAAAGAAAAGAAACAAAACACAAAAATAAAAAAAAATATGTATACACACACACACACACTATACCCATGATACAATTTATGAGACATTCCCACCAACACTAAATGGTAACAGTAGTCAAAGAGAAAAGGCAGAAGCTCATGTGACTCCCACCTCCATAATATATACTTCTATTGAATCACTCACATACATGTGTATGCTAGGCAAGTCCTCCACAACTGAGCTAACATCCCAGCAGAAATATTTTTATTTTGTATATGTGAATGTTTTGCCTGTACGCATGTATGTGCAGCATGTTCATGCATTGCCTGAGTAAGCCAGGAGGAGGAGCAGGATCCCCTGGAACTGGAGTTACAGATAGCTGTTAGCCACCAGGTGGATTATGGAAACTGAATTTAGGTCTTTTCCAAGAGCAAGTGTTCTTAACCACTGAGTCATCTCTTCACCTCTCAAATGAATCTTAAGATACAGATTCAACTTCTTCATTCCTTCCACAAGCAACTCTGGCCAAGAGCCATCAAAAAGTACTCATGATCTTATCCTAATTCGCCTTTCTAAACAATACTCAATATTCTCCCAAAATATTCTCTACATTCCAGACCCCATGACTTTCACAGTAGTACATGCATCTGTTCATTTTTACTGCTAGAGATCTAACTCTGTATGTACATTTAAATACTCTACCACTGAGCCATACCTCAGTCCTCAGAGTTAACAGTATGAGCTTATTAGTAAGTGTCAGAGCTGATCTATGTAATTCAAGAGCTGGGGATCTCTACTATGACACATATTTTCCCTTCCAATGACTATGGTTGTGGAAACCTTCAATGTTCTCAAATCCTACCTTCTTGGGTAGGAGAAAGTCACTCATCTACATTTAATGTCTATTCTCAGTTTCTGAGCAAACTCTAACATCATATTTAGACTTTTCACAGGCTCTGCCCCTGTTCTGTAGTAAATGTTTTCCATCTACCATTTGGATGATAATTCCTTGGGGCAGAAGCAGAGTGTCATACTCTTTATCTACTCTAGTTAGGCATTACTCATTTGTAAATAACCTGTTAATTTTGAAACAATTTTTCTGAAAAGTTATAAAGATAGCAGTTCCATATACCTCCCTCTCACCTGTGTTCTGATCCATCTAGCACTCTCCTATCTTAAATCAGGTTAGATGACACTAAACACTACAGCATATGCTTATGGCCAGGAACCTAGTTCTAGCCCCACAAGTGTCCAATTAAACAAATCAATTCAAGAAACCAGCAGAACAGTATTCAGGGTTTCTCTGTGTAGCCCTGGCTGTCCTGGAACTCATTCTGTAGACCAGGCTGGCTTTGAATTTACAGAGATCTACCAGTTTCTGCCTCCTGAGTGCTGGGATTAAGGTGTGTGTCACCACTGCCCAGCAGAACAGTATTCTTAATGAAGCCCTAGACTTTTTTCCAGGCCCTACTTTCCCGCACCCACCGTAATCTACTTTTTCTTTTTATCTGCTATGGTAGTTTCTTGGTCTTTAACGGTTTTCCACAACAAGTATTCTCCAGAGCTCTGTCTGGTTTTTTTATTTGGTTGGGTTTTTTTGTTTGTTTTATTTTGTTTTCAATGTCTTCAACATACCTGATTTATATGTTTGTTTTCACTGAAATTATGAGTCTATGAAAAAAGCAGTAATAGGTCCCTTCCATCACACACTACAGAGTCTCAACAGCACTGATCACTTAACTACAGTAACCCTCACCATGCTTCATCACTATGATGTCATCACCAGAAAAGATTTGCTTTTTCACGGATATTTCCCCTAATTTCTTTGCAACAGACAAAGTCACTTAAACTTTAAAGCAATATGACACATTTGAATTAAAGTATGGGCCAGATATAGTAATATACACCTATAATCCCAATATTCAGAAAGCAGAGAAGAGGATCATGAATTCAAGGCCAGCAGCCTGGGCTGTACAGCAAGACCCTATCTCGAAAATCAAAATCATTCTGGAGGTTAGTACCTTTGGGTTTTTTTTAGTGTAGTTAGAAAACACAAAATATCTCAAGAATCATGATGAGCCAGCTGCTAATTGGCTCATTAGTCCTTGTACTGTGATTAGTCCCTTAAGGAGTCCAGGACTTATCTGCAGCTGAGAGCCTATTAGCCCACAGTATTAGTTAGTATTTTTCTGGACTAGCTCCTGAAGGCTATTTCTATAAACTAGCAGCAACAAGTCTCTAAAACCTATCATAACTTTGTTCAACAAGGGACGAACAAGGAAGTATCTTTTAAGGTTATTAATAGTAAGAACTTAAAAATAAAATAAAAAAATTACACTGAACAGGAGACAATTCTAATATAATCTAATCCAGTTATGGTTAATTATTTAGCTCTGAGTACATAACACACTAAACATCAATTTATATTTAAATGCATGGCTTCCCTGAACAAATACATAATAACTATTGCTACCAAGTTTTGCTGTCCTCAAAGATTAGGAAACAATGTGAAATTTTTTACATCAGTCTAAATCTGTCAATATGAATCAAAGTGAAAGAATTTTCATCATCAAGGCCATCTTGTCAATTTAGAGTAATGGACCATACATATACTTAGGAAGTTTTCTAGACCCAAAAGAATGGATGGGATTTCTACATACAGTATAGGAAAGGAGTCTAAATGAAGCAAATATTCCATTTTAGCAGACCAGGGAGGGCTGGGTAGCATAATCATGGCAGCATATTAAAATTGAAAACTAAAAGAGTAAAAGATTTTACAAATGTAACAGGGTGTCATTAATGGCTTGGAACTGGGAAGTAAGATCTGCTTTAAGGGTATAAATGGCAGCCATTTGCAAGATAAAGAAATTACAAAAGCAGAGAGATGACTTGGTAGAGTACTGCCAAAGAAAGATATGACATCCTGAGTCATAAAAGAAACAGGCACTATACAGTAAGACACTGCAGAAACCAAGATATGAGCCTAAAATTGAGCCTGTGCAACTGAAAAGAGGGTATCCCTAATAACATAACAATTAGAACTACTCCATCTTTTTCCCCATGTCAGGGATCACAGACACAGCTTCTTGGCATGCTAGACAAGTATTCTACCACTATGCTACCTACCCAGGCAAAACTTGATTATTTTAAGATTTATTTTAAAGTGTATGTGTGTGAGAGTATAGGTCACGTGTGTTCAGGTGCTCACAGGTATGAGAATACTAAGTAGTTGTGATCAGCCAGACAAGGGTGATGGGGACAGAGCTCAGGTCCTCTGGAAGGGTTGGAAGCACTAAAAGCTAATACTTTTTAAGGGCTTATTAGGTACCAGGAACTTACACTGGATTATTATTGTCTTATCATAGATTAAAAAAAGAAAAAGCCGGCATTGGTGGCACAAACCTTTAATCCCAGCACCGGGGTGGGGGATGGGGAGCAGAGGCAGGTGGATCTCTGTGAGTTCAAGGCAAGCCTGGTCTACAGAGCAAGTTCCAAGACAGGCTCTCAAGCAATATAGACCTGTCTTGAAAAAAACAAAAACCAACCAATCAACCAACAAACCAAACAAACAAAAACACCCAAAACAATAACAACAAAAAACAGGCAAAAGAAGCAAAAGAAGTTCAAAGCAAGAGTCAACTTCAACAGTGGATGATCATCACCACTGCATTACACTAACACAATTAAGGAAGGAATTGTATGCCCATAGTTGGTGTGCAAATAGAGGAGACCCTACATCCAAAGGTACTGATTGTCAAAGATCTCAAATGTGTCAACATGGCAATAACCCACATGAAAAGTTGGAATGAGGTAACAGGGAGAAAAACAAATTTGTGAATAATGTGTTTAAGATTATGGTACTGATAGGAATAGTCTGGTCAGTCCACCTGCTAATTCTCTTGCATAAGACAAACTGAAATGGGCGTTTCTCCTTCTGTGAGGAATGCCAGAATAGGTGAGATGGGATAAGAAATTAGAAAAGAATACTATGGGGCTAGGGAGGATGGCTCGGTTGGTAAACTGCTTGATATGAAAGCATTAAGACTTGGGTTTGAGAACCCCAAATAAATCAATGACCATTAAATATAGTTACTAAAACCCATTTACCATCCTTCATACACAGCTTCATACTTGTGTGTGTGCAAGCACAAACATCACTATTGATAGGTTTTGTTTGTTTGTTTGTTTTGGGACACGGTTTCTCTGTATAGTCCTGGCTATCCTGGAACTCAAACTCAAGATCCCCCTCTGCCTCCCAAGTGTTGGGATTAAAGGTGTTCATTACAAAAGAATTTTTATTGGATGCTCCTTGCAAAACCTTATTTTAATTTTTGAATTTTATACCCATGGGTGTTTTCCTGCATATATATCTGTATATCATGTGCATGCTTGGTGCTTGAGGAATCCAGAAAAGGGTGTTAGATCTTCTGAAACTAGAGTTACAATATAGGTGTTTGTGAGCCACAATATTCGTGCTAGAAATTCAATCCAAGTCTTCTGGAAGAGCAGCCAGTGTTTTTAATTGCTGAGCCATCTCTCCAGCCCCCACAAGCTTATTTTTATCTTGCATAAAATGTATTCACAAACACAAAAATTCATTTTATTACTTGCATAATCAGACAAAGTACATGAAGTGTGTGTGTGTGTGTGTGTGTGTGTGTGTGTGTGTGTGTGTGTGTGTTGAGCTTGTAACAGTCTGTAATTCCAGGTCCAGGGGATCAAAATCTGTCTTCTGGCCCGTTTTCACTGTATGTTCATGGTACACTTACATAAATGTAGAAAAGATACTCATTTACATAAAAAAGATTTAAATGCCATAAGAAAAATGAATTCTTTGAAAGGTAATAAAACATTTTTTAAAATGTTATTTTCATCTATAAATACAACTTTTTAAAAATTTCTAAATCATTATAGGCACTGTGGAGGTAGTTTGGAAGTAGAGCAGTTAGTTGTCTAGCATGTATGAGACTTTAAGTTAGATACCTAGCACTGCCTAAAACCCTAGAAAATCTAAATGACTATTAATCACTAAACTAGTTAAGTAGTAAAATATACATATTTTTATATGTGAATGTGCTTGTATGAAGGCCAGAGGTCAACCACAAGTGTTGTTCCTCAGGGGCTGTTCACTCTGTGTTTGAAACAGGGTTTTTCATTGGAACCTTATGCTTACCAATTCTGGCTTATGCTAGTATCCTCAGTACCGTGATACAAACACAAGCTACCACACCTGGCTTTTTATGTGCGTGCTAGATCAAACTCTGATCCTCACTGCGTATGTGCCAAGTACTCTACTGACTACTTTCTCTAGTATGAACACATGTACACATGCATACATGCATGTCACAAATACACACACATCACATACACACACACCAATATCACAAAATATGTTATTATAAGCTAGGGTTTATGCAACAAGTTTTTTGTGGGTGGTTTTTTTTTTTTTTGTAATTTAATTTATTTCTATATTAAGATAGCCTGGAACTCCCTATGTAGCAAAAAAAAATCTTGAACTCTGATCAGATAAGTACCTTTCCATACTTGTTTTTGTTTTCAGCCAACAGATCAAACCTAGGGCTTTATGTATGCTACCTATGCATTGCACCACTAAGTTATAACCCAGCCCCCCTCGACACTGTAGCTTTACAAACCTACTAAGGTAATTTGCTGCAACAACAAACTGTAGCAGAAACCATGATCATCTCTTGGTACCACATCTTCATCTTAGTCCATTATTAACCACCATCTATCTCATTTTCATTTCTAAATCTGATGAAATGGTCTTGTGATTTCTAGGTTGCTTGGCAATGAGTTACCTAGGACCCAGGATGTCCCAGATGCCCCCTCCCACATACACACCAGAAGGAAGAATTCCTCAATACCTTCCCAAACATCCCCACAGACTCTAGGTACATGGTAGAGGACTCTAACCTGGGCAATCCAGCTTCACTGATCTTACCTTACACTGCCTTTAACTCTTTCTAACCTGTCACTGTGTCCCTGAGTAAAAAGTACTGAAACTATGAAACAGGGCCTACAAGGAAGACAAATCTACAAACTCTTGACACAGTGACTAAAAATTAAATAGTTATTACTTGGTCTTTTATAGGCCAAAGGTTAATGACAAGAGAACTAAGGCTACTGTTACCAAAAACAACAATGGAAGGCTTTCTTTCCTGAGGGGCTATTCAATGACCCTCACTAAAGTTAAGAGTAGAAGAGGAATGGCATCATTATTATCTGGTCCAACTTACAGAGAAAATAGAAAACTTAACTATTTTCTATGTAAATAATCAGAGAAAATATCATTAAAAATTAACTATGATACAAGCTAAGGAACACATGTCCAAATACTGAAATTTCAACCAGGAAATACATTTTGTCAGGCTAGATGACTGTTTTGCATATATCAAAAGAATGGAGCAAAGTTTAACAAAAGAGGAAAGAAAAAAAACACCAATGAAAGCTTTTTATTCAATTTCTTTAACAGTTTAATACACTGGCTTAAACTTTCTGGAGAAATTTCAAATTCTGTGCACAGCATATAGAAGTGAAAAGGTAGGAGGCAATGCAGCTAACTTCTCTGCTATTACTAGGCACCCCCAGCAGCCTCACCAGCTTTGTATACCTCCTGGTTGGCAAGGGCATTCTGTGACCAGGTTCTGAGCTGGTTCTTTAAGACTCTCATTTAAATGCAGTTGTAGACCTCACAGGCATTATGGTTTTGGAGCAACTCTTAGCTGGCACTAGTAGAGCAAAACGATCAGAGAAGCCTTTGCACATTTGACTTGGCATTCGCCACTTGCTTCTCTATAACACTCTGGTTTTATAAAGTATCACTGGTGCGTGGGAGAACAGAACATAGTGTCTTCATAGTCTGTCTTTCTACATGCATTATCAAGTCTATATTCTAACCAGAAGTACCTTAACTGCAACTGCTATGTGACTGCACATCCCTGTGGTAAATCACACTGCTGAATATACTTATGCTCAGCAGACATGCTTAAAAGCAGTCTATTAAAGCATGTTTTAACTTCTGTTTGTGTGATTTTAGTATTTAATCTAACAAATGCTTCAAAGATGTGGCCTCACTGAAGGTGGCAGGTGCCTTTCATCTCAGCATTCAGGATAGAGAGGTAGGCAGAACTCTCTAAGTTTGAAAGGAGTCTGGTCTGGTCTATATAGCAAGTTCCAGGTTACATTAAAAAAAAAAAAAAAGAGAGAGGGGGAGAGGAAAATTAATTAAAAAAAGAAACTGCTACCTGATGTTCAAATAAACATGGCGGTTCTGGCATTAACTGGCTACAATGACTTGGGAAACTGGTTCAGCTTCTACATTTGAAAAGCACTGCCTTTACATAAAGGCAAAATGACAGACAAAGTGTTTCACTGCTACATGAAGACTGGAGACCACAGTGAGTTTTAAATATATTCACTAAGCAAGCACAAGCTAACCATTCATTGTATCTGAACTTAGAAATGTCCCAAATTAAGTTTTATGTTGACTTCTGCTTTCATAGTAACTGTAGGGACTGGATTTACACCTCCACCCAAGAAAGAACTTAAACGCTGAATCAAATATATGGAACAATAATTTTTAGACATGGTATAGCAGAGGAAGAGACTATTGAAGAGGGACAAGTGAAAGAACTCTTATAAAAGTTCTAAGAGCCCAGGCAACCTTGGACTCTGTAGACACAGAGAAAAGACTGAGTCTAAGGGAGCAAAGGAAATGAATGGTATGTACAAGGCAGAATATCAGAGAGGCCAGAGCTCTATACAAATCAAATGGATTACCCACTGTATCCAGAATCAGGTAAGAGAGATTATACATACCAACAGGCACAGAAAAGTATCAGAGGCTGAAGAAGGATCACACTTGAAAAGAAAATACCAGTCCCTAGTTCTCATGGAAAAGCTTGTTAATTCAATAGGCATGGAGGAACTATCGTAAATTAAAAGGCTGTTTTGGTCCTGCCTAAGAAATGTTAAATGAATCAAAGTACTCAAGTAACAGCACTATTCTAGAACAAGGCTGAAGAATAGTTATAAAAAATACAAACGTATCTATTCTCCCACAAGGAAAAAATTAACAGCCCAGCATCCAATCAAAAGTTACCAAGCAAACCCAAGTATGGGAGCACCAACCTTTAATCCCAGCACTTGGGAGGCAGAGGCAGGTAGATTTCTGTGAATCTGAGGCCAGCCTGGTCTACAAAGGAAGTTCCAGGATGGCCAGGGCTGTTACACAGAAAAATTATGTCTTGAAAACCACCGCTCCTACCCGCCCCCCAAAAAAGTTAGCAAGCATACAATGAAGCAGGGAAATAGGACTCTTAGCCAGGATAAAAATAAATGAATAGATTTAATTCCATGTGTGACACAAAAGACAGAATTAACAGATGAAGATACAAAAGTAATCATTCTAACTATATTCCTTGTATAAAAAGTTAGGGCAAGGCCCAATATGGTGACACATGATTTTAATCCCAGTGCTTGGGAGGCAGAAACAAATGGATCCTTGTGAGTTCCAGAACTTGGTGTATATACTAAGTTCCAGGAGAGCCAAGGCTATGTAGAAAGACCTCAAAAGGAAAGGGGGGGGGGAAGCAAGCCTGGCAGAGGTAGTGTACACCTTTAGTCCTAGTACTCAAGAGGTGGATCTCTGAGTTGGCCAACCTGGTCTAGAGAGTTTCAGGAGAGCCAGGCAGGGTTACACGGAGAAACCTTGTCTTCAAAACAAAACAAAACCAAAAACAAAAAAACAAAAACAAAAAAAAAAAGGAACTGGAAAGATGGCTCAATGGTTAAAAGCACTGTCTGCTCTTCCAGGACCCAGGTTTAATTCCCGGCACCCATATAGCAGTTCACAGCTGTCTCTCCAGTTACAAGGGATCTGATACCCTCACAAAGACATGAATGCAGGCAAACACCAATGCACATAAAATAAAGACTCAAATCCAGGGCCTGGAGACATGGCTCAGCAGGGAAAGACATTGCTGTGAAAGCCTGGCAACCAGAATTCAATCTTGTGTAATGATGGAAGGGGAAAAAAAAAAGTCCACAAAGTTGTCCCCTAAACTCTCACTAGTGTCAAAGCAAGACCTTCATACTGTGCACATGAGTAATAATAATAAATACAAATTTAAAAAATCTAAAATCAACTTCAAGAGTTGAATTTTTGTTGTAGGATTTCTATCATCACATTTTTATTATTTTTCTCATGAGAAGACACTGAAATTTATTATTTATTTTAATGTGTATGGGCATTTTGTCTACATGTACTTACATGAACCACGTATATACCTGGTGCTCACAGAGGTCAGAAGATGTCAGATTCTCTGAGACTGGAGTTATAGGCAGTTATAAGCTTCTATGTGGTGCTGGGAATTGAACCCATGTCCTCTAGAAGAGCAGCCAGTATTCTTAACCACTGAACATTTTTATTCATTTATTATGTGTATGGATGTTTAGACTGAATGTATTGTCTGTCACCGTATGCACACCTCATCCCCTTGGAGGCCAGAAGAATGCATTGGATTCCCTGGAATTAGTGTTGCAGACAGTTGTGGCCACCATGTGTGTGCTGGGAACCAAATCCAGGCCCTCTAAGAGCAGTGCTTTTACATCATTAAGCCATGTCTCCAGCCCCAGAAATTAAGATTTCAATGAACAGGATTAACAGCTGATACTTTAGATCAGTGATTCTCAACCATCCTAATGCTGTGACCCTTTAAAACAATTCCTCATGTTTATGGTGATCCCCAACCGTAATATTATTTTGTTGCTACTTCATAACAGTAATTTTGCTACTGTTATGAATCGTAATGTAAGTATCTAGTATGCAGGCTATCTGAAATCCAACCATTATGAAAGGGTCAAAACCCACAGGTTGAGAACTGCTGCTTTAGAAGAAAAGTAACAATAAGCTAAATAGAGTAACAGAAACGTTCCAAAACAAAATAGTGGGAAGAGGATGAACACTAAGCAGCCAAATATTCATACAGGCAATCTCCTGATGGAGAAATGGGAGATATAGAGAAAACAGCTTTCCCAATGTGATACAATCTGAAATCTCAACGGCACTTTAAGCAGCTACCATGGAACATCAACACTATTAAAAAAATCTATGCTATGCTTGTGGATAATCACTGGGTAATATAGCACTTGCCACCAAGCCTAACCAACTTAGACCCACATGCTGGGAGGACAAAACTGACTCCTTCAAACTGCCCCTCTCACTTCCATGTGTGCTATGACATGCATGTGCACACATATAATAAATAAATTCAGTTTTAAAAAGTATATGAATATAACAGTTCTCAAGATCCTTTCAATCTGAAGTATTAAAATTACCCCCATAGTAATGTGACTGGCCTTTTCTACCGTAGTGACATTTGCATTCATAGCACCTAGAAAACAAAAGACTGCTAGTTCCAGAGACTGAACTGAGATAAAAGCACCAAACTATGCATGTTGTCAGCAGCTGTGTTCTTTACAATGACTTAGAATTAAACCAAGTATTTCTTGCTTGCACTAAGAATTTCTTTAACAGGAAAGATAATAGCAAGACGGCTCAGTGGTTAAAAGTGCTTGTCTCAAACCTTGATAACCTGAGTTCAATCCCATGAACCATGGCACATGTACCACACACACACACACACACACACACACACACACACACACACATTTTAAATTTCCTCAGTGAAGTAGAAGCCCTTAATAATATTCTTAATTAAATCTACAATGAAGAGCTTAAAAAATAAATATTCTATGTGACAAAATAAGAACAGGAAGTACTTTTGTTGCAATATGGTTGACCTTAGGAAAAGCATTTATGCAATGGTAACATTAATGCAAGCTTTTTTTCATAAGCCACTTTTTCCTTAAAACCATTTAAGCCATTCCCAATGTACAATTCAAAAACACAATGCATCAACAATCTCATATAACCATCACCACTATCCATTTCCAGATTTGTTTCCCTTCCTCCCTTTGTCCCTTTTTCTTTTATAGTGTTTATTCTTTGATAATTTTATACATGTATATGTGTATTTGTTCTTCCTTACCATTACAGTTTTGAGATAGAACACTATGTAATTATGTATTCTAGGCCAGCCTAAAACTTGCTACTTAGCAGGGAATGACCTTCAATTTCTCTGGTCCTACTGTCTCTACCTCCTGAGTGTTAAGACTGCAGATGGGTGCTACCATACTGGTAATAATTTGTTTATTAAGACAGGTCCTAGCCTTGCATTACATACTGGCTTTGAACTTTCAATGATAGTCTTGCTTCAGTATACTAAGTGCTAGGATTTAAGGAGTGTGCCTCCATGCCCCCATTTCCAGAACTTTTCACTTATCCTGGCTCTATAACCATTAAGCAGTAATCAATTATTTTCCCTCCTTTCAGTTCCCAGTAACTCTATATACCTGTCTTTATAAATTTGTACATTCTAAATATCCTTTTGTGTCTGTCTTATTTCAGTCAGCAAAATGTCTTCATGGTTAACCTGTGCTGTAGCTTGTTTAAGAATTCCACTCCTTTCTGTGGGTAAGCATTTGAACTTTCTAGGTCAGTGAGATGGTGTGGACAGACGTGCATGTGCAGAAGACCTGAGTTTGATCTCAGCTCTCTGGATCCCACAAAGTGACAGCAAAGAACCAACTGCTGAGTTGTGTGTGTGTGTGTGTTTGCACACATACAGAGTAACACAAATTTAAATTTTCTTAGAAGTTCTATACTGTATGTTAAACAGCCAGGTGGTGATGGCACACACCTTTAAAAAAAAAAAAAAAAAAACAAAAACAAAAAACATGTTAAGCATATCCCCTTAACCATTCCTCATTTCCCTCCCCACACTAGTTCCCACCATTCCCCTAGATAGTCTCACTTCTTTCTTTCTTTCTTTCCCTCCTTCCTTCCTTCCTTCCTTTCTTTCTTTCTTTCTTTCTTTCTTTCTTTCTTTCTTTCTTTCTTTCTTTCTTTCTTTCCTGGTTTTTTGAGACAGGGTTTTTCTGTGTAGCTTTGAAGACTGTCCTGGAACTAGCTCTGTAGACCAGGCTGGACTCGAACTCACAGAGATCCGCCACCAACACCCGGCCTCACTTCTTTCATTTAATATCTATATATACAACTTTATGTGACTGTAGAAAATCTAGGGACTACAAATGAGAGAAAACAATGATATTTGGCTTTCTAAGATATGCTTAACTCACCTACTAACATTGTCTCTAGTTGCATCCATTTTTCTTGAAATGACATAGCTTCATTCTTTATAGCTGAAAGTGTTCCACTGTGCAAATGGTGCACTTTCCTTATTTCCTGTTGTTGGACACCTAGGCTGATTCCATAACTTAGCTATAATATACTACTGCAATGAACACTATGCTCAAGAATCTGTGATATGCCTACCTCAGAAGTCTTTGGGTAAACATCCAGGAATAGTGTAACTTGTACACTAACATTTCATTTGTCTATTTATCTGTTGATAAAAGTTGGACTGTTTCCCACCTTTGCTTGTCATAAATACTGCTATAATGAACACAGATGTACAAATACCTGACCAAGTTCCTACTTTCAATTCTTAGAAGTGTATGTCTCAACTTTTTGAGGAAATGCCAAACTTTTCTATATGATCACTTGGTTTTTCATACCCATTAATGAAGCACGATTCCATCCTCTACATCCTCACCAATATTTATTACTTTACTTTTCTGATGATACATATCCTAATAGGTGTGAAGTGAGATTTCACTAGGGTTTGATTGACATTTCCCTAATGTTGATTATAACATCTATCTTTTCATGAGCTTACTGGCCAATTGTATATCTTTGAATATAGGTATATATAATACATATAAATACATTAGAGTGTGTGTGTGTGTGTGTGTAAGTGTGTGTGTGTGTGTGTGTGTGTGAGAGAGAGAGAGAGAGAGAGAGAGAGAGAGAGAGAGAGAGAGATTAACCTCAACTGTTGTTCCTAGGAATCCTTACTTCCATCTTTTCTTGGAGACAAGTTCTCACTATGTAGTCCAGACTGGCCTCCAACTCACAGATATCCTCTGCCTCATGAATATTGTGATTAAAGATACGCAACACTAGGCCCACCCAGCTCACTAGGCCCTGAATGGCTCCACTTTGCCAGTCCTATAATTTTTCTCATGGCCTTACCCATAGGTAATGAGGATTGAACCTGACCAACTGAACCATCTTTCTATTCCCCTTCTCTCAGAAGATACTTACTCCCATGGCTTTGTTTTGTATGTATTTAAAATTTACTTATTTTATGTATGAGTGCTCTGTCTGCACATACAACTTTATGTTAGAAGAGGTGTGAGTGACCATGTGGATGCTGGCAATTGAACTCAGGACCTGTGAAAGAGCAGCTAGTACTCTGGGCCAACATCTCTCCAGTCCATACGCCCAGGACTTTAAAGACCGCCCTGAACCCAATTTTTTTCTCTATTCTAAGTCTCCCCACTCTGAGCTCTAACTCCCAATCAGATTGCCAACTGCTCATTTAACCTTTCTTTAAATGGCTCATAATTTCAAATTTGACCCAGTGTGACAGTGCATATCTTTAATCCCAGCTCCTAGGAGGCAAAGACAAGTGGATCTCTGTGAATTCCAGGCCAGCTAATACTACACAATGAGACCCTGTCTCACAAACAAACTTCAAACTCATACATTCCAAATGAAACTCTTGCTTCTTCCCATATTTATAGTCTAAATTCACTGCTATAATAAATATGACACCATTAGCAGAGTAACGAAACTAGAAACCATTCTCAATTTTGTCATATTTTTCTACACTCCACTTGTCTAATCTGCCAACAAGTCTTAACTAATTTTAGCTCTTAATCCACTTCTTACCTATTTTTCTTTCAATTTCTTCCTCCCTTGTCTACTCTCATTATCACTGCCACAAACTTTTATCTCTTTTACAGACAGTACCTTTTTTGGTTTGTTTTGTTTTTTTAAAGTTTTATTTATTTTCTGCATGTCTGAAGAGGCTATCAGATCCCATTATAGATGGTTGTGAGCCACCATGTGGTTGCTGGGAATTGAACTCAGGACCTCTGGAAGAGTAGCTGATGCTCTTAACCACTGAGCCATCTCACCAGTCCCCCAGATGGCAACTTTTACAACCATCATTGTAAAATACCAACCAGGTCACATGTCTTGCCCATTTAAAACTTTTCAGTGGCTTCCCACTGTCCTATCAACTTGTTCTAACTTAGAAATCTATCCAATACACTAGCCCTGGTATGCTACCTTTAAAACAACAGATTTTGCCCACTTACTTGTTACTATCTCTCACCCACTAAAAGCTGGTCATGATCACCTCTCTCTGAGGTTGAAAAGACACAGGCACATGTTCCCACTCCCCTTTTCAAAATGCAAGAAAAACATTCCCAATCTAATTAGAAATCATTTCCCATCAAACCCAAACTTTTAAACACAGAGACAGTTGTCGTTCATTATCTATCAGCAGCATTTAGCACATGTTCTAAAGGGTGCTAGGAAAGGACTATAAGTGTACAAATACTGTTCAGTTTGTGAAAAACCACAATTCCTCTGGAGGAAAATGTCAAGAGTGAAATAAATATTCTTTGAGCCAGGTGTGGTGGCACACTCCTTTAATCCCAACACTCAGCGGGCAGAAACGAACAGATCTCTGTGAGTTCCAGGTCATTTAAGGGGGAGGGGCTTAAAGTTAACAAGCTTCTTGAGGGAAGGGCCTTTATGTTGCTCCCTGTTCTATCTTGTTCCTGGAGCAGTTCTTACTACAAAGAACTCAATACTACTGAGTAGTTAGCAGGTGAGTGTAATTTAGTTAGGTCTGAATTTTTCCAAATTATAAAAGATAAGCAAAATTTTGATAACTTATTTGCAACTAAAAAGGTAAGATAATTTAAAAATATAATCTGCAATGAATATGAGCCAGTTTTAAAAAATTCAGTTTCACTCTATAGCCAGCCCCTTTCAACTTTTATTCAAGCATAATTAATTATTCTATACTTCACCGAAGTCAAAACCATAAGGGTGCTGCTGACACAGCACGATGAGAAAGCAATTCTCTGGAAAAGCAACCACACAAGGGAGTCAGGCCTCTTGCTCAAGCAGCAGCACTAAAGAAAGAGAACTCAGGTTTTCTACAATGTGGATCTATCTAATGTGCACTAAGGGAGTGGAAGTCACACAAAGAAAGTTCTGGCTAAGAGATGAGGCCCTGGCAACATTCCAGTCCTGCAGTTAGCTGTACACAAGGTTTACACCTTTCCAAATTCCTACCTTGGTGTAAGTCATTCAAACCAGGTTTTTTTTTTTTTTTTTTTAATCATAATTCTTTTATAGCATTTCACTTAACTAAAACTCTCCTATCCCTTAAAGAAAATCAAGGAAGGATATTAAACAAAATGAACAAACAACAACAACAAAACAAAACAAAACAAAAACCCTCAACAAACCACATGCAGAGGAAAACTTCCCCAGCCTAATAAAAATCATCTCCAAGAATCCAGTATACGTATCTGGTGAAAATTATAGAGGTGCCTCCAAAAACCAGGAACAAGTCTTGCTACTTCGATTCAAGGTTCCAGCTGACATAAATCCTACCAGCATAATTAGGCAAGAAATAAACTACACAAGGAAAAAGAAGTAAAACTATCTGTTTGCACATGGCATGATCTCTTTTTGCTAAGAAAGCCCAAGAAACCCATTGTACAACTGCTAGCTCTTCAACGTTGCAGAGCACAAGAGTCATGTATAAACATCAGTTTCGCTTCCATGTATGAGTAATGAACTGTCTAAAACTGGAATCATCAATGAATTGAACCAAGGTTAAAAGATGTGACAACTGTTAGTATTTAGATGAGAGACTGCCAGGGAATACCCAGTGATGTAAGATTAAAAAACCAACAAACAAACAAATAGATATGATGTGAACAATGAAAACTACAAACACCACTGAGAAAGGAAAGAGATGTAAGCAAAGGAAGGCCCATATTGATGAATTCCAACAACTTCAAAAGGTACAGTACCCACAAACTGAGGTACACATTATATACAACACCTACCACACTTCTATATATCTTTTCATTACAAATCTGACAGCCAAATCCTAGATTACAGATGAAGTCCATGTTCTTTGAATATTCTTCCTTTTCTCTCCCTATCTATTCTGTTAATGGACATTTACAATTCAAATTATTGGCTTAAAATATTTTAACTATGTGTATATGGATATGGTTACAAATGTGAGTGCTGAGTCCACAGAGTCCAGAAAGGTGTCAGATACCCTGAATCTGGAGTTAGAGGTAGTGGTGAGCCACCCAACATGGGTGTTGGGAACCTAACTCTGGTCCCTTTGAAGAGCAATATGGGCTCTACCAGCTGAGTCATCTTTCCAGCCACAACTCACATTTGATGACTTCAAACTTCTATAAAGGCACAATAATATATAAGCTACTGTCACACCAGCATCAGGACAGGTAATATGGTTTACAGAATTCAAAGTCTAGACATAAAGCCTTACATTATGGTCAATTTTCTTTTGACAAGAACATCTCAACAAATGGTATTTTGATAAAGGAGTGCGCATATATATATATATATATATATATATATATATATATATATATATATACACACACACACATATATATGCATGCAAAGGAATGAATCTGGACCCTTCATAGAGAAAAACCTACAATAAATAAACTCATAATCAAAGAACTAAACACAAGAACTAAAATATATACAAACAACCAACCAAACCATTTTTTTTTTTTTTTGGCCATAGCCATTATCTTTATGGTGTTGAATTAGGCAATATGGAGAAAAGGGAATTTGTAGCCCAGGCAGTCCTATAATTCACCATGAAGTCCAGTTTGGCCTTGAATTTATGCAATCCCCATTAAGGCTTCCAGAATGCTGGGGTTAGAAGCATGCACCATTACACTTGCTTGGCTTATACCATGGTTTCTTAAAAGTACAAAGTCTGACAATGGTGTGACTGGGACAATATATGAAGCCAATGGAGTGGGTCCAAGATCTAACACTAATGTACAAACTGACTTAGTGGAGCCCATTCTATATGGAGAGATTTCTTGCTCAGCCTAGACAAAGAGGTGTGGAGTGGACAGATGCCTTGGTCTTGCCTCAACTAGATTTAGTAGACTTCCTAAGGGAGGCCTTACCTTCTCTGTGGAGCAGTTGGGAGGAGGTGGGGAGTGAAGGGAGTAGAAGGAGAAGAGAGGGGGAACTAGGATTAGAATATAAAAAATAAAAGTACAAAGTACTAGTAGACTTCATCAAAGTTTAAATCTTTCATTTCAAAAGATATTATTAAAGTGAAAAGACATACAGAATGGGAGTAATTTTACAAATCATTTTTTCCATCATATGTGGTATGATACTAGTTTAGTAGCCAGACTCTACATGAAGAATTTTTACAATTCAATAGTAAAACGAGAACACATTTTAAAATGAGCAAAAGAAGTAAGAACTATGGAGTCTCCAGTTTTGCGAAAAGTAAAAAAGGTAAGGTCAAGCATGTGGTAGCTCACACCTTTATCACAGTACTCAATCCAGCCTCGCCTACATAAGAGGCAGTAAATTTTTTTCTTTTTTTTTTGGGTGGGTAAAAATGGTGCATGCCTCTGTAGAACCTGGAAGGTAGGCAGGAAGGTGGGGAGTTCAAGATCATCTTCAGCTACATAGCAAGTTCTAGGAATATCTCAAAAACACACAACAAAAACAGGGAGCAGGAAGCTCCTTGATTAAGGGTACTTTTTGTTCCTCTGGAGAACCTGAGTTTGGTCAGCCATATCAAGGTGGCTCACAACTACCTGTAACTCCAGCTCTAGGGGGATAAATAAAAGCAAAATAAAATTTAAATTTTAAAAAAGAGAAAAGGATTTAAATAGATATTTCTTCAAAGAAGATACACAGGTACATGAAGACTATTCACTAGGGAAGTGTATTTGAAAACTTCCAGATACTGCTTCACACCCTGCAGGATGGCTACAAGTACCAAGTGCTGGTGAGAAGTCAGGACCTTATCCCAATGCTAGAGAGTGTACAACACTTTGTAAACAGTCTGGAGCTTCCTCAAAAAATTAAAAAGTAATTGTTCTACAACTCAGCAATCCCCCTCCTACTATGTAAGAAAGTAAAAACAGCTATGCAAAAATTATGTGCACATTTATAATAACTAAAAGGTATAAACTCAAATATCTATAAATAAGATGTTTCAAACACGGAGAAATCAACTATCAAAAAGAATGAAGTATCTGGGAAGTAGTAAAGAATGCTTTTAATCCCAGCACACAGGAGGCAGAGGCAGGTGGATCTCTGTGAGTTCAAGGTCAGCCTGGTCTACAAAAGAGTTCAAGGACAGCCAGGGTTGTTACACAAAGAAACTGTGTCTCCAAAACCAAAAAAAAAAAAAAAAAAAAAAAAAGATAATAGTTGGTATAGTGGTTCACACCTGTAGTCCCACTACTCAAGAGACTGGGACTTGAGCATTCAAGGCCAATCTGAGTTACATGTCGCAATCTGGGACAACAGCCTAGGCTACAGTGTGTGTCTCTCTCAGCTAGTTTCTCTCCCCTCCTAAGAATAAATGTATGGATACATGCTATAAATATGGGCAAATAGTAAAATCATGCTAAATTAAAGAAAACAGACACTAAGTAAAGGTCATACATATTATATGGCTCCATTTATATAAAATGCATATTATATAAAATGTTCTGATCAGGCAAACCTACAGATATAGAAAGTAAATATAAAAATAAAAGTAAAATAGAAAGTAAATAGGAAGCTTGACAAAGTGGTTTTAGGATTTCCTGTTGGAGAAATGAAAATGTTCCAAAATTAAGTTGTGGTGACAGTTGTATGACTTCGTAAATACAACAAAATGGAAATGTATACTTTAAAAGAGTTTGTCCTGGTTTGCTTTCTGCTGTTGGGAAAATTAAAAAAGGAAATGAAAAAAAAGCAGGCATAACAGCAAACACCTTTGATACCAGAATGAAGAGGCAAACACAGGAGCCTGTGGAGCAAAGTGTTTATTTCACCTTCCAGCTTATAGTCAACCTGTGGGTCTCTACCCTTTTGGCAAGCCTCTATCTACAAAAATATTTACACTACTATTCATAACCATAGCAAAATTACAGTTATGAAGTAGCAGCCAAAGAATTTTATGGCTGGGGGTCACAACAACATGAAGAACTGTAATAAAGGGCTGCAGCATTAGTAAGGTTGAAAACAACAGGAACTCAAGGCAGGAACTGCAGAGACAATGGCAGAGTACAGCTTAATGGCTTGCTTTTTTGTTTGTTTTTCAAGACAGGGTTTCTCTGTGTAGCCCTGGCTGTCCTGGACCTTGACCTAGAGACCAGGCTGGCCTTGGAACTCAAGAGATTAACCTGCCTCTGTCTCCTGAGTGCAGGAACTAAAGGCATGCACCATAAACAACCAGCTTCAGCTTGCTTTTTTACACAATTCAAAACCATCTACTAAGGGTGGGACTGACCATAGTAGTCTGGGCCTTCCCACATCAACCATTAATCAAGAAAATGCCCCAGAGACTTGCCTACAGCCAGCCAATCTGATAGAGACATTTTCTCAACTGAGGTTTCCTCATTCCAGATGACTTTAGCTTGTGTCAGTCAAGTTGATTAAAAACTAACCAACACAGAGCTCTGTAGTATATGAATCAATTTTAAAAAAGAAAAATTTCTGGGGCTAGAGAGATAGCTTAGTAAGTTAAGAGCACTGGCAGCTTTCAACTATAGCTCTAGTTCCAGGGGGGAGGGGGGGCCTAACATCCTCTTCTGGTCTCTGTGGGCACTGTATGCCTATGGTGCATAGAGATATATGCAGACAAAACACCATACACATAAAGTAAAAAAATAAAAACAACCCCCAAAAAGCCTGTAAGCAACCAAAACGTAAGCCAGAAACCCATTCTTCATATTCAGGAAAAGAGAGAGACAGGAACTTATAGAAACAGTGAAGTTTAAAACAAAGGCAAAGGTACTTAACTTATAAAAATAGTCTAATTTTGGTATCAACAAATTACATATTTTATTATATAGTATATAATTACATTTAGTCATTGTGAATGCATATGAAAGTACTTATTTTAGCCAGGTCAAATTACATGATTCATGTGGTGCTATGTATTAACAATACCCAATCTGCTATAATGTCTATGTTTACTACATAATAAAAACCCAATTAAGACAATAAAAGCTGGGGCTGAGCATGTAGATCCTTGGTAGAGTGCTTGCCCAGCATGCACAAAGTCCTTGGCTAAATCCCCAGCACCACATAAACTTGGCATGCCTGCGACCCCAGAACTCAGGAGGTGGAGACAGAAGGATCAGAGAATTTGAAGGTCATTCTCCAATATGTGGTGAGTTTAAGGCCTGCCTAGGACACAAGGGATACTTCTCCAAAATGAAGAAGAACAGAACTCCCAACAACCCAAAACAAAAGCATAATTATTTCATTTTCTGGATGAGGAAATAGAGATCACATAGTTTAAAAAAAAAAAAAAAAACATGGCTAAGAAAAGATTAAAACCTGCAAGTTAGCTTCAGAGTTGGCCTTCAGGGGGATAAACCTTCAATCATTAAAAGAAGCACATCAAATGCTGTTCAGTATGCTCTAAGAAGATAGGAAGATATAGTTTCCATTTCACTATAAAAATGTTCTTAGGGCTGACAAGACTGCATGCTTGTTGCCTAGCCTGATAACCTGAGTTCAATCCCTGGAACCTACGTGGTAGAAGGAGAGAGCCCTCCCTCTCCCTCTCTCTCTGCCATGTCTGTTTGCATGTGCACCTGCACACACAAATAAAAATAATGTTTTCAATTTATTTAAGTGGATACAGTAGCGTGCTACTATTTTCAGTTTCTAGGGGAGGAGAAACAGAAGGACCCCTTGAGCCCCAGAGTATGGAGCAGTTGGAACAATATAGCAAGAACCTACCTCTGAGTTAATGTAAATATAAAAAATATTTTAATGTTCTTTTAAAAAAGAAACTGTTCTAGACAACTGATTATCTGTAAGAGACAGTCTAGAGTCAAAACCAATCCTTACAGTCTGACTCCAACCTGGACTTCCACTCATCTGACTCTAGTAATTCTAGACAAACCAGACTTCCCACATTCCTTAAACACAGTCTGCAGGTTCTACTGTGTTAAAGGCTGACTTCTCTACCTAAAAACAACCTTTCTAATACTGCAACAGCTTGAATACAGTTTCTCATGTTGTGGTGACCCCCAACCATAAAATTATCTCATTGCTACTTCTTAACTGTAATTTTACTATGTTATGAGTCATAAAATAAATATCTGATATATAGGGCATCTGATATGTGCCCCTGTGAAGGGGTCATTTGATCCTGGAGTTGTGACCCACAGGTTGAGAACCACTGGCCTATACTATTCTTCTACTCATCCTTCAGAATCTAGTTCTGTTCAACATTTCCTGTGTCGCCTCTGATACCATCCGATAGGCAAAACTGCATTCTCACAACAATCTGTACAATTAAATCCTTGACAGATTACATATTTCAGTATCTCTTCTCATCCCTAAAATTAGCTTACAATAACTAGCAAGTGCATTTTAAAGTTTTGTTCCTTAATAACTTAAGTTGTTTTTAAAAGCAAATTGCAATATTTTAATCCCTAGTATGGCAAAAACAAATAAAAAAAAATATAGAATGATTAACTTGAGATTGAACCCAAAGCCTTGTGCATGCTATGAGTGTTCTACCACTCAAGTCTCATTTTTTTTATGTGTGTGCACATTATTATATCCATGTGTGTTCAGGCTTGTTCACTAGTGTGTGTGTGTCAGGTTCTGTCTCTGAACCTGGAGCTCACCACCTTTAAACGGGATGGGCTGTGAGCTCCTGGAATCTCTATACTCCCACCACCCTCTAGCACTAAAGATTTTTACCCAACACCAGGGGAAGGCAGGTATTATACATTTGTCTCTATTTATTCTAGCTAAAACTTGCTCTTATACATAAAGAAAATTCCAGTTCAATTTGCTTTATTTAAAATAAAAAGCTGAAGGAATAGTTCAGCAGGTAAAAGTGTTTGTTGACAAGTGATCTGCATTCAATACCCAAAAATTCACATAATAGAGGTTGAGAAAGAACTCTTACCTATACATTGCACATGCACACACACATGTATATGTAAAAGGTATTTTTAAAAATTAAAAAATGCTGGGTGGTGGTGGTTCACACCTTTAATCCCAGCACTAGGGAGGCAGAGGCAGACATATCTCAGCCTGGTCTACAGAGAAACCCTGTCTCAAAAGATTAAATACATGATATTGAAATAAAAAACAAAAACCAATTTCAAGCACTATCTTCTCTGTCCTTATCTGACTGTGATTTATCAATCTGCTGCAGCTTCTGCTAACCTCAGCTTAACCTCAACCCTCTTCCAAACTCTCATCTACACACAAATGTCTGCTATCTCCAGGGACCCAAAGGCTCTACTGCCTGCAACCTTTTCCTTTCATAGATAAATCTATCTCACCCAACAATGACCAAATGCTTACCATTTACATCAAATGTGGGCTTTCTACTCCCATTAAAATAAAATTCATAGCAACCATCTGGCAGTCACAGACCTGAATTAATATTTGTGCAGTATTTCTCCATTACCTAGGCTGAGAATTCTCCTCATACATTCTTTCTTTTCCCTCCTTGAAGAGGCTTATAGTCTGCTTAGTTTTCTTCATCAAATTCTCCATGAACACCCTAAAATATTCATTTTCTCCAAGTGTCTCCATCTTCCCCTCGTATCTCGACAAGACAGTGCGGAGATGCTGGTAGGTGTCAGGTAGCAGGTCTAAAATATAAGGTGGGCTGTTCTTGAGTGCCAGCTTTGGGTTTTGACACAACCGCACCACCTGCAACAAAGGAAAAAAAGGGTTATTACTCAGAGAACCTTAAAGGACAGCTTTCCTTTTTAAGTTACAAGCTATGAAAACTGTGCTATTTGCATAAATATGAAAGATACATGAGGATAATAAATTATGTGTAACCCAATGCCATAGACAACCACTTTATATTAGTGACCCTCCTACATAATGGGTGTTTTTCTGAATTATGTAAGTTACATGTATTGGGGCATGTGCATGTGAGTACAGGTACCACAGAATCCAAAAGAAGAGTCAAATCCCCTGGAACTAGAGTAACAAGCAGCTACTTATGAGCCACCATGCTAAACCAAACTTAGGTCTTCTGCAAGATCAGTATGTGATCTTAAACCCCTGAGCCATCTGTCCAGACCCAAGATGTCTCTTCAAACTACATGAGCTCAGTGGCAGAGTGCTGCCTACCATATACAGACTGTGGGGTCAACCCAGAATCTGAAAGTCTAATAGTATAGACAACACAAGCAGGGATGGGGATGGAATCTCCCACAAATGCCTGAAAATATGAAAGACGAAATAAAGTATCAAGCAAGGCATGGTAGCATATACTTTAATCCCAGCACTAGGGACGCAGATGCAGGTAAATCTCTGTGAGTCCAAGACCAGACTGATCTACATAGAGTGTTCCAAGCCAGACAAGGCTACACAATGACTGTCTTTAAAAAAAAAAAAAAAAAAAAATAGCTCCAGTTAATCCCAGCATTTGGGAGGCAGAGGCAAGCAGATCTCTGTGAGTTTGAGGCCAGGTCTACAGAGTGAGTTCCAGGATAGCCAGGACTACACAAAAAAAAAACAAAAGAAAATCCCCAGGAGTCCAGGGGATTATAGATGGTTGTGGGCCACTATGTGGTTGCTGGGAATTAAATTCAGGACCTCTGGAAGAGCAGTCAGTGCTCTTAACCTCTGAGCCATCTTTCCAGCCCTCCCCCATCATCTATTTCTTACAAAAACTGGTAATTTGTATTTATTCCTATTGTCTAATTTGTGCTACTTACATTCATTATTCCTGTGTCTGGACAAGACATTACTAGACAAAAAGTCCAGAAACAAACCACACAGACATAGATCTTGTATTTGTGTCAAGAAAGTGGTATTTCTCAAAAAAAAAAAAAAAAGTTAGAATAACTGAGTATCCATAGTGGGATTAAAAAAGAACTAAACCATCATATTAGTCTATACACACATTCTCTGTGGATTTCAGACCTAAATGTGGAAGGAAATGTCTAGAGAACTGTATGTTACACAAAAACTGCATGACTTTATAAACAGCACTATGAAAATGACAAGCCATAACAAAAAACACTATTTAAATTCTACTACTGAAAAAGTAGGCAGAAGCAAAGAAACTAAAGAAATAACTTCTGTTTAACAAGATATCATAAAAAGCCAGAACATGGTAGTACGTGTCTGTAAACCCCAGCACTTAGGACATTGGTGTAGAAGATTTACAAGCTCAAGGCAGCCTGGGCTCCTTAGGAAGACCCTATCTAAAAAATAAAAATTAAAAGCAAAAGAACAACAACAGTCAAACAGTAACATCATTAACAAGTCATAAGACACCAGCAGCATATACCTATCTAGAGCATATATCCAAACAAATATATGCAGGATGCATAAACAATACTTGTAAGTCACTAAAAAAGACAATCCAATACATAAACTGTCAAGACTTAACAAGATCCTTACAAAAGACGGTGCCCAACCTCATTCTCATTCTAGACTGAAAACCCTAAACTAAATCACAACCAGACAAATAACAAATTGACCACACCAACCAATGGCAAGCAAAAGCACATTCAAATATTGCCTAAAACAACCTAAACTGACACAACCAACTTGGAAACAGATCAACAATACTGTCTGGTTAAAAATTTGTACACTATGAATTGGGGCATGGTGGTGCACTTTAATCCCATCACCTAGGAGAGAGAGGCGGGTAGATTTCTGTGAGTTCTGGGCAGCCTGATTTATATACTGGGTTCCAGAATAGCCAAGGAAAGACCCTGCCTCAAAAAAAAGGCCAAAAAAAAAAAAATTTGCTAGGCAGTGGTGGTTGCACACCTCTATTCCCAGCACTTGGGAGGCAGAGGCAGACAAATCTCTATGAGTTTGAGGCCAGCCTAGTCTACAAAAGAGTGTTCCAGGACAGTCTCTAAAACCTACAGAGAAACCCTGTTTTGAGAAAGAAAGAAAGAAAGAAAGAAAGAAAGAAAGAAAGAAAGAAAGAAAGAAAGAAAGAAAGAAAGAAAGAAAGAAGGGAGGGAGGGAGGGAGGGAGGGAGGGAGGGAGGGAGGGAGGGAGGGAGGGAGGGAAGGGAGGGAAGGGAGGGAGGAAGGAAGGAAGGAAGGAAGGAAGGAAGGAAGGAAGGAAGGAAGGAAGGAAGAATTTTTTTCTGCCTATTCTTTCTCAGAACTCTTCTAGAATTGTATTATGGATTCCATCTTTTTGTCTGAACACCTCAGTATGGAATTTTCCTCTAACTTACATTCTACTTCACTAATTCTTTCTTCGGCCTAATTTATGCTCTGAAATCTACCCATACATAAACCAATCTATTTCTGTTTTATTCTTATTCCTAAAAGTCTGGGTTCGTGGAAGTCAACCCAACTGTTTCCCAGTGCTCCTTTCCTGTGTTTTGTCCTTCTTGACATGAATAATTTTGACTCAGGCACTTGGCTGTCATCCAAAACTAGTAATTTTAAAGTTTGAGACTGCCTCAAACATCAGTCACTTCTTAAAGTTTGATTCATCTTTCAGAACTTGACCTCAAAATTTCTCACTGCCTAGAATAGTAGTGCTTCACCTTCTTGAAGCTGTGACACTTTAATACAGTTCTCCATGTTGTGGTAACCCCCAACCATAAAATTATTTCATTGCTACTTCGTAACTGTAATTTTGCTACTGTTATGAAAAATGTGACCTCAAAAGGGCATTACCCATAGGGTGAGAACCACTGGCCTACATAAATGCTCTGTGTCAACTAACTTTGTTAACTGTTGGTGTCTTTGGTTAGAAACAGACAAGTTAAGCTAAATATGACAGTAGGAGATATCTTCAATTCCAGAGCAGGAGTCTGTTGCAGGAGTACCTCAAGCTCAAGGACCACCTGGATTAGAAAGCAAAGTTTTAAGGAAAAAAAAAAAAAAATCCAAAAATCAAAGAGATGGGGACTTCAGATATGCACAAAGATACCAGACTCCACAAAGCTGTCTGGACCAGAAGGGATGATAATGTCCCATCCTGTCTCCAAATGTGGTTGTCCAAAAAACATGAGGATGAAGATTTACTCAGCAAGATCTATATACCTGGTTAACCTACATTCCTGTTACCACTAAAAAACAAAACAAACTACAATCAGTACAGAGAACTAACTACAGGATGTCAAAAACTATAAAATGCAAAAGGAAAATTTTAAGTAGTAAGTAACTGGATTAGCTGGGTATAGTGGCACACTCCTGTAAATCCAATACTCAGAAAGTAGAAGTAGCTGGATCAGAATTCAAGGTCAGTCTAGGATACATGAGACTCGGTCAAGAAACAAAAAGAAAGGGGAAAAGGAGAATAGGAATAAAGAAGGGAAGAAAATAAATTACTAGGCAAAGGTATAGTTTAAGATTACTAGCAGATGGAGCTGGAGAAATAGCTCAGCAGTTAAAGGTAATGACTGCTCTTCCAGAGGACCTGGATTCAAATCCCAGCACCCACATGCAATGCAACACTGTTAACTCCAAGATCTGACACTCTTCACACAACCCTAACTACAGGTAAAACACCAATGCATTTAAAATAAAAAGCAAATAAGTTCTTTTAAAAATTACTGGCAGAGTACTTGCAGATAGACCTTCTTATATCCCCAAAAGCATATTATAAACTCTTTTGTGATGTCTACATTATTCATTCAATAAATATATCTTAGCTATCTTTCCTTACTATTTGAATTATGCTGTTTTCAACTCTTCATGAAGAATATCATGGTTAGACACATGCTTAGGCAGTTTTCTTAAAATGGATCCCAGCTGCCAGGTGTGATGGCACACACCTATAATACTCCCAATATAATGTCAATACTCAGAGGCAGGAGCAAGAAGATCCATGCCAACAACTATCTATTTTATTCTCGGCAGATCATTTTTGGTACACTTGGAAAATAGCCCTATGTAAGGCTAGCAAATAAAGACAAGTTATCTAATCAAAAATACCTGATATATAAATATTTTTGCATTACTTTAGGAAGCTATTCATTCCATGAAGTACTAAGAAAGGAACAACTTAACCAAAAAGAAAAACACCATTCAGAAGACCATTATATTCTAAACTGGACAGTTAAAACTTTATATTAATAAAACAAATGGTTCCCAATTTGCATTACATTCCAAATCTCATTGTAATTTGATGCCACAGCTCAGAAAAAGAATGATAATGGACTCCTGGTAAAACAATAGGAAATGAAACTTGAAATGCAGGTCAGAAGGACCAACTAAACAGACTCCTAAAATTAGAAGAAAGGGGACCAGAATGGGTTTAGACAGCAACAAATACATAGATATGGAGGAGATAGTTAAATGAAGCCTCATGGCTTTAGTCTTTCTCATTATACATGTCATTTGCTGGGAAATAAAGTGAAAAGACAGGTCCCTGAATTTGACAGAGGTTATCAGGCAAACAAAACAAAACAAAAAAAAAAAAAAAAAAAAGGGAAGACATCAACAAAGAAAGGAAGTATCAGTCTCTACAGAGAAAGTAGGGTAATAAAAAGTGCTGGGTGACTGCTTTAAAACAACAAGGTTTCTATGAGGTGGTATTTACACTAAGAGCTGAAATCACAGAAAGAGTCCAGTCTGTACAAACAGTGGAAGAGGAGCCACAAGACATCTACCTCAGCGGTCCTAAAGTGCCACTGTGTCGAGTTTACCTGAGGACTATGAAGGGTGCAAAGGTCAATTAGACTAAAGTGCAGCCACCAAGGCACCAAGAGATTTAAGGGTCAGTCAAGAAATACTACAAAGATCACATTTAAGTTTCCAATTAACATTTAAAAGAATTAAATCATACTTTAATATTTGGTAAGACTGTACCAACCAAATAGCAAAATGTTCAGCCTCAGTCATTTACCTTGAAAAAAACTTAACCTGAGCCTCAATACGCTTACCTATAGAGATAAAATCTATCTCATAAAAACCTCCCATTTCCATACAACTTGATCAGCAGAATTATTGAGAAGAAGAAATAATGATAGCTATGGCATGAACCTGCAGGTCCAGTGACTCAGGAAGCTACAACAGCAAGTCTGGTGAAGTGGTACACAAGAGAATCGGGAGTTCAAGGCCAGCTTAGGCTATATAACTAGATCCTGTCTCAAAACAAAACAAAAATCACACACATGCACACACACTCTCATGCCCTTACTGCTGATCAGCATTAATTTGAGGCTAGGCTGGTCCATAGAGAGAATTCCAGGGTAGCTGTGCAACACAGAGAAACCCTGCCTCAAAAACAAAACAAAGCAAAACAAAACAAAACAAAAGCAAAAACAAAGGCTTAGAGATTAAATGTCTGCTTTTTCCAAAAGATTTTTTTTTTAATGAATCACTGTACCAACAGGGAATCAGCATTCCACTAACTCCAAGTCCTCAACTATGGAATATTAACATTGACCATAAAGAAAATACAGAGGTAAGTGTTCTCTTAATATTAATATATTCTCTAAGGAAAGAAAATGACTTAAGCATTTGTAGCCTTTTAAAAGGCATTCCAAAGGGCCCTCTGTGAATAATTCAAGTGAAGAGTTAACACACATCAAAAGCCATTATGATTTAGAGATTTTACACTGGCAGCCAATTAACCTCCTAGGCACAAATGCATACTACTGAACTTTAAAATCAAGCCCAACATGGTGGCCTTAAATCCCAGCACTCAGGAGATAGAGGCAGGAGGATCTGAGGCCAGCCTACTCTACATAGCATGTTCCAAGAACATGAGAACTATAGAGACCCTATCTCTAGATAGATAAATAGACAGACAGATAATTCATCAAAAAGTTTCAGAAATAAAAAGAATTTTGTTTTTTCCACAAGCACTGGGTGTTGGTGGTACATTCCTGTAAACACAGAACATGAGAGGCTGAGGCAGGAGAATTCTGGTAAGTTTGAGGCCAGCTTGGGCTACATAGTGAGTACCAAGTAAGTCAAGGATAATTAGCAAGACCCTATCTTAAAAAAAAAAAAAAAGGAAAGAAAATAAAAGAAAAAGAAAACTAAAGGATAAAAACTGTTCTTAGTCTTATTCTCTAGTTTGGCAAATTTTATTTTATATGTCTTTCAAAAGTGGCTGCTTTTTATTTATTTATAGCTATATATTTACAGAATCCCTCAGAACAATGCCAAAAAGACTTGTGCTTAGCTCTGGGAAACCAACAAAGTCCTTGTACAGCTGCCACATGTTTCATTCATAATAGTTTCTCACTGGCTTGACTTCTCCCTTTGCTTCTGCCAAGGCTCACTGGTCAATAGACAAAAAGAAAAACAAAAGACACAAAAACCCAAGATTGGAAACTGCTATGTTCACAATGAAGAGAAGTAAAACCATGTTTAAAAATGGCTACACTTTCGGGACAGTGACATGGCTTAACTGGGAAAGAAACTTGCCTCCAGGCCTGACAACCTTGGTTTACTTTCAGAACCCATATGGAGGAAGAAGAGAAGCTGTCACCTGACCTCCACATGTCTATCATAGTATGCATGTACACACACACACACACACACACACACACACACACACACCACAAGAGAGAGAGAGAGAGAGTTTAAAAAAAAAATCACTGAATTTTTATAAACTGAAAACCACAGAAATCAGTGTCTAGACCTACTTCTGTTCTAAATACAAAATTTTTCAACCAGTCAGGAATTTGCATCTCCAAATAGGCAGAAAAGGTACATCTAAGCCTGTTTTCTAAGGGCAAGAACTTGTCTCTGGTTCTCAGAACAAAAATGTAGCACTCAAATAATCTGCAACATTCTGTGTCATGACACTTAATTTTTTAAATAAATGCTTGTCTCCAGAGTTCAGCCTGTCCTTAGCAGCATTTTTGAACTTAAGCATGATGTATGTGCATGCCCATGTGGGGTCAGGACAACCTCAGGTGTCGTCATTCTTTGAGACGGTCTCTCACTAGCATGGCTCGCAACAAGTAAGCAGGGCTAGCTGGCAATGCATTTTCAGAGATCCTCCTGTCCTCACCCCAGCCAGCACTGACATCACAATCTTGACATTGCCCAGTTTCTGACATAGTGCGGGGACTCACATTCTGGTTCTCATGCTTGTGAGCAAAGCACTTCACCACTAAACCGTCTCCTCAACTCCCAATGACACATATACTCTTCATTTTACACATTGTTCTTTACAAGGAATAAAAATTGCAGGCCAGAAAAATGCCTCAGCAGATAAAATTGTTAGCCACACATGTGGGACAACCTGCCTTCCATCCCTAGAACCCACATGAAAAGCCAGGCCCATTGCTGCACATCTGTAATCCTACTGTTCTTATAGCAAGCAAGATGGAAGGTGGAGGACTGCCCAAAGCTCTAGAGCCAGCTGGTCTGGAGTTCACAGCACAGCAGAAATGGGAGGAGAGTCTGTCTTAACAGGGAAGAAACCCAAACCCAACTCCAAAAGATGTCCTGACCCCCATTGCACCAACAAACACAGAACACATCCACACACACCCTCAAAACCCTCTCAAAACACACACACACACACACACACACACACACACACACACACACACACTTTAAAGAAACAAATTGCTACACTACAAAAACTAACATTTGTCAAGTGGAGCTATACCTAAAAGAGAATGTAAAACTTGACTATAATTTTGAAACAAGCAATATTGTTCACAAGAACAGGAAACACAGTAGGAAAGGTCAGAGACCCAGGATTTGGGTCTACTCTAGTAGCTTTAGACATTAACCACATAATCATGAGTATGGGCAATTACTCATTTTTCTGAACTTCAATTTTGTCTGTAAATGTAAGCATCAGGTCAATTTCTTTCTAAAGCATCTTAAAATTTCAGGGTTAGCCAGGTTGGGTTGCACACACTTGACCTGTAATCCCAGCACTTGAAGAGGTAAAGGAAGGAAGATGAAGATTTCAAGGCTGCCTTGAGCCTCAAGATACTGTCTCACAAATAAATAAAGTTAAAAAAAAAAAAAAAAGGAAGGAAGGAAGGAAGGAAGGAAGGAAGGAAGGAAGGAAGGAAGGAAGGAAGGAAGAGCGAGCTAGGAAGCTGTCTCAGTGGTAAAAAGTTCTTACTGTTCTTGTAGAGGGCAGGAGTTCAATTCTAAGCACCCATATTAGTGGCTCACAACTACCTGTAACTTCAGTTGCATGGGAATCCTACTCACCTGTACTTATATACATGTAACTAAAAATAAATATTTTTTACCAAAATAAATAAATAAATCCCGAAGAAACTTCAGATGATAGAAACTCCAGGCTTGGTGTGAAGGAGCACAACCTGTGATCCTAGCACTAGGCAGGTAGGAAGAGGCTTACAGTGTATTTGGACCTGTCTCAAAAAACCAACTCCACCATCTAATGGTTTTGCAAGTGTAAATACTCAGGGAAACTTTTAAACAAAAAGAAGTGATAACTGTTTTCCACAAACAAATCTGCAACCTATACTTTTCGAAGAAACTTATTGTCACTAATGATTTAGGGCCCAAAGGAAAACACCTCTTTCTTCTTTCTCCAATATTGATTTCTCAAAACTCCATTCAGGTTCTTGAATTCTATTATTATGAAGTGCTACCCAACAGCATGTCACAAATACAATGCCACTTAAAACTTATTACCAATCTCATTACTTTATCACACCAGTTGAAGAAAAAAATACATTCAATATAAAATGACATGTTCTGACAACCATTCTTCATGGTTAAGCTTTTATACATACTCTATTTTTAAAGAAAAAAAAACATAACTATCTAGAATTAATCAGTGTAACTTCAAACCAAATGGTAACATGAGATTAAATAACATTAGAAAAAACTTGTGGATGCCATCACACTACAATTTCAGGTTAAGGCATTACAGAAGTTCCTGCTTGAGCAGAAGTCCCTCCCTTTTCCCAATCCTTTAATCTCCTCATGGGATTAAGTAGTGATCTGGCTCAAGATCTCTAAGAAAGTCCCCAGAGCCCTTTCTATACTTACAATGTATCGCAGATTGTAGGTTTTGTTTTTTAGGTTTTTGCTTTTTTTGTTTGTTTGTTTTTTGGGTTTTTTGTTTGTTTTTGTTTTTCAAAACAGGGTTTCTCTGCCTAGCTTTGGAGCCTGTCCTGGAACATTCTTTGTAGATTAGATTGGCCTTGAACTAGCAGAGATCCACCTACCTCTGCCTCCCAAATGCTGGGATTAAAGGAATGTGCTACCACCGCCCTGCCAAATTTTTTAAAGCAAAAAAATTCTCACTCCCCCCCCACACCTGAGACAGAGTTTCTTTATGTAACTTTAGCTATCATAGAACTTGCTCTGTAGACCACACTGGCCTTGAACTCTCAGACATCTGCCTGCCTCTGCCTCCCAAGGGCTAGAATTAAAGGCTTGTGACACCACTGCCCAAAAGGAAAAAAAAAAATCTTTAAAAATCTCACTGTTTCAGCTGGGCACTGGTGGCTCACATTTGTAATCCGAGCACTTGGGAGGCAGAGGCAAGTGGATCTTCGTAATTTTGAGGCCAGCCTGCCTACAAAGGGAGTTCTAAGACAGGTAGGACTATACAAAGAAACCCTGTCTCCAAAAAACAAAAAAACAAACAAACAAACAAAAACCCTCACTGTATATTTTAAGGATGTATTAGTTCCACCTGGCCCACACCTTTAGTCCCAGCACTTGGGAAGCAGAGGCAGGTGAATTTCTGTGAGTTTGAGACCAGCCTGGTCTACAAGAGCTAGTTCCAGGACAGGCTCCAAAGCTACACAGGGAAACCCTGTCTTGAAAAACCACATACACACACAAAAAAAGTACTACTTTCATAATTTAAGATACTACATAGCCATTTCTTTTACAGAAAAGTCCAGCTTTTCTAAATAAAAGCAACTGTGGTATATTGCCTTGCTATATATATCAAGTGTGATCCGAAGACCAGGTGGACTATCTTCTGGATGATGGTCAGGAATGCAGAGTCCTAGGCCCCACCCCAGACCTACCAGTTTTCTCACATTCAACAAGCCCTCCCTCCAGGTGATCTGAACTCATGTTAAACTTTGAGGATCACTAGTTCACCAGTTCAAGAGCTACTTGAAAAAAGGAAAGGAGATGGAAAAACAACTCAGTTGATAAAGCATTTACCTTGCAAGCATGAAGACCTGAATTCAACCCCCAAAATCACATTAACAGCATCAAATTAACAACAAAAACAGGTGTAGTGTCACTTAGGTGCAATCCCAGCTCTGGGCAGGGAGAAACAGGCAAATCCCTGGGGCCAACTGGGATTGTGTAATGTAGCTAGCCTGGCCTACTAGCCAGTTCCAGAATGGAAAGGTGGAAGGTGTCTTGAGGAATGACATGCAACAAGGACAAGCACACGTGCACATGCACAGAGTAACTTGTAAGCATACACACACACACACACACACACACACACACACACACACAGAAACTTGTAAATTTTTCTTAACGCACATTAAGACATTAAACACAGTATTTTGAGATTTCTTGAGTTATAAAGAGATGTGAAATTATAAACTGCTCCAAGATATAAAGAATGACTAATTATTGATCCTTGGTTATGTTGGCCTGGAGTAAATGTTAGCTAGACAGGATTTCAAAGTATCCTCAAGAGTTTCACCTACAGTACCAGAAGAGGGGGAGAAAAGTAAAAGAGACCAATGCTAAAAACTTAACAACCCACTAGTCAATATGCAGTAAATGACTCAAAAATAATGCTCTCCATTCCATTCTTAACCTCTGAGCCATCTCTCCAGCCCCTCCCCCCCCCATTCCATTCTTACAGCCACTCAGGAAATGGAATATGGGGTGGAGGAAGGGACTCTCGATACTTCTGGAGAGGGTATTCATTTGGAGTATGAGAGTAAATTTGGACTTCTACATTGTTCTATGTATTTTATGATTCTTTTCTTTCTCTCAACAAAGTGCTACAAATCCATACAGCTATTCAAAACAGACCTAAAGAAAAAGGGGGTCTTGAGAATGGTACCTAGATGCCTATGACCCTAACAAGAGGCTAAAAAGGAGGACTGCAAAAAAAAAAAAAAAAAAAAAAAAAGAGTTCAGCATGAGCTACACAGTAAGGTCCTATCTACAATACAAAACAAAAACTACAGAAATTTGGACCCTATCCTATCTAATGAAGCACCAAAGAGTTCACCAGAAAGGTAGCAAGCAAACAGTAGTAAGTTAAAGTACTGTGGCATCAGACTTAACTAAGCACTTCTTACCCACTACTCATTCCAAAAGATACAGAGAAAAAAAAAGATCAAATCATTACTGAGTCCCTGTGTCATCAGTGCTGTCATGTCCTGTCCTCACCCCACCACCCCAGTCCCTCGTGGACCCCAGAATCTTTTGCACAGCTAACAAGCACTCTGCCACTGAGCTACAGTCCCAGCACATCACTGTGGATTTCTGATGGCTATGGTTATGTCTAAGTAGTGAACCATTTCTCTCCCAGTGCCTGGATCTCCAGGGACAGTACCACCAAAGTCATTATTAGAACCCTTTTCCCCTTCTGGAAGCTATTGTAGGAAGGCACATTGTGGGGGATAGCATAAGGCTGCTTTCCAGTACTGATTACTCCCACCTGTTTCCTTCTAGCACAAAATGTGCTAAACACAAAAACACAATAGCTTGCTTGTTACAATCCCCCTCATTACAAACCTAATGTATATCAGAATTAACAACTTCTTTGTAAACTGTGATTAAAATTTAGGCTGTTTTCAAACTAAAATTTAATCCACTTTTTTTTTAAGCTCCAGGTTAATCATTACGTAAATGATTTTACAGTATTTTATATGTTTGCATACAGCATGAATTCTACTAAGAGGGGAGAGTCAGAGACCAATTTGATCAATTATCAGTTTTATTATGTATATACTACCAGCTAATAAGAGCAAACAAAAAGTTTAGCCTTGATTTAATCCTACTTTAAAATATTTTTCATTGCTGGGCAGTAGTGGCACTTGCCTTTAGTCACAGCACTTGGGAGGAAGAGGCAGCCAGATTCTGAGTTCTGAGTTCAAAGCCAACCTGGTCTACAGAGCAAGTTCCAGGATAGCCAGGGCTACACAGAGAAACCTTGACTCAAAATACTAAATAAATAAAATAGAAAAACAGATAAATATTTTGTGTGTACAAATGTTTTGCCTGCATGTTCACCAGTGTACTGTGTCCATCCCTGGTGCCATGGTGGCCATAAGAATATCAGATCCCTTGGAACTAGAGGTTAAAAAAAAAAAAAAAGGCTATGAGTTGCCAGGAGGTGGTGGCACACGCCTTTAATCCCAGCACTCGGGAGGCAGAGGCAGGTGGATCTCTGTGAGTTCCAGACCAGCCTGGTCTACAAGAGCTAGTTCCAAAAACCACAGAGAAACCCTGTCTCAAGGGAAAAAAAAAAAAAAAAAAAAAAAAAAAAGATGAAGAAAAAAAGGTGGCTATGAGCTGCCATGTGTGTAATGGGAATCCAACCCCTGTCCTGTACAACTAAGCCATCTCTCTAGGCCCTTAATCCTATTTTTAACCTTTCAACCTTGAATACTAGTCACACAAAATAGTTAATTGCCTCAAATTTCACACATATGGAGTTAATTAAGAATTTTATATCCTCTGGGGGAGTCCAAAAATACACAAAACAACACATTTTCCAGGCATAGTGGTAAATACCCAAAATCCCAGCACTTGAGAGGCACAAAGATGAGAAGGTTCAAGGCCAATCTGAGCTACAGTAGAACCTCTCTTACAAAACCAAAAATATCAAAGACAAAAGTTATATGCCAAACATGGTGGTGCTCCAAGAACTCTGGAGGCAGAGGCAGCCAGATCTCTGAGTTTGAAGTCACCCTGATAGAGAAAGCAAGTTCCAGGACACACAGAGGTACACTGAGAAACCTTTCCTCTAAAAACAAAACCAATTAAATAAGTAAAAGTAAAAATGGTAAAAGTGCTGGGTGGGGTTGTACTGTGATCCTAGTACCTGGAAAGGGCAGGAGGTAGTTTGATGAAAAGACCACTCTGATTTCAGTGCCAGTCTAGGAAGCAGAGTCCTTATCTCGTCTCTTCCCCCTAGCCTGGGAGTGCTAAATGCCAACTTAGACAACATTCATTAAAATGAGAAAATAATGTGTACACTCATCCATGGTCACCACACAAAGTAACCAATACATATAATTTGAAGAACCACTAACTCAGAAGTCAGGCATAGTAGCACATGCCTGCAATCCTAACATTTGGGAGGCTACGATTAAAAGGATTGAAAGTTCAAAGTCAGCCTCAACTACAATGAGTTCCAGACCAGGCAAAGTAATAGAATGAGCCTGTCCTGGAAAAGAGTAGCCAACGATCATTTCACTGAATGGCAGTAGTTAAACATTACCTTAATACCATTTGAGACAATGATGGTATCACACCAAACAAATGAGGGTAAGAATCACCACTGAGAACCTACACAATCATAATTCTCTTAGAAATACATCTTTAAGCAATTACCACTGTTTGAACATCATCATGTACTTACACAAATACGGATGACATAGTTAGTCATGATGCTCACTCTGTATTACAGTAAGAGCTGCTGTAAATATGACATCTAAAACGCTGCTTCCAGCTTAACACTGCATACTATATTCATATTTTATACTATAACATTTCAGTGTTGACTTTTTACTAGAACACATACACTAAAATGAAAAAGTATAATCTAATAAATGTTATACATAAACCACTAACAGCCATTTGTCATCATTACCAAGTATTACATACTGTAGTAAGTGCATGAGCCATAACTGTGACTGGCCTCACAGAGGGATTTATACCAGCACCATCAAATATTACAACAGTGTGTTATCCTATGAAGTTTAGTAAGGGCTCTATTATTATCTTGTGAGACTAGTATCATCTATGTTGTCTGTGACTAACAAATATCCATTTCAAAACTACTGTGAATGGCTTCTGTAACTGAACTTTGTTGTGCACCTGAGAAGGAAGTACACAGAATAATTTATGAAGCCTGAGGAAGTAGATTAATCCTGGATTCCAAGCCAGAAAATTACTTAACCTCTGATCCTAACTACTTTCACCTATAAAACAAGGATGATACCAATAAATAGCTACAGCAAGAAATAAATTTATTGTGACTAAATTAAATTTTTCCACAACAAATCAGAAACAGTAAGTAAGCTAGCTAATTAACTTCCACCCACACACCTTTTCCTTCCAGCTAATTTCTTTGGGGTACATAAGCAATTTAATTTAGCAAAACACCTATATACTACCTACTATTGTTTAGGATTCCTGAATGAACAGTGTAACAGACAAGTAGCATGGGGGGGGGGAGCAGGAGAGGTTAAAATAAACCCAGAACAAATATGTCTTGTGTTTAAACCTAAGAGATCCCAGATCGCTTTGGACATACTTCAGTAGTCACTTATCATTACAAATCACATATGTCCTAGAGTGTGTGAACTTAACACCTAGCATCTGCCTGGAACACAGTATACAAATCAAATGTTAAGAAGGAGAAGGAAAGTAGGAAAGAGCCAGAAGTTCAATGAAACATATGAGCTTAAAATCCAACTAAAGACATTTTACTTCCAAAACATACTAATTTACCCAATGTTTTTGGGGAGCAGGTATGACCAAAGAAAGATAACCTAAAAATAAAGAAAATAATCACATTTTTCTTCATTTTCATTCATTTATTTAGTGTGTGCACATGTGTGCCTGTATGTGTCCCATGTTTAGAGGACAGCTTGCAGAACCTGGTTCTCTCCTTCCACTTCGTGGGTCCTGAGGCTCAAAACTACGGTCATCAGACTAACTCAGCAGCAAGTATTACCTGCTAAGCTGTCTCACTGGCCCAAAATAATCTGTTTATGAAAATACTTCTTTTAAACTCAAAAACTGAAAGCTTGTGTGATGATGCCTGCCTGTAATCCAGGAGGATTGCTATTAGTTCAAGGCCAGATCGGGCTACATAATGGGGTCTAAGACAACCTAGACTATAGTGATCCTACCAACTCTACCACTTCAAAGGAAGAAAATTATGGCCTACAAGACTATATATGCCCCAGAATCTGAAAGCTAAGAATAATTTTTAGTTTTAAAACATTAAATGGGATTAAGCATGTAACCAGAAAGACCAAAACATTTACTATCCTTCCCTTTACCAGAAATAGTTGCCAACCCCTGCTGTACCAAAGGCATTTTACATCTCACTAAATTAAATATCTTGTGGATTTAAAATTTACATGAAGCCAGGTGGTGGTGGCTCACACCTTTAATCCCAGCACTTGGGAAGAAGAAGCAGGTAGATCTCTAAATTTGAGGCTAGCTTGGTCTACAGAGTGAGTGCCAGGACAGCCAAGGCTACATACACTGAAAAACCCTATCTCAAACAACTCCCCCCAACCACCAAAAAAATGTACACGTTAAGGCCATTTATGAGATTCCTTTCCATATTTCTTTCCTGCCTAGTCTTTAACATACTGGCCAGTTTCTTTACAGAGAAATAATTCTGTAAATATTACAATATCCTGGTAAGACAAAAAAATTGGTTACGTTCATTTTTAAGGGATGTTCTAACACAAGCATTTTTTTCTAACAAGTTTAAGTTCCACATGGCCTAACAAACTGAGCCTATGTTAAGCAAAGCCCACAACTTATATCAGCTGGAAAGAGACCAGCAATACCTACAGCTAACTTGGTAAACTCACTAGTAGCAGGCTAAAATAACACACATCTAACTTTTACAAGAGCAAAACTGGTGAAATGATGACTCAGGACTCACTACTTAATTACACATATCAGAAAGATGCAGTGAGGAGCTGGAGACCTGGCTCAATGGTTAAGAGCACTGCTGCCCTTGCAGAAGACTAAGGTTCAATTCCAAAAGCCTGCATGGACGTTCCAACAGTCTGTTACTCCATTTCCAGGTGATCAGACTCCTTCTTCTGGCCCTCTCACAAGGACCAGGCATACATGGAATACAAATACATGCATGCAGGGACAACACTTATACCAAATAAAAATAAAATGGTATAGTGACCCCACTTAAAGACTTAAAAGGGGGGACAGCAAGATGGTAAAGATACACCAACTCCCACACGTCTCTCTCTGACCTCCACACATGGGCTATGGCATGCATAAAAACATCCAAACATATGCACACAAAGCAAATAATGTATATTTTTTAAAAGACCTTAAAAAAATGAAGTAAAAAGAAACCCCAAAACTCCAACCTAGCAAGTATTCGATAAGTACTAAGTAATAACTTAATATGGGAAGAATTAAGAAAATCTGGAAGTCTGAGAGGTGGCACAAACCTGCAGGCCTAATATACGAGAAAGGACCAAGCTTTCACTTTGCCACAATTAGTAGCATGTTATACAGGACACAATGCCAAAACCATCTTCAGAGACAATCAGTAAACAACAAAACACCCTGCCTTCCTCAACTAAAATGCAAAAGCTGGAAGCCGACTGTCCTTGAAACTACCAAAACTTAAACGCAGTTTCACTCAAAAGTGTAAGAGACTGTAAGTAATTAAACATATCTAGAAAAACTCAGACTCTAATACTCTCAAGTGATGAAAGCGGAAAGCATCATAAATAAAGGAGAGTTTGCCTGGATCACCATGGAGAATATTACTAGCTATAATCTATCTTTCCTTGGCAGAAACACCATTTTAAGGAAGTCACTCCCACATCCTATATGGGAAACTAACTAGAAATGAAACTATTTTTCTATACCAGGAGTTCCCAACAATTAAATTCCCAAAATGTAAACCTATAAACTTCAGATTGTAAAGACATTCAATATTTTTTAAGATGTCAACACATGGATCTAGGCAGCACTTGACAGGCTGAGGCAGAAGGATTGCTGTGAGTTCCAAACTGGCATGAGATATAGTGAAAGCTTGACCTAAGAAACAAGGATTCATTCATTTCCCAGCATCTCCAGCCAGCCACAGTTATATTGGGGCTGGAGAGTTGGTGCAGTGGCTAAGGGCACTTGTTCATGCAGAAGGCCCAGGTTCAATTTCCAAAACCCATATGGTGGCTCACAAGCATCCCATAACTCTAGTTCCAGGGGAGTTATGGCCTCAAGGGCACTGGATGCATGTGGTGCACAGCCATATATGCACACAAAACATCCAAACACAAAATAAAAAATTAAATTAAGTTAAAAAAGAAACAAACGCAGCATATCCTTGTAGTGGTTTTATAATTTCCAATAATAGTTCCGCAACATCAAAATAATCACCACACAAGTACTTATGTCATTAGTTACATGCCAGTTGGGACAGGAGAGGGAGGCTCCCACAACTCAAATTACTTAAGGTAGGGAAAATCAGCCCTGGAAAAGTGGCTCTGAAACCACTGGTATGCACTGCAAGAGTGTTAATTCTCACGCAGGACTTGTTAAGCACTTATATAGCAGTTACATTTGCCAAGTGCTTCATAATAATTTTATTGGCTGTTTCTAGTCCAAAACAACCCATGGAGAACTTTACAGAAGAGGAACCCGGGCCCAGAGAGGAACCAAAGCAAACCAAGTTTACCCTGGAGGAAATAACACCATTTGCTTACACGCCAGATCCTCCTAATCACATTTATCTGCAATAGGGATTCTTAAAAAAGCTAATGAATATGATAAGAATCAAAGAAACAGCTCATTGACTTTGAACAATATGTTGATTTTGTGTACTCAAAAGTGTACACAACTGCCAACTGCAAAACTACATTATACAGACAAAACTATAAGGAAGTAAGATTCTCCCGAATGACACTTAAAGAGCTAAACATAAAGTGTTAACCCCACCCTGTACCTGATTTTAAAATGGCTATCAAAGGGGTTCACAAAACAAGCTCAAAGTCAGGTTCCGAAATAATGGGCAGACAGGCCCGTTACAAAAATCAAACACTACAGTCCAGCTAAAAGCACTGCGTGCAAGAGGAAGTTCTGTACAAGTCTGACTGCAATTTGGCACGCTCAGTCAGTCCACCTTTCGAAAGATAATGGCTCTAACCAAAACTTGTGGTTTAACCAGTGCCTATCTCAGCCCCAGCAATGGATTACATCCAACACTTAGCAAGACAACAACAAAAAAAAAAAACTTAAGCCATCCTCAGCGGTGAAGGGAAGTTCCTTCCCTGCCCCCATTTAAACCCACCTCCTTCTTTGATCTTCGTGTTACATCTTAATGAGAAAAAAACTCTAACCTCACCCAGACCGCAGTCAGCCCTGCCGCCCCGTCCCCTGACCCAGGACGACTCCCCTTCCAAGCTCTCAGATCCAACTCATGCCCCAGGCCCACCTCCCAGGGCCCACTCGGCGACCCACATCCCCGAGCTCCGCACCCCCATCGCACTTCCGCCCGGGTGGCTCGGTGACCAGCCCTCCCCCAGCCCCCACCCCATCTTTGTCTGGCTCCTCCACACCTCAACGTTCGCAACTGCCAACGGCAGCCCTCCCTCCCCCCTCCCTCCCCACCGCCCACGCCCACCCGGCGCGGCGCGCGCCCGCCCGCCTGCTCGTCCGCCCGCAGGCCGCTCACCTTGTCCATGAGCTTCCAGCACTTCTCCACCATCTTCTTGTCCACCGTGCCGGGAGGGTGCGGGCTGAGGTGGTGGTGGTGGTGGTGGTGCGGCTGGAAGGCGTCCTTCATGAGCCCGATGAGGCCGCCGGCTCCCGAGCCCCCCGAGCCGCCTCCGCCGGCTCCCGAGCTCTTCTTCACGTTGCCGGCCATGGCCAGCGAAGGGTCGGGAGCCCGCCCGGCCGCGAGCGAGAGAAATGAGCGGGCCGAGAAGGAGGGGCAGCCACCGCCGGCGCTCGCAGCCGAGGGAGTGAGAGGGAGGCGCCGCCCGGAGGCGCGCCCCTGCGCGAGCGCGAGCGCGAGCACAAGCACAGCCGGCGCCGCGGGGGCGCGCGCCGGAGACCGGCCAGCCGCGGACGCCGCAGCGACCCCCAACTCGCGCGCGAGCTCACGAGCACCCGCGTGCCCAGCAGCTCCCGGAAAGCCTTGACCAAGTTTCCGCGCCCACTGCTCCCTCCCCTTACCCTCAGGGACGGGGCGGGGCGGGGCCTCCCGGGGCGGGGCCCAGGGGAGACTCGGCGCCTGCGCCCCCTGCTGGAGAAGCGAGGAATGGAAGGAAAGAGGTGGGGTCCAAGGTAGAACCTGCGCACTAGGCAGAAACCTTGCCGCCCATGTTCTTTGTGGACTGGGCTAGGTGCCTCCGGGAGTGAGTCATAGCTATGATCCGATGAAAACAGGTAGGGATGCAGGGAGTCTTAACGTCAAGTCTTTTACCCACTCCCGACAAATGTGGAGGTTGACTTTGGAGTTATGTATTCATCTTGTGGGAAAATGGAGAAGGCCAAAAGTTCTTTCTCCACTCCCTAGTGTTTTATTTATTTTCTTGTGGTGCTTGGAATTGAACCTATCACCTAACACATCCTAGACAAGCATCCCACCCACCTTGAGCTAGATCCCTACTCCACCATCTTGTTTCACCGTGTATCTCTGGCTGCCCTGGAATTTGCTTTGTAGACCAGGGCGGCCTTGATCTCACAAAGATTCACTAGTCTCTACCTCCTCAGTGCTGGGTATTTATAACTGGCAGCGAATGGGAATTAGGATACTGCAGCTTTTTGCGGACTGGTTAAGCCCCAGAAAGGTTTGGGACACTTGAGTCTCAAGCTCTTTCTTTCTTTCTTTCTTTCTTTCTTTCTTTCTTTCTTTCTTTCTTTTTTTTTAACAAGTAACTTTCTTTTAATCTTTTTCTTTCTGTGGAACAGTTCCGTTTCTGGGAACTGAATATGTATTTAAAGATTCTGTTGCTCAGCGGAATGCACTGCCAGCACGAGGCCCCGCCCACAGAGCCTATGAGGCAGCTGGGAGTGCTGGTCAGAGGGGTTCTTGTATACAGAGAACAGAAATTCAGCTCCCAGTCACTTCCGCTTCCCTAATCTTCAAGCTTCATTGGAAGAACTTTGAAAATAGGAACTTCTTTTCCAAAGACAGAAGTGCCCTGCCTTGATTTGCCAATCATATTTTTTTTATTTTTTTTTTTTAGCGCCAAAGACCTTACTTGCCATTAAGTCCTCAGATCATCACTTGATCCCCAGATCAAGCCCTTGTCTAGTTTGTTGGGCTTATCAAGCACTTCTTCAATAGAGGAAAGTGTCTCTGAGCTCCAGAGCTACTCAGTCTCACAACTCTGGCTTGCAAATCACTCTTTTCTTCCTTCCTTCCTTCCTTCCTTCCTTCCTTCCTTCCTTCCTTCCTTTCTTTGTTTCTTTTTGTTTTTTGTTTGTTTGTTTGTTTTGAGTTTGGGTTGTTGTTTTGGTTTTTCCAAGACAAGGTCTCACTCTGTAGCTCTGGCTCTCCTGGAACTCACAATGTAGACCAGGCTGACCTCCAACTCAGAGAGATCCTCCTGCCTCTGCCTCCCAAGTGCTGGAATTAAAGGTGTAGCGCTACTATGCCTGGCTACAAATCAGCCATCTTTATCTAAAACATTTCTGGATCTTTATTAGCATTTCACATCAGTAGAATGCCCTTTTATCAGTTACTTTGTTTTGATTGTTTTGTTGTTGTCAATGTTGGTTTGGTTTTAGGGGTTGTTGGTTTGTTGTTTTGAGACAGCTCTGACTTCTAGAACTCTCTATATGGACCAGGCTGACCTCAAACTCATAAAGATCCTCCTGCCTCTGCCTCCCTGATGCAGGGATTAAAGGTATAAAGCCTTTTACCATTTTCTACCTAGAAAAAACAAATAGAAGACTGTACCAAAGAAAAATCTAGGCAACACCCTAAAAGTATTGTCACAACTTTGTAAGGCCTGTGTCCCAACCTAGTTGCTGACCTTCCTTTTGACTCTCTGTAATGTTAAAACCTTCCTCACTGACACTGACAGAAGCACACACCTACAAACTAAACTTTTAAACCCTCCCCATTGTTGCATCTGTAATGAAATTAACAGTCACAACCTTAAAGTTGTATACTACTCCAAGATACACAGATTCTATCCTGGGTAGCTCTCCAAGTCACAAAACACAATAGTTAAGTTTTTGTCACCATCACTGAGCGTATTCTCTCTGCTTGGAGTGTGATTCTAAGATCCAAATCAGTTGGACAGGGCAAGCTGGTGCAAGCCTGCAGTCTGGGAACTTGGGAGGCTGAAGTTTAGACAGAAGAGAAGAGACCCTATCTCAAAACAAACGGAAGACACCAGCTCAAGCATCACACAGAGAAAACTAGTTCTTCACATTTCTAATTGCCTCTTGTTTCTTCTGGGGATTGAAACCCAGGCTTCATATGTACTAGGCAGGTACCAGTCCACTAAGCTGTATCATTTGCCCCATTTGTCAGGCTTTGTGAGAGAGTGTCATTGTGTATCCCAGGCAGACCTCATCTCATTGCAGAAATCCTCCTGCCTCACCCTCCTGAGTACTAGGATTACAAGCATGTACCAGTGTGCCTGGCTAATATTTCTCTCATTAGTCACATCCTGACATGCTATAAACTATCTTGCCAATTTTGGATCTTCTATAGTACTTGGTATTATATGGGTACACCAGGGTATTTTTCAGTCCCAGATTCAATGCAGTACACAATATTTACCTATGGAATTGTGTGTGTGTGTGTGTGTGTGTGTGTGTGTGTGTGTGTGTGTGTGTGTGTGTGTGTGTGCCTATGGGCTCATGAGCTTTTCTAAATGTAAAATTCATATCTCCAGATTGGTTAAGCTTTCCAATCTAGAGCAGGGTGGTTTTGCCTTTAATCCCAGCATTCAGGAAGCAGAGGCAGGCAGATCTCTGTGAATTCAAGGCCAGCCTGGTCTACAGAGTAAGTTTTAGGACAGCCAGGGCTACACAGAGAAACCCTGTCTTGAAAATAATGAAAGAATAATAATAATATTTCCTGTCTAAAGCTGGGAATAGTGATATAGTTCTTTAATCCCAGTTCTTGGGTGGCAGATGCTGTAAGTTCAAAATGCTCTATATAGTGAGTTCCAGGACAAGCAGGGTTAAAGAGAGACCTTTTCTCAAAAAAAAAAAAAAAAAAAAGATTTCTGGGGCTGGAGAGATGGCTCAGCATTGGCTGCTCTTCCAGAGGACCCGAGTTCAATTCCCAGTACCCACATAAAAGCTCACAACTGTCTGTAACTCCAGTTCCAGGAGATCTGGCACCCTTACACAGACACACATGCAAGCAAAACACCAATGCACATAAAAATAAATAAATCTTTAAAAAAAAAAAAGGTGGAAAACAATTGAAGATATCTGATGTTAATCTCCACACACCCACATGCATGCATGCCTGAATGCACAATTTGCACACACTCACACCCACACAAGACCACACACACACACAAGACCACATATACACACCACACACACACAAGACCACATATACATAGCACACACACACACACCACACACACACCCAACCACAAAACCACATACACAAACACCCACAAGACCACACACACACACACACACACACACACACACACACACACACTCACACACAAGACCACATATACATACACACCACACACATACACCCACATGACCACATATACACCACACACACATACACACACTCACACACACAAGACCACATACACGAACACCCACAAGACCCCCCCACCCCCACCCCACCCCCCCACACACACACACACGATTTTCAATCTGTGTTGTCCTCAGTAAAGTCTACATGGCATGGAACTAAATAGCATACAGTTTGTTTCTGCTGCAACAGGCCTTTGGTTTGTTTGGTTGGTTTTGGTTTGTTTGCTGTGTTTCATACAACAGTGTGATAATAGTTCATTGAGATTGAAGCTACAGCACTGAATCATTAGGAGGACACAATTTTTGAAATTCTAGCAAAACTCTGATTTGTGTTTGCTACATGCTTGTTAGAATTTCCTGTATGCACAGTGTCACCAAGAGCTTCATTTGACCCCATGGTCTGTCTGTCCTAGAACCGTCACTGCTGGCTTGTATGAAAGCTGCCAACTTTCCCCGAACCATGAGAAAGGTGGAGAATTTGCCTGAAACCTGAGTATCCATCAAGATACTGGTAAAATCATAGCTATCACAGGAATAAAAGACAGTGACCCAACACTGGATGCCTATACCATCCCCCAGGGTCAGCAGTGACATCCTAGTCTTCAGAGTCTGATACTGCTAACCTCTCGTGTGTCTATCAGAGAAGTGGCCAAGGGCCCAGGAGCCCTTTCCCCCAGAGGGAAACAGAGAGAGGAAATGAAAAACCACACTATGTTTTACACTTTTTAATAGCTCAAAATCCAGCCCAGATAAGATGGACACAACTTTCTAGTTTTAGAGATTGGAAAGCCATACACCTCCCGGCCTTTGCAAAATCATCTGCCGTGGCCAGAAGGACACACACACCATCCCTTCATTCCCACCTTATCTCTCTGCTGCCCAAACTCCCACCTGCTCCTACTAACTCTACCAGACAAATTCCTCTCAGCCAGCAAGTCCTTCAAGTTTATCAATCACCCTTCTTGACCCTTCCAGGCATCAGGAATAGGCAGGCTCTCCACTTCCTGGTGGTAGCTGCCTTGCCCTGGATTACAAGTAGCTTTTGCTGCCCTCCTAGACTTACCTAGGAGATAAGCCTCAGACCAGGTCCTGGAGTCCCACACATACTTGCTTAATCATATATAAAAAAAAAGAAAGAAAGAAAAAAAAAAAAAAACAGGATGCATGGGCCACATCCAAGCAGACTTTCTCCCATGATGCTCTTTCTGTGCAGAGACATCTGCACTGCAACCAAGAAAAATGTTTATTATCCCTCCGTCCTAAGCAACTGTTGCTTTCTTTTTTTCCCTCCCCCACCCCCTTTTTGTCCTTTTGGTGAGAGGTCCCATTTTGTTTCCAGGCTGACACTGAATACCTGGGCCAAAGAGTCCTCCCAAGTAACTAGGACTATTCAAGTGTGTCACTCTGACAGTTCCTGTAGGCCAGTGGCTCTCAACTTGTGAGTGAAGACCTCTCTGGGGGTTGAAGGAGCCTTTCCAAGGGGGTCTCCTAAGACCGTCTGTAAATACAGATATTTATATTACAAATTGTAACAGTAGCAAAATTACAGGTATGAAGTAGTAACGAAAATGATTTTCTGGCTGGAGGTCACCACAACATGAAGAATTGTATTAAAGGGTCTCAGCATTAGGAAGGGTAGGAAAAACTGCTGTGGGCCAAGGTCATTGGGACCCTGGCCTGGCCATATTCCTTTAAATAAATGAGTAACCAATCTATATTTAAGGAAGGCAAGTGACCTTCCTCTCTATCATCTCCTCAAAGCTCTTGTCTAGATCTGGACGTGCTGGCACACTCCTTTATTTCCAACTCTCAAAAGGCAGAGGTCGTTTGAGGCCAGCCTAATCTACATAGTAAGCTCCAGACCAGCCAGGCTAATAGTAAGCACGCCTTTAGTTACAGTACTTGGGAGGCAGAGGCAGGCAGATCTCTGTGAGTTTGAGGCCAGTCTGGTCTACAGAGCCAGTTCCAGGACAGGCTCCAAAGCAATACAGAGAAACCCCGTCTCAAAAAACAAAACAAAACAAAAATATTTGTGTTTATTAATTTTAATAATCTGCCTGAGTGTGTGCAATAAGTAAGTCTCCTGGAAGAGCAGCTAATGTCCTTAAATGCTGAGCCATCCCTCCAGCTCCCACAAAAATTTTAACAGAAAAAGATAGGTCTACTTAAATGATCTTTCTAATTCTTGATTTTACACTGAAGTCAATTTAAAAAAAAAGGAGGATTTATCCTTTTCTCACAGTTTTATTTGTAAATGTTTATTTTTATTTTATTTATTTTCTGAATGTGTTCTAGCAATGGGGGTGAAATGCTGAACACAATGCCATCCCTGTTCTGGGTTACGTTGGGGCCAGTTCATCACATGTCAGGTGGCACTCTTTTCTACTTCACTTTACCTTGATCTCAAACCACATCCTGACTCTGCACCTGAAAGTCTGCACCTGTTGACTGAACATATCTGTAAGACAAATGCTCTTGTAAGGCCTAAGGTATGTATAGCTTGTGCTCCGTCACTTCTGTCCTCAATGTGTCGTTCCAATCACCAACATGAGTGACACAGTGACCCAGTGGAAGAAGTCCCAAACACACTCCCCAAGCAAAGGAAAGGGCAGGAGCGCCCATGCATTCTAGTGCAGGAAGTGGAGACTCTGAGGGAAGAATAAATAAAAATATGGTGGGAAATGAGAAGAACGATGTCCTCCGTGTCCGGGAAGGAAGTGTGCACAAGGCTCACCAGCCCCGAGTTCCATGGATTGCAAGCACCACAGAGACCAGTCTGGCTCTCCTCTTTCCTCTATGAAATGTGCAATGATGGCTGGAGACATGGTTCAGCGTGAAGAGCAAGTACTGCTCACGCAGAGCCCTCAGTTTGGTTCCTAGCACCAACCACACTGATGGGCTGCCCACAGCAGCCTAACTCCAACTCCAGGCTCTCCAATGCTCTTCTAGCTTCTTTGGGTACTGCATTCACACGCGCGCGCACACACACAAACACACACACAAACACACACACACACACACACACAGCATAATTAAAAATTCAAAATCTTTTCTAAGATATCTGCCATGTGGTTACATCAACATGCATTGACCTTCTGCTTGCTCCCCACGGGTGAGACATTTTTCCTCCCACATCTTGTACCTTTTTCTGCAGATTTGCTTCTGATAATATGCAGTCGTCCAAAATTTAAAGGACTGGAATAGACAGAGGTTCCTAAAAGTAGTCTGTAGATCCCAAAACCCATGGGGAGGAAGGCTTGCTGTTTCATTCTATGTATGGTGCCCTTGTGATGCCCAGTGATGGCATGGTTCCAGGATGGAGCCCTCCCAGATGCAGGAGGCAATAGCAAGCTACCCATCACACTCTCTGCCCACAATCAATTTTTTAAATCACACACATATTATCAGATGCTAGAAAGCATCCCCCAAAGAGAATCTTCCCCGATATTGCCCAAGAAATACTAAACTGCAAAATTTAGGAGACTCAGGTCAAAGCAAATCCACTAGAGGGAGTGCTAACCAACTCTATGCTTCAGGGAGCTTGGGGGCTTCTAAACACCTGTCTGCAGAATAACCTCATAAAGAAATAGTGGGAGTGAGACAATAGTTAACTGGGAGAGAAAGAAGACCTGGAAACACACCACTGAGGTCTAGGGCTTTCAGGAACTACAAAACTTATACATCAAGAAATTTAAACTGAGAAAAATCAAATACTTCAATTCCTGACTCTGCCTAATGTGTGGCTCCACCTCTTCTCTGTTCTCATTTCTCTTAAGTGGGAAACTCTCTCAACTACCTGTGCCACCATGTGTCTCCTACACAAGCCACAGATAGCCTTTCTGAAATAGACCTCAAGTTCCAAAGTAAATCATGTCACTGTGTTCGTGAGACAATGGGATGTAAAGTGCCTGTGATGGCTACTCTTCTGCCTTTCCTCTGTATCTGGGAAGCACTAGACAATTTCTAGGCTGCAAAGTCTCCAGATGATAGGCAGGGCCTGTGTATACATGAATAATAGCTATTCAGCTCCAAGGCCTTTTTTGGGGGGGTAAGAAGAGAATCTACCTAAAGGAACTTTGTGTGAGCCAATTTAGCCTATCTTGCCTATGAACACAGTGTCTCATGGTTGCCTGGACAGCAGGCAGTCTCCAGAAATGCGTCATCCCAGTTCTTGGTCCTGCCTCTTGGGGAAGTTTTTTCCACCCTCAATTGGCTCTCAGGACCCAGGCTCCTCCCTAGGTTCAATCTGCTTGGGTCTCTCTTTACCTTCTGCCATGGAGATTCATTCCCCAGGGAGACAGCACACAAGCAAGAGAAGGTCCTCCAGGTAGGAAAGGGAGAGGAAGCATGTTGGGGAGAGAGAAGGGACCAGGCCTAGCAATTTCTGTTCTCTAAGAGGGCTGACTGCTGCCCATAGAATTGTTCTACCTCCCAGCCCTGCCTGGGGTTCCCAGGAGACCAAGAACCAAAGCTTCTAGAAAGTATAAGATCACTGGGAGACTACATTCTGACTGTCCTGAGACTCCTACCCCTGTCAGGAGTCGGAAGAGCATCTCTGCAGACCTACACAGAAAGTCTTCCCTCCCGCAGGGCAGTGAGGATGCCGCCTAAAACCAAAGGAAACGGGAGGAAAATTGGGGCACAGAAGAAGAAAAAAAAGTCAAGTCCTGGTGAGTCACAGGGTGTACCTGAGACATAAAGGTCCTCAGAAGGAATCCAGCCCTCTGGGCAACAACATGGAGTTTGTTTTGGTTTTGTCTTTTGTTCTTTTGACACAGGGTCATTATGGGACCCAGGCTGGCCTCAAACATATCCTCTGCCCCAGTCTTCTTAGTGACGGGATTACAGGCGTTGCCACCACACTTGGCTAGGGTGAAGTGTCCTTGCCCTCCCCTTCAGAGCCTTGAGTCCAGATTCCACGGGGCCGAGGAAGTGGGGAATGCCTCCCTCCCAAATTCCCCCTGGAGCTGCATCTAGCTCTTTGCCCTTGTCATACTTTTCACCCTTATTTTGAGCACCCACCATGCACATGGCAGTGAAGACTCAGCCACTCAACTGTAAATTTACCAGATTTCCCACTGGGCATCCCTCATCCAGCAATCTTCCTTCATCACGCAGGAAGAAGTACAGGTGGTAGGAAGACTGGGGTGGGACCGAGATGAGGATAACCTAAGACTATCATCTTGCCAGGACAGATGCAGAGGCTGAGGCCAACCATAGGCTGGTTCTGCTGGAGAAGGAGCTACTTCAGGAGCACTTAGGTAAGAAGTTTGAAACCTCAGGAGCCCACAGAGATAGAATGTTCTAGCTAGGGTTGTCGTTGCTGTGATGAAACACCATGACCAAATCAACTCGGGGAGGAAAGGGTTTATTTGGCTTATGCTTTCAAATCATTGTTTATTATTGAAGTCAAGATAGCAATCCAAACAGGGCAGGAACTTGGAAGCAAGAACTGGTGCAGAGGTCATGGAGGATGCTGCTTACTGGCTTGCTCAGCCTGCTTTCTTATAGAATGCAGGACCACAAGCTCCCGGGTGGCACCATCCACAGTGGGCAGGCCCTCCCCATTAATCACTAATTAAGAAAATGCCATAAAGGTTTGCCTACCGCCCGATTTTATGGAGACATTTTCTCAATTGAAGCTCCCTCTTCTCTGATGGCTCTAGCTTATGTCAAATTAACAATAAATTAGCCACCCAACGATGGCACGTAGGACCTTTCTGGGTTCTTGGGGAACTGGAAGTTTGAACTGTGTGCAGGGCTAAATCAAGCTAGCCATTGCTTGTTGGCAAGATTGTGAGGAAGGGCTAGACAGTGAAGATCGATGAAAGAAGCTATCCTCCCCTCCACCCCCAGCACGGGAGTGGGATCACAGCCTCATTCGTGATAGGTAAATAGTCTACCATGGAGCTAACCTGCAACTTGGGGAAGCCATTGTCTTTTAGTGGCCAGAACAAGGAGGAAATAGTGAGTTAGAAATGAAAGCCCTATGGGTTTTGGGCGGGGCAACTGATAAAGAGAATAAGAAATTGACACTGTCACCAAGTTCCCAGAGGTAAGCATAGCTCACAGAGGCTATGGTGATTGGTTCTGTGGGACCACAATCAGACCTGAGCATGGCTCTGACACTGTCCACAGCTCTCCAGAGGGATGAGACCCGCAGAGCCAAGGCTTCTGAAGACAGGCTGAAGCAGAGGTTGCAAGGGCTGGAAGCTGAACTGGAAAGGGCCCAAAGCGAAGGGAAGGCTGTATATGCAGGTATGATTGGTCTGGTCCTTGGGCAGGACATGGGGGCATAGGAAGTTGGGCAATTCTAGGAAGGGAAATGAAGAGGAATTCTAACCGCCATACCCTACTCCACGGTCGCTGCATAGGCAGGGTCCTGAGAACCAAAGACAGATCCCTGGTAGAATGCAGATCACCACATTCTAGAATTCTAGACTGTCTAATGCTGCGTGCTTGCTATCTGTGTGAAACACAATGCAGCCACAGCCCTTTATCTTTATTTTTGGGAGAGAGTGCTGGTGTGGGGGGAGGGGTGTGGTTTCCGATCTCCCAGACCTTCAAGGTCTCCCAAGTTTCTTAGTTCTGTTCCTTGAGTGAGACTCTCCCCCACATTCAACCTCATTTCCTTTCTTCATGCTTCCATCCCTACGGCTCATACTTCAGAGATGAGCCGCCAGCGTTGGGCCCTGCAAGAGGAGTTGAGGACCCGAAGCAAGCAGCTGGAGGAGGAAGTGAGAGGCCTACAGGAACAGCTAGGTAGTGCCCATTGCTCACCCCTTTTCCCCAGGCTCATGAACAATCATGGAAGAGTGGACTTGGGAGGTCCTTCACTAGATGTCTACAATCTTCTGGTTGAATTTTAACTAGGGTCACCTTCATCCTAGCTTTCCTCTAAACTTAGAGTTCAGTGGCACAAACCCCTATGTTAGGGGCTGGACTTGGCTTCTCAGGGAGTTTGCTCAGCAGTTAAGAACACTTGTTCTTACAGAGAACCTGAGCCAGCGCCCTCATAGTGGCTCACAAACCAACTGTAACCTAAGCCCTAGGGGATCTAATGCCCTCTTCTGACCTCCACAGACATCCACATGGTGCACATACATGCGTGCAGGCAAAGCACTCATACACATAAAATAACAAAATAAATAACATTTTTAAAAAAGGAAAAATTTTAAAAGCCATCTAAGATAGAAGTAAAGAAAAGGTAGGACTATCACCCCTTTCCCCCTTTGCTTAATCTCCTCAAGCACATCAGTTTCCCCCTTCACTGACTTGCCTGTCTTAAGTAAAACACATTTCCTATCAGCTTAGCTGACTTTTGCAACCAAACTACAGAAAACAGTAGACCTGATTTACTTCAGTATCTTTAAAGCTGGGCACCTGGTAGAAGGCCTTAAATTACTACTTGTTAAATCAGTGAATAGACCATTCATATAGGAAAACAGGTCAGAAGAGGGCATCAGATCCCCTGGAACTGGAGTTAAGGATGATTCCTGGGTCCTCTGGGAAGGAAGCCTGGGTCCTCTGCAAGAGCAGCCGCCAGTGCTCTTACCCACTGAGCATTGCTCCTGCCGCCTCCTCAAAAAGCCTTGAACTCACAGCCTCAGTCTCCTGAGTTGTAGGATTACAGGTGTGAGCTATCACTGCAAAATAGCTTCAGTTTCGCTATAAATATCCACGAGCTGCTTCCATCTCTTACCCTGGCCTTCTTTCAGATTGAAACTCAACATTTACTGCACACCTGCCACATTAGATGCTTTGTCATCCATTTTCACATTTAAGGGTCACAGCAAACAAGGGGAGCTTATAGCACTTTCTCTCCAAAGATAAAGCAGGGAGGGGCTAGCGAGGGTTTAACCATTACAAACACTGGCTGCCCTTCCTGAGGATCTGGCTTTGATTCCGAGCATCCACATGGTGACTCAGAACCATTATAATTCCAGTTTCTGGGGATCCGATACAATTCCCTCTTCTGTCCTCCACAGGCACCTGCATATATGTACACACATAGCTACATGGCAGGGGGATGAGGGGAAGCGGATAAAATTATTTTTAGAGGTATATTTATTTATTATGTATGGAGTTCTGCCCATGTATGCCTGCACACCAGAAGAGGGCACCAGATCTCATTACAGAGGGTTGTGAGCCACCGTGAGGTGCTAGGAGTTGATCTCAGGACCTTTGGAAGAGTAGCCAGTGCTCTGAGCCATCTCTCCAGCCCAATAAAATTATTTTTAAAACCCAGATATAAAATGAAATAAAAAGATCTATAAAGATAGAGAAACTGCACCATGTCAGTTGGCACAAGTCTATAATCCTATCCCTGGGAGATAGAGAGAAGAAGATCTGTCTTGCAATGTTGTCCTTGGCTACATGGAGAGTTTAAGTCCAGTCTGGGCTACATAAGACCCTGTCTTAAACAAAACAAAGCCAAACATTTAGGTGATGGAGACCCAGAGATACTTGTCCCAAGCTGTGTATGTGACAATCACCAGGCTTTGGACCCGTCTACTCATTTTGCCATACTTCAGTGAGTCCTTATAGAGACTTTGGGAAAGTTGATGATGACCTTGGAGTGTGTAATGACTCAGCCAAGGTTGGTTAGTGCTCTTAGTGTAGTGTCACCATCCTGTCTTCTTTATCGTTCTGCCCTGCTCCCTAGAAACATGCCAGAGGGAGGCTAAGACAGCAAGGGAAGAGACTGAGCAAGCCCTCAGAGAGCAAGATGAAACCCTGGCTCAGCTTCGTGCCCACGTGGCAAACATGGAGGCCGAGTATGAGGAAATCCTGCATGTAAGCACCACTCCCTGGAAACCATCTTCTCAGAATCCCATAACCCTCCATCCCTATTCTCCCAACTAATGTGATGACCCACAACCTAAGGGAGCCATGCTCTATTCTAAGTGTAAAAGGAAGATGCAACCATTGACAGAGCCAGTGACTTACCCAGTTATTTGGTGGCTAAGACAGGAAGATTTTGAGTTCAAGGTCAACATTGACCTTGATCTGGTGAGAACCAGATCAAAATAATCAGGGGCTGTAGGGATAGGTCAATAGTAGAGCTCTAGCCTAGTATTCATGGGTTCAATCACCCCAACAGAGGGGGGGGGGCAGGAAGAGGAGTCGGGAGAAGAAGGAGCAGGGAAAGAAAGGAATGGCACAAGTTTGTAATCGTACTGTTCAGGAAGCTGAGGCAGAAGGATCATAGGTCCCAGGCCAACCCAGGTACAGAGTTCAAGGCCAGCAAAGGCAGTATAGTAAGAAACTCTGCCTCAAAATGAAAGGTTAAAAGAGGGATTGATGAACAGCTCAGTGAACAGGGTGCTTGTCTACCATGTGTGATGCCTTAGTCCCCTCCTGAGTGCTGAAGAGAGAGAGAACAATGGGAAGCCAGGAATGGTGGTTCAAGCTTGCAATTCAGCACTTGGGAAGCTGAAGCAGGAGATCTGAGTTCAAAGCCAGCCAGGTCTACAAAGCAAGGGTGTCTTACAGAAGAAAGGAAGGAAGGAAGGAAAAGAAAAGGAAGCCATTGGCAAATTACTATTCCCAACCAAGCTGGGCAACCTAAAGCAACATTGGCCCTTCCCTCTTTTCCTGGGAGCTGAGAGCTTGGTGTTCACAGGGCACCCTGGACTGTCTCTTGGCCAAGCTGAGAGCTGCCAAGCCTCAGTGGGATGCAGCTGTGCTGAGACTCCACACCAGGCACAAGGAGCAGCTACGCCAGTTTGCTCTCAACCCCCTGGAACTCTGAGGCCATTGGCCTCTAATCTCTGATGGCTAGCAATAAAGCAACTTGGTGTAGAATTCAACAAAAGTGTGGGTTGTGTCCTTTGGCACTGAGGAATGGCTCTCGTGGGGACATCTATATTGTGGGTTAACCCATTGTCTCACTTTCCTAAACGTTGGATAAGAAATAGACAAGGTTCTAATCCCTCTCCTACAGAAACTAGATCCCATCCCCTTAAGCCCAGAGCACCTTTGGTTCCTTTAAACTACCATGGCTTATCCTCACCAACAAAAACACAAAGCCAGATGTCTATGGAAAAACTATATTTACTTATTTATTTGGACAGTGGCATACTAAGGTGTTCATACAGAGGCTAGAGGATAACTTCCAGGAATTGGTTCTCTCCTTCTACCACAGGGTTCTGAGGACTGAACTCAGATTGTCAGGCTTAGCAGCAAACACCTTTATCACCTGAGCCATCTCACTGGCCCACTGGGAAAGGTTATAATGGGACAATACAGTGGCCTGGAACCAGCTCCCAACTTTCTTTCTTTCTCTTTTTCTTTCTTTCTTCCTTTCCTTCTTTCTTTCTTTCTTTCTTTCTTTCTTTCTTTCTTTCTTTCTCTTTCCTTTCTTTTTGGGTTTATGAATCAGGGTTTTTCTGTAGCTTTGGAGCCTGTCCTTGAACTTGCTCTTGTAGACCAGGCTGGCCTTGAAGTCACAGAGATCCACCTGCCTCTGCCTCCTGAGTGCTGGGATTAAAGCGCATGCCACCAATGCCCAGCTCCAAGTTTCTAAGGTGTCCACAGAAGGGAAATATGGCTGATCTCCAAATCCTCAAGCCATAAAACACTGGAATCACAGTTAGCCTAAGTTTTTAATGGCTTTGATCCTAAATGTCTCCTTTTTGGGCAGAAGAAATGCATCTTTGTAGCACAGGTCCTCAAAACTTCTACAGGACATCCTGTGTAGACTTGGGGTCCCTCATGAGGCTCTGTCCTCACCCCTTTGCTGGAGGTAGGCTCGTAAGAAGGGAAGAAGGTCCCTGGCAGTCATGTGGTCATTGGTGTCTGAATCTTCCAGCTCCCACTTCCAGTTTGGAGAGACCATTCCTGGCTCCCTCCACCTCAGGGTGCAGGAGCAAGGGCAGGAAAACCACTAGGCAAGTCTGTGCCAAGCAGGTGTGTCCTATAGCAGCTCCGAAGCCAGGGTCCAGCCCTACATGGAGAGAAGGACAGAGTCAGTCTGGGACCAGAAGATTTCATTTTCCTGCTCTAACATGTTCTGCCTGCCCAGGAATGGGACTTTTTTGATGGATCCTCTGTCCCCACCTCCTATGGCCTACAGCTCCCCCATACATATCCCACACGGCTCTACCCAACATCCCTCCTCTCTGTCCTTTTCATAGCTCCATCTATTTGTTTGACTTCACCTTTCCAGACTCCGAGGAAATCCAGGCTTCTAAGCCCTGTGGATTCCTAGCTGCCAGCTTCAAGCAGAGGGGTGGCTCAGCCTCAGCCAGCTGCTGAAGCCTGTCCAGGTCACTGTCACCACCCACAGGATATCCATTCACCTCCAAAATTGCATCTCCCATTTGTAGCCCTGCTCGGGCGGCTGAGCCTCCTGGGGTCACCTGGCAGTTCAGGGAGGATACACAGAAACATTGGTCAAGTGTTTTAAGGCTGGGCAGGCAGGTGGGTAGTGGAAGCCAAGGTGTGTGGGCATTAGTCACCTGGGAGATGAAGAGACAAGGCCCACTGGCCACACAACAGAGTCTGAATCCATAGCCACCTCCAGGCCCAGGGTACAAGAAGCATTGGTGGGAGCCAACAGTGCCAGAAGGTTCAACTGCATCTTCCATTGGAAGATCCTTGGTTTCTGCCAGAGGGGAGGCAGCAATCTCTGTGTTTTCCAAGAAGAGGAGGGGAGACAGCCGCACCTGGGTGTGGGGGGCAGAGAGAGCAAACCTGAGGCACCTGAGCCCTGCTCCATTCCTACCCCTCCCTAACCCTGTCACTTGCGCACCATGCTGAAGAAGCGGTCAGCCTCAGGATCGACGACAGCGAGGGAGACAAAAGAGCCCTGTGCTCGGATCCTGGACACGGTTTCCTCATGGCGCAGCCCGTCCACGCTTTCCCCAGCCACAGCCACCAGGCGGTCCCCAGCCTTCATCCCAGCCTTGTCAGCTGGCAGTCCTGGATCCACTTCCCACAAGAACTGCCCTGGGACGTAGACATATTCACTTCTCCTCTCTGACTTACCCCATGCTCTCCCAGGGACTAACCCTGCAGAGCATGGGGGGTGCCCAAGAGCTGTAGCTCATATTGGAGCACCTCCCATGGGCGCTGAGAAGCGTGCAACTGGGTGTGTATGACCATCCTAAGGCCCACTTCCTACCCCTGCCCTCTAGGGCTGCCACTCACCGAAGCGACCATCCGGGCCCTTCTCCTCCCGGAGCAGGAACCCAAAGCCTTGAGGCCCTTTCTCTATGTTTAGACAGCGGGGCTTGACAGGCAGTGCCCAGCCCTCTGCCAGGGGGGCAGCAAGAGGCATTCCCAGTTGATGACACTGTTCCTCTACCTCCGGCCCTGCCACCAGCAGAGTCACCTGATCTCCACTCTGTGAAAGCTGTGGGGACCCAGCAAGTGTATAAGCATGAACCATCCATGTGAGGATGAAGAGGTAGATAGCTCCTCAGTACCTCCCCCCAGGCCTACACAAACTATAGAGAAAAAAAGAAGAATGACATACACAGACCCTCAGATCAGGAGGCAGGGTTCACATAGCAGCCACCACTGGAAGCCTTACCTTCCTGCTGAGCTGGCTGGAAGTGAACTTCTCCACACAGACCCCATTCACTTCCAGCAGCCGGGCCCCAGGGGGCACCCCTGCTCTCTCAGCAGCTCCTCCTGCACTGAGCACCAGCCAGAAAGGACCCCGATTTCCTAAAGGCAGACAAACTAACTCCCAGTCTGCTCCTTGCCTAGAACAGAGGCTGAGTCCCCATCCCTGACCACCCCACCTCAGGCCCTAAGCTCACCATGGGTGATGCTGAAGCCAAAGCCACCTTCGTCTTTTACTACATGGCACAACCGGGGCCTGACCTCCGAGCCTAGTGCAGGACAACAGAGGACATCGCTCCCCTGCTGAGCATGCACCACATCATGCACTTGTTGTGCTAAGACAGTCAGCAACACCCGGGGACCGCTGGCCCGGATGTACCGCACTACCTATAAAAGGACACGGTGGGGGGGGGCAGGGGGAGCAAAAGAGGTTGGCTTCCTGGTGGAATCTCAGGACCTCTTACGCTTAGAAACCAGTTCCATAGATGGATGACTTTATCAAATCACTCTAGCTGGGTACCTCCAAATCATGGGGTCTAGGGAGAGTGAGGCTTGGCCGGTACATCAGAGTGCCTAGGCTAGTGTCTGGCTCCTCTTCCTATGGAAGTGCTATGGAATGTTCCTTTGTATACAAGGAGTCCCAGCTCAGCCTCACCATTGCATAGTCTTCATGTTCCACATTATTATTGTTCACCGCTAGGATCCGGTCTCCTACCCGGAGACCATGGCGCTGGGCAGAAGTGCCTGGATCTACCCTGCACACCACATGGTCAGCTTTGCCCAGCTGCTGCAGCAGATGGAACCCAAAACTCGTGTTCTCCTCTTTGCTCAGCAGACAGAAGCGAGGCCGCTGCAGGTTCCAGGGATCTGGAGGGGCACACAGTCCAAGTTCAGGACCATCAGATGACTGGTAGCCCCCACCTCCTGTCAGAGCACTGGGTAGCTTCCAACCAGTGAGAAGGTGGGCTTTAGAACCGAATGGATACTTCATGGACCGGGTGGCTAACACAAAAGGTGAGCTGCCTCCCTCTACCTCTGCTTAGTTACTGATATCAGAGGGAGGCAGTTCGTGGTTACCAAGGTGATAGGAGGCTGTGGGGTGCTGTACTATCTCTAGGGAAAGGTAACGGTTGCCAGGGGTGAGGGGGTTACCAGATTGGTCCTGGTCTTCAGCCAGGGAGAGGACGGGATTGTCAATGCCCAGCCTTGGATTAAACTTAAACTTCCTGTAAGGAGGCAGCAGAGAGAGGCAAGTAAGACAGGTATGTAGCTAGACTGGGGTCCCAGGCCCTACTTGAGGTGCTGATGAGAACTGAGAGCCCCACCCCCCACCTTCAATCTTCTTCAACCCTCATAACTTACAGAGTTAACGAGGCTGTGTCTCGAGTATCTGCTGGACAAAAGAGAGTTAAGAGTACAGACACACTCCTCCCTGAGATGGGACTTCCATAGTAAAAACCTGAAAGGGCTCAGGAGAACCCTAGACCCCTCCCACTCTGCTCCATTATCTTCACACGCAGGAATGTTGACGCCCCTTTGTCTCCCTTCCCCAGTTCCGTGGCACATAAATCTGAGACTATCCGTGCAGGGTGTGGACCAGGAAGATAGACGCACACACTCACCTCACTCCTGTTTAGCACTATCTATTGCCTCAGACCTACAAGCCCTAATATCAAGTGTGTTCTAGACCCAAAGATTCCAAATCTGTCCCCTCTGCTGCTGCCCCAAGTCCCCTTTCAAGGGTATCTCCCCACCTCCTACCTGCAGCTGCCTCCATAGTTGGATCAGTGACCCAGGACTTAGAGTAGGGACAAGGTTCATTGTAACCAGCTGACCCTCCCACCTGCCCCCTCCCGAGTCACGCCTCCTTGAAGACCTGAAGGAAGCAATAGGGTAATGGTTAACAGCAATGGGACTTATTCTCTGGAAAGTGTACGTCTACGTTCCCTCTGCTCCAAATCCTGGGCCCTATCTTTCTCAAGAGAGCCTCTAATGAACCCAACTGTTCTTGTGCCCAGAAAAAAGTAGATCACTGGTCATTGGAATTTCAAGCTGGGGACAGTAAGTATGAAAAGGGGAACAGGAATTCTAAGGCCCAGCATGGGCAACCTCATCCCAGGGTCTTACACCCAGCCCCTCCAGCAACAAAATTATCTAAAGATATCTGTGCCTCTCCCTTTGGCTATCAGACTATTCAAACAACGAATCCCAAAGAATTGGAATTTCTCCAGGAATCTTAAACTGAAAAAGAGAAAAAGATAAAGCTCTCTTTGGTGCCAGCCAGAATTTGTCTTCAAAGAAGAGATGTCACAGAGTTCTGATAATTTGTCAGATCACCTCAAGGGACAGACTGGAACAGAGTCAATGAACCAGTGGTTTGAGACCACACCCTGACAGGACTGTTTAGTAGGCAGGCATACCTCTTACCCTCTACTGTATTTAAATCTAAACCCCAGGTCAGGACCCTGAAAGATGAGCTGGGAGTGGGGGGGGGTCACTGGACCTCTCCCTGATGAGCCACCTCAGACAAGTCTCCTTTCTCCACTTTTCTAAATTAAAAGATTATTCATTTATATCCTGGAGGTGGTGGTACACACCTTTAATCCCAGCACTTGGGAGACAGAGGCAGGCAGATTTCTGTAGGATTGAGACCAGCCTGGTCTACAAAGCAAGTGCCAGGACAGTCAGGGTTACACAGAGAAACCCTGCTTTTAAAAAAAAAAAAAAATATATATATATATATATATATATATATATATATATATATACATACATACATACATAATATATATATATGAATGAAAGGGGCAGGGAATGTGAGAGAGGGAGAGAGGAGAGATTGTGTGTGTGAGTCACCCACAGAGGCCAGGAGAGGATGCTGAATCCCTGGAGCTGGCGTTACAAGTGGTTGTGAGTTCCCCCACCATGTGGTTGCTGGGAATTCAACTCCTGTCCTCTGGAACAGCAGTGAGAGTTCTGAACCTACTTGCTGAACCATCTCTCCAGCCTTTCTCTGCTTTTTCATTATTCTTTTTAAATAGCATATCAAGGACTAGTGAGTGACAGGGCTCAGCTTGTTAGGGCCCAGGCATAGGTACTAAAACTCCAGCAATACTGCTGCCTCTGAGTCTAGTGGCCAGGAGCTATCCTCAATAGAAGGTAAACCAGACTAACCCTTTCTTAGAATCACCAGGCAAGGAAGAGACCAAAGGGAGTGGAAGACACACAGCTTTTTAATAGCAGCAAGGTGGGCACATTTATCCTTAGTGGCTTTGGAGCCATTGATACTTGTATAGTTGAGGAGACATGAGGCTAGGAAAAGCACCAATGTGAAGACATTTTGCATCCAGAGGTGAGCATAAGGTAGGAATGGGAAGCCATCCAGTACAGCTGCTAGATGGCAGAACCCCCAGCATGGCAAACATGAGAGGTGTGCCACTTAGTAACACATTCAGAGGAGGGAGAGGCAAGACTGATGGTTAGGCCACAAGGCAATTTGACCACTCATGTATCATATCCTTAGTCCTTCTAGACAAAAAAAGAGATGACATGCTCAGTATCCAAGTCCAAGCATCGATTCACCATATTTGACCTTATGAAGTCTAGCTTGAGGTCCCAGCTGGACTTGCGGGTTTGGGCAGCACAGTTATGCACATTGCTTTGCCTGTAGATCTTTCTGGAAGGAGTTGTGCATACCAGGAAGCCATAGAGGGAAGGGTTTGGGGACCAGTGGTCCAACAGCTAGGTCGCAGCTGTCACTGTCTCAGCATCCAGAGCCTCCCAGCTGCTCCAGAAGGGTCTTGACCTCGCTCTCCACTCGAAGCAGCTGAGCCTTGCGCCAAGGATTAAGGGTGGCGCCTCGGCTATCTTCCACATCCCGAAGCAACAGCTTGAGATGGCTCTGGACCCGGGCCGGGTCCCAGCTGTTGAGGTTGCGCTGGACTTCACTAAGGATCACTGACCAGTACTCAGAGACCGCTGTTCCTTCGGTTAGCGAGGCCACAACCCGCGCACCACATTCGCCAGAGCCCCCCAAGTCCCGCAGGACCTGGCGGCCCTCTGAACTCAGTTCATTGAAGTAGAGGCTGGCGGGAAAGAGATGAAAGGATGTTATTCATTGGAGTTTTAAGAAGGCCCACGGTGGATAGGCAGAGAGCCAGGAAGCCTTATAACTTCCTTCAGGCTGCTGAGTGGGAGGGACCAAGTTTCTGAAATAAGAGCTGGGGATGTAGCTCAGGTGGTAGAGCACACACAGAGCCCTAGGATCACTCCCTAGCATCACAAAAAGAATCTGCAATAAGGCAGGGACAGAGGCAGAAGCCAATGGAAAAATTTAGAAATGGTGGCAGGGAATTGAAGCAGGTTAAGCGACAATCACAGACTTGGGTGGGCTCAGCTCTGGGTAAATCAGGTTAAGAAAGGGAACACAGACAGCAGGCTCAGGTCCAGAGCAAACCCTGGGTAGGAAGAACATAGTGAAGAGAGGGAAAAGCCAGGGTTGGGCATGGGGCATGAGAGCAGCCCAGGACTTACTGCAGCAGCTCCAGAGAAGGGTGCTGTCGAGCAGCCTTAGCCAAGGCTAGAGCTGCTGCGTCACCAGCACCATTGTAGGCCACGTTCAGTTCCTGCAACTGCTTATTGCGGTCCAGCTGGGCAGCCAGCAGCTCCAGCCCCTTGTCTCCAAGGTCAGTGTGCAGCAAGGACAGGTGCGTCAGCGAGGTGTTTCCTGCCAGCCCCTCCATCAGTAAGGCAACTCCTGCTGCTGTCAGTGGGTTGTTGGACAGCCTAAAGGCCATAAGCAAGGCAAGGGTCACAGGGAATTGTAGATGTCCAAGCTGGGTGTTTGGATTTTGGCCAAAGGGGGCACATCTGGGTTGGAGGCCAGCCTGGACACAGAATTGAGGTCCAGGAGAAGGAACAGTGAAATGAGAGTGGTGCCTGCCCAGGAGGGGGAGTGAGGGAAAGCAGTTTCTCTTCACCCTGTCTTCCATTTCTCATGCTTACACACACACACACACACACACACACACACACACACTCGCAGGCACACACGTGCACACACACACACGCACACCACACACATGCACACATGCACACATACACACACACACAGGCACACACGTGCACACACACACACGCACACCACACACACGCACACACACACGCACACACACACACACACGCAGGCACACACGTGCACACACACACGCACACCACACACACGCACACACGCGCACCACACACACGCGCACACACACACCACACACACACGCACACACACACACACGCAGGCACACACGCGCGCGCGCACACACACACACACACACACACACACACACACACGCACGTACCACACACACGCGCAGTTTCATATTAGCCCCTTCTTATACCTTCCTTTACTGCCTCCCCAGTCTCTGGTCCTCCATGCTCTCTAATTCCACCACCTTTCTGCACCCTGCCCCCACCCCCAATTTTCATTTAAAAAAAAATTATTTATTTTGTGCATGTGTGGCTGTGGGTGTGAGGTGAGTGAAGATGCTATGGAGATCAGAGGACAACTTGTGAGAATCGGTCTTTCCTTCCAACCAAACTCAGTTTGTCAGGCTTGGCAGCAGCCCCCTTTACCTTCTGAGCCACCTCACCAGGAGCCCCCTCCAGCCCTCTCTCTTCTTCCTCATTCACCTGTCCTGATTCTCATCAGAAACCAGGACCCCCAGGTATCTGGGTTCCTAGGAAACCAGCCAACATCTTGTGAGCAGCTAGAGAGTATCCAGCATTATGGTGACTCTGCGGGGAACAGTGACTCTGTTGCCAGGCAACTGGCCCAGGAATTACTGCAGCTTTCCTGTCCCCGAGACTAATATTAGCCAGGAGAAAGGCTTTCTTAGCACCCACTCCTGGTGTCTTCCTTGCTACTTTCTTTATATGTATTTGTTTGTTTGTTTGTTTTGGGGGGACAGAGTTTGTCTATGTAGCCCCAACTGTCCCGTAGATTCTGCAGAAACTGCTCCATAGACCAAGCTGGCCTTGAACTCAGAGATCTGCCTGTCTGCCCCTGAGTGCTGGGGTTAAGGGCTCGTGCCAATACCTTGTTCCTTTCTGACGCTTGTAATAGACCTGGACAGGGAGCTAGCCAGGGCCCAGACAACCTCTTTTCTGGAGCCAGGGTAGGCCTGTGCCAGCCATGTAAGGCAGGGTGTTCTCCATGTCCGAGGCCAACAGAAGAGCCAGGCCCTCCCATCAGGGCCCTGCTAGGACACTCACCGCAGAGTGGTGATCTGGCACTGGCTGTGTAGCAACAGGTCTCGGAGGTCCCTGCAGGCCTCAGGGCCCAGGCTGTTGAGTTGCAACCTGGAACAGAGGGTGGCCAGAGGAGAGGCAAGAGAACAAGAATGCAGTTTAGCATGGGGTCCTCCTATGGACCGTGCCCATTCCTGCCATCAATACTTGTCTTCCCTCATGCTGCTCCTGTCACCTCTGCCCGCACCTTCTCTATCCCACCCTGCTGGGGGTTGCTATGTTGACATGAGTTGGAGGTTTGTGGTTGTATTGAAGGAAGGAAGAGCCTCGAGAGACGGAGCCTGTTTTGAGGAGCTCTTGGAGTGGATTAGCCAGACTTGGAGGGCGCTGGTTCCCATCAGAGAGGGTTGTTGTCTGGCAAGCCTTCTCCATGTGCCTGGCCTTATCTACACACAGCTGTTTCCTTCTCTGTTCCTCTGCCATGTTGAAATGCAGCCTCAGGCTCAGGCGTCTTTACCAGAAGATGAACCCATACATGTCCCCTGCCCTCCAAAACTATAAACTCCTCTCTCCTTCTCCTTCTTGAGGCAAGGTCTTTTTATTTTAAGGATTTATTTATTTATCTTATGTATATGAGTGCTCTGTCTTCATATACATAAGATAAATAAATAAATCCCCATGTGGGAGCTGGGAACTGAACTCAGGACCTCTGGAAGAACAGTCAGTGCTCGTAACCACTGAGTCATCTCTCCAGCTCCAAGAGACAGGGTCTTATGTAGGTAGACCAGGCTGGCCTGGAACTCACAGTGTAGCTCAAGCTGAACTCAAACTCAGAGCACTCCTCCTGTCCCAATCTTTTGAATGCCAGGGCTTAGGCCTAGCTTTAGGTACTGTTATAGCAACAGAAAGCAGATTCATACATGTCCCCTGCCCTTCTTCATTCCTTTGGCCTCCCTAGCACCTTCGCTTCCCTGCTTCCTATTCAACCCCCTCTTCCCTTCCTTCCTGTACCCGAGGATTAGTCCTCACCCCAGTTTCCGGGCGCGCAGGAAGACTGGCATGAGAGTGTGTAGCCCAGCAGGATCCAGCTGGCAGGAAGCCAAGTTCACCTCATCCAGAGGGTGCTTTCCGCTTCCTAGTACGGCGGCCACCACTGTGCACTTGAGGGGTGTCATGCGCACACCTGCTAAATTGAGCTGGCGCAGGGAGCGGAGCACCTCTGCAGAGAAGCGCTGGTTCTGGAACTCATAGTGGAAGAAGAGATGGTCAAGAAGCTCTGAGGGGGGCAGCACCTGCCGACCCAGCTTCCCCAGTTTCTTCTTGATGGCCTGGGCATTCTCGAGGGCATCCAGGTTCTTGATGGGGCAGCCAAGCTGAGCCAGCACCGCCCGGTTGTGGGCCGAGAGAAGTCCCCCCATGAACATGGGGAAGAGCTCAAAGACCTCATCCTCAGGGGGCTCATCTGGGTGGCGCCGGGGACCCTCCACACCCAGGATGCTGGCACCCATCTGATCCAGAACATCGTCATTGTAGTAGTCCTCCTCCCGGAACATCTCCAGCACCATGGCCTGGGCAACCGCCTCGCGACTCTCACTCACCATGCGCCCAAACACCCGGGGAACCACCTGGAAGAGAAGCATGGGAGGGACACGGCTCACTTCAAGATAGACACGCTCCCTCCAACTGTTCTAACCTTGGGGTCTCCTCTTGAACTCACACAACATTGGCCGATCACACTACTCCTCCTCCTCCTTGATGCGGCACCCTCCACGGCTCCCTACTGCTTGTGAGGCACCTCTCAAACACTTGTTTCACGCGCTCCAGATGTTAGAGACCTTTTTCTTTTCCCCAATTCCCATTCATTTCCCAGTCCAGGAGGTGGTGGAGAAGAAGGAAGACATACAGTTGTCCCTCCACAGGGGGTCAGGTCTGGATCCCTTGTGGATATCAAACATGCCTGGATGCTCAAGTCCTTTATGTAAAATGAGTATTTGTATATAGTCTATGCACTCCTTACTGTATATTAAATAATCTCTGGACTACTTAAAACATTTAGTACTAATGTAACACTTAATGTAAATAGTTATGTGGTAATTATATATGCTAGATAAACAGGACTATATTGTGTTTTAAAAGGCCTATATATGTTTAACACAGATACTTTTATATGGGCAGTGCTGAGGGTTGAGCCCAAGGCTTCACACATGTTAAGCACGTGCTCAATTATAGAGCCATATCCTCCAGCTGCATTTTTAAAATTATTTTATTATTTTTTATTTTATATGCATGAGTGTTTTGTCTGCAGGTATGTATGTGCTCCATCTCTCAAGGCTCTTCCTTCTCAAGGCTCTTCCTTCCTTCAATACAACCACAAACCTCCAACTCGTGCACCTTGCAATGATGAGGTTGTTTGATAGCACCTCCTCTGGTGTCTCCATTATTGTTTATTTTCCTTTCTCTCATTTCTTTCTCTCTTTCTTTTCTTTCCTTTTCAGGGTTTCCCTGTGTAGCCCTGGTTGTCCTGGAACTAGCTCTATAGAACAGGCTGACCTCAAACTCAGAGACCTGCCTGCCTCTCTCCCAAATGCTGTGATTACAGGTGTGTGTTACCACTGACCAGTTTATTGTTCATTTTTCAAATGTTAGGTTCTTGCCACAGAAGTGATAGTACTCAATATCAATCTGGGGAAAAGACCAGAATATAAAATTTGTGACAATGAATTAATATGATTATCATGAAGGCTAAGAATGTAGGGATGTAGCTGAGTGGTAGAGTGCTGCCAGACATGTGTAGGGCCCTGGACCCAACTCCCAGTTCAGAAAGAAGAAGAGGAGTGTGAGGGTGCACATGCGTGTGTGTATATGTGGATACCCTAGACTGATCCCAGGAGCTGTCCTCAATGACCCTTTCAACTTATTCTTTGGGCAGGGTCTGTCAATCAGACTGAGAGCTCGCTATCCAGCTTGCTCCAGGGATCCTGTGTCTTAGCCTTTTGACGTGGAATTATTCAGCATTTTCATGGGTTCTGGAGATCCAACCCAAATCCTCCTGCTCAAGCTGCAAGCATTCTAACCATTGAACCATCTCTGCAGCCCAGTTTCTTCAAGACATGAAAAGAGATTGGAGCAGTAGTTCATCTCCAGAGCTCGGCTCATTTGCAAACAAAGGAAGAAGCAGTGCAGCATCTGGCAGACATCAGCAAGACTGGCCCCTCCATACCCCAGTACCTTCCCATATCTGCCCCACCAGCCCAGGCCTGTTGGATGGTTTCTAGAGAGGACCTGCACCCAGGATGGACTGTCCTAAACCAATTACCTATGTCACTCATCCTCCCAGAACAGATGAATAAATGGCATCTGCTTTATAAACCTGTCTCCAGTGATTGAGTTAGGATGAGTCATTGCTCCTGAGGCCCAGACTCCTCTGAAGGAGCAGACACAATTGAGTTTCTGGGCCTGGGGTGATTGGGGATGTAGCTCAGAGGCAGAACATTTGCCTAGCAGGTACAAAGCCCTGGGTTCAATCTCCAGCACCACAAAAAGAAAAGAAAAAAAGTTTCTGGGCCTGCAAACTAGACTGCAATGACCCAGTCTATCTCCCAGCAGCAGAAAAGAAAAGAGAGAGACAGAGAGGGAGAGAGAGGGGGGAGGGAGAGAGGGAGGGGGGGAGAGAAAGGAAAAGAAATCCTTGTTAGGAATCCATTTGAAATTGTTTTAAAAGTCCCTGAAACCTCAATTTCCCTCTTATCCCCCAAGCCTCCCTGTGGATTCTTTCTCTCCATTCCTTAGACCTCAATTCCACTAAAAGCTAAATTTCTAGATTTCCGTGCATGCAAGAAGCAGCCTCTCCCCACTGGGACAAGACAAGAAATGCACACAGATCATGAGGCAGTTTGGAATCCTGGGAGGAAGGAATAAGGAGTGTGTGTGTGTGTGTGTGTGTGTGTGTGTGTGTGTGTGTGTGTGTGGTGGGGGGCAGGGGTCTTTACCTTGAGCAAGTTGAAAAGGAGAGGCAGAATCCGAAGGGGCAGCAGCTTGGCCACGATGCCCAGTACCAGGCTGACATCCTCCCCAACACGGCCCACAAACTCAACCACATCTTTACCCACTCGCTGCAGGGCTGTCTTGCGTAAACCCAGCACAATGTAGAGGGCAGCCAGGTATTCCTGCATAGCGGGCACGGTGAATACAAAAGTGCCCAGGTGTCCTGGTTCCACACACGGGGCCAGAAAAAACCTCAGGGCATCCCGTCTGAAGATTTGCAGCAGCTGAAATTCTTCCTCTGTCTTGATGCCAGCTTCCAGGCAGCCACGGACATCCTCTTCAGAGAAATAGGTCTTGCGGGATGACACCCCCTCATAGGCCAACTTGCCCATGGTTCGGGCTGCATAGGCCATCAGGGATAAATTGGAGGGATGGGTGCTATCCAGTGTTTCGCCGCTAAAGTTCAGACGCAGGAAGCTGGTATAAATGCTTGTGAGGGTCTGGCCAGCAGGGGTAGGAGCATGCAGGAAGTGCAAGGTAGCACAGACAAGCCAGCAATAGGAGGGCAGGAAGCAGGCAGCAGCAATCTGATGGTGCCCCTCCAGGTTTCGGGACAACATCTGGATCAGGTTGTCCCGCTGAGCTGGTGTGGCTGAGACACCTGCACCCCCTGCACCGTATCCACAGTCAGGCTGGTTAAGGCGGAGCTGGAAGTAGAGTTTCTGCAGGTTGGTATCGGAGAAGCCACATATCTCACCATAGCGACCCACATACTTGCTAGGGATACGGCCAATGGCAGAGGGCCGGGTGGTTACCAGGATGCTGGCCTGGGAAGGATATGGTTAAAGGTTAAGAGAAAAACTTCTGTGTCTCAAGAAACCTGATTGCCTCAAGCCCCTAAAGATGGCAGGGGGGCAGTGGGGGGGGGTGGAGGGGAAGAATCCAAGAATGAAGGGACCATAGTTATCAACATTATAATTAACAGCACTGTGCATGGCAGCACATGCCTTTGATCCCAGCACTCAGGAGGCAGAGACAGGTAGATCTCAGTGAGTTCAAGGTCAGCTTGGTATAGATAGTGAGCTCCAGGACAGCCTGAGATACCCAGTGAGAACCTTTCCAAAAAATTATCAACACCAATTACTGATTATCTACTAGGGCCTTGGGCATAGACCTAAGAACTTTATATATAGTATTTCACTTAACACATACAGAACAAGGACCGAAGGACAAAAAAGTTTGAGAAGATAAATAAATGACTTGCTCAGGGTCACACATTTAGGAAGTGGAGGGGCCAGGGATTGAACTAACCTAGGTACTGACCTACACAACAACCATGCAGGCCAAGAACATAAAATTCCCGACGGAGCAGGTTAAGGGGCAGCAGTGGCAGGGTGTAGCAAAGAGCAACCCACCTCAGGAAGCATGTATTTGCGTAGTAGGTTGACCATGATGGCAGCCGGTGCCCCGGGTTCCTCTGGGTCACTGCAAAGCCCGGTCCCTGCCAGCCGGAAGTCAAGGTTGAGACGCTCCAAGCCATGGAGCACAAAGAGCAGGCGAGATCCGGCAGCGGTCATCAGGGGCAACACCTCCTTCAGGGGTGTGTAACGCTGGGTCACAAGTTGGCACAAGGAAGCCGGGGTGGAGCCCAGGGATGACAAGTCCTCACAAGAGAAGGGGATGAGCAGCTCAAAGGCCGGTAGCCTCCCGTAACACCAGTCCAGGACCATCTTGCGTACCAAGGTGCTCTTGCCAGTACCTACGGTCCCATACAGCACCACTGTCTGCACGCGGCGCCCACAGGCATCTGGGTCAAAGAGCTGAGATAGAGCCAATGGGGGCAGCCCAGCATGGGTTCGCTGATGCCCTGTGGCCAGCTCTGTGGATGGGCGAAGCAGCTCATCTGGCGTGCTCTCGCGGATCACAGGATCAACATGGACTGTGTCTAGAGCAAAGGTTGGTCCAAACTGACGTTCCTCTCTAGGCAGCCGGCTAAACCACTCTGTGAGGTTCCGGCGATGCTTCTGGATGGCTTCTAGATGAGAAAGCAAAAAACATGGGTCAAGGCAAGGGACTAGAGATGCTTGCTCTTTGGGCCAGCCAGGGTGGCTGTAGGTCAAGGTAGGGAGTCAACACAGAGAATTCAAAGATACAGGAGCCCATAGCGGTGTGGGCACAGAATTCCCTTAACCAACAGATTACTTGTAAGGTTTAGAAGCCCTCTGACAGAATACAGACAGAATACCTATGAACAAAGCCTGGGTGTGGCTGGTTTTCTGACTTTCTGTTTGTATAGTCTTAACTAGTATTAACCTAGCTACTGGACCCAAGGTTGGCTGAAGGTAGGGAGAGACTGTCTCCATTAGTGCTTTGTGTATGGTCCGTGTGCACAGCACCAGTAATGCAAGGATGATGCGAGGAAGAGAGACAGGGAGGGAGGGACCTCCAGTAGATGACAGCAGTAGATTCCCTGTGCCTTCCTCATCCTCCCTCTCCTTCCAGGCTCTCTCCTTTCCACACCCTCCTTTACCAGTAGCAGAGATACTCCTGAACAGCTGTCCATGCCTCCCTGGTCGGGGATCACTGTCTGCTGAGTTCCCATGGTGACGGATAAAGGCCCTGAGAGAAAAGACAGGATGAACTGGGGTTTAGAATGGAACTCAACCTTGGCATAGGCTCAGTCCGGTCCAGGCTGTACTTCCTAAGATGAGACCCGAACTCCTGCCCTTCCCAAGGAACAAGGGCCGGCCCCTCCAGTCCTAATGACTGCCTGCCTGGGACTCAGACTGGCCTCTGCCCAATCTATCCCACTCCCCATCATCATGTGTACCTACATGATCTAAGCCAACTTCCTCTAGACCCCAGGAATTTGCCTCTGTACCCATCCTCCCATCTCTCCCAGGGGATCACAATAGCACATTCTGACCATCTCCTGAGCTATATCTATCTATGTTCTGAATCATGACACACCCAGGTCTCACCTAGGGGACCCAAGGGGAAGCACCCCTTTAAATGGCCAACTCCAGTGGGTCAGGAAGGAGATATGCTCATCTACAGAGAGAAGAAAGAGGTAGCATCTGTAGAATCCATTCACATCTCTCCACTAACACACACCCCAACACTGAGATCAAATCCCCCTCCTATTTGCACTTATAGTAGCATGTGCTGTTCCTAAATAGCAGTTATTACATAATCTTCTATTTAGCCATATGATTATTTGATTATCATCCATTTCCCTTCCATGAGTGCTGGGCTCATATCTGGTTTTATTCACAATTACATATCAAGAACCCAACCCATGAGCTGGTACGCAGCCAACACACAGCTAATGTCTTGGATGAAAAATCCGATTGATACTGCTAGAAGGAGCCTGCTCAGCTCCCTTGTCTCAAGATGGGAAAAGGCTCTGGGAAGTGAGGTGACATGCCCAAGGACACCAGCTATATACCACACAGCTGGGACTAGTGCACCTCATGTCTGGATTCCTGCTTTTCTGGAAGAACCATTTGGACTCCAAAAGCAGAAAGGAGGGGTCAAAACAAACCCACGCTTCCTGCTTACCTGATAGTTGGGGTGTTCTTCCCAGACCCGAGCCCCAAGAGGTCCTGGGCAAATGGCAGCCCCACCTCATCCTAGGAAAGTCAGAGCCTGCAACAATTAGGACCCCCTTCTTTCTTGTTCCCCTGCAAAAAGCATAGTGTGAATGGGGCTGACAGGATGGTTCATGAATAAAGGTTCCTGCTACCAAGCCTGAGGACCTGAGTTCAATTCCAGGAACCCACTGGCTAGAAAGAGAGAACTACTCCCACAATAAACAAACAGGTAAATGTATAAAAGAAAAACTTGCCAGGCTGTGGTGGCACATGACTTTAATCCTAGCACTAGGGAAGCAGAAGCAGGAGGATTTCTGTCTACCGCCTGCTCTACAGAGTGAGTTCCAGGACAGCCAGGTCTACACAGACACACACACAGTCTTGAAAGACCAAAAGGAAGGGGGGTAAAGAGAAGAATGAAGAAAGAAGAAAGAAAGGCTTAAAAAAAAAATGTAATTGAAAAAAACGATAGTATGAATATATGGCCATTGCCACCAGGTGGCCCTTCAAACATCTCACCCCTCTCTCTCTCTCTCTCTCTCTCTCTCTCTCTCTCTCTCTCTCTCTCTCTCTCTCACACACACACACACACACACACACACACACACACACACTTCTCCAACCCTTACTCCTAGCATCCAAGGAGGGACCATCTCCCAAGGGAGGCTGAGCCAGTCCTCAGACTTCAGATGTCAGCATGTTTGAAGCACTGGCCTGGCTTATAGCCCTGCTCAGCAAGGATAATCCCAGCCTCAATGATTCCATCTCATCTCCTACCAATGCCTGCCTCCCAACTGGGTTTCACAGCTGCCTTTGTGCAGATTTCCAGTCCAATCATCTGCTTTTAGGTTTTATTTTGCTTGACTGCTAGCAAGCTCAGATAGGAGTCCTGTGCCAGCTTCCAGTGCCTTTTCTGAGCCTAGATTTCCCCCCAATCCAGTCTTCATTATTCATTATTGTGTCCCAGCCGTGAGATCCTTTTAGCTGAGTTTTAATAGTTTTATCACTTTATCTTCTGACTTTTATGTAAGCTGCCTTTAAGGCTGGCATAAATAATACATAAATAATAAATGAATGTGTGAATGAACTTCCTGCTTGACATAGGATGTGCTGCCTCTGCCCCACACTTCACCCGGAGCCAGACTGACCTCATCAGCGCCCCTCCCCCCACCCTGAAATCTGGTTACTACAGAACTGTTCCAAACCCTGGATCCACACTGTATTTCTTGGCTTTTTTTTTTTTTTTTTTTTTTTAATCCTTCCTCCTTCAGATAGTGAAGACAGTCCTACAGATCCTTCCCCACTGCTGTGTACCAGCCCTTTCACTTGATCATCTCAGAACTTGTTCAGATCCCTCCAGAACTCACAGGACCCCACTTCCTCGGGTTCTCTGTGCCTTCACCCTTGGCCTATTCCAATTCCTCATCGCTGTAGAGATCAACTCCCTAAAGTTACACTACGTAACAGCTACAAGCCCCTCGTCCACACAAGCTATTTTTCTAGGTTTGCTCCCAGCCCACTCCTCATCCTCCAAGACTGCTGGCTTGTTGCTCTCACCTTCCTAACTTAGTTCATACACTTTGCTTAGCATCTGCTTTATCAGAGTCCCAGACACTCTTCGAAGAGTCTGCTCAAGGTACACTCTCCCGAGTTTCGCTGCCCCCCTCTGCTCCTTGGCATGCCTGTGCCCCTGTGTAGTCACGGCCTCCCTCACTGACACTGGCCCTGAAAGAGGGGCAAATTTGGGAAGTGTTTTAGCAGGGCAGCCAGAGCAGGAGCTGGCAAGGGTGTTGTTTGGCTGGGAACAGAAGTCCCAGGGGCTAGAGAATGCTCCTGAAAACCTGGCAAAACTCAGAATTGGCATCAGCTCCAGATCCACTGAGTCAAGATAAGACACACAGAGTTTAGGATAATTCTCTAATCAAATAGTTGTCATGGCACTAATCAAAAGAAGGGGTGCAGCAAGAATGTGCAGAGCTCCCCTACCAACAGCTCTCCCACTTCCACTTGGCTTCAGGAAGCAAAGTGAATCTGCCAGCAGGCCCACAATCAGCGCCCAAACTCCGGCAGAACTCCCAACGCCACTTGCCCGCTCCCGCCACCCAGCAGCCCGACTCTCGCTTCCGGGGCTCATCGCAGCCGTCCAGCCGGGGACCGGAGGAGCGATCGAGCCAGCTAGACCTTTACCCAGGCTGCCCAGGCCCTGGTGCCCGTCGCTGCGGCCTGGAGGGGTGGAAGCCGGCGCCTCTCGCTGGCTCCCAGCATCCCTGGCTCGCCCGGCACTGCGCGTCTAGCACGCCTCCGCCAGTCAGGCAGCGCGCGGCCCGGCCCACTCTGGCACCCCGCCCGCCCTGGGCACCAAAGCGCTCACAGAGCGGAGACCGGCTGAAGCGGGCCGGAGGAGTCCGCGGCGCGGGATTAGGACTTTGGCCCTACCCGGCCCTCCTCGGACCCGGGTTCCGGTACTGCCCCCTGCAGGTTCCCAAGCGTCAGGCCCAGCCGATGACTTCATAAGCACTTCCCAGTCTGGATTTGTTGATAACGCCCATTTTACAGATGAAAACTCAGATGAAGCGCAGATGAAGCATGAAATGACTGGCTCAGGTTGTCCCAACTGGAAGCAGATGAGTCAGAGCAAAAGCGCCAGGTTTAAGCCTTTCTCAGTCTGAGATAGTCATCCCCAGGGCCTTCTGACCTCTCTTCCTGGTCCTCCTGTTCCTTCTTGGTCCTCCAGGGACAAGACTAAGCCCTTCTTGGGTCTTCCCTTCTGTGTCATTCAGCCCCAAAACCTCTAGGGGAGCCTCTGTTCACTTTGGCCAGGAAGGAAGACTGGGGACTGATTAACAGTTCCTTCTCCAACCTGCTCTTCCTGTCTGACATCCAGTCATGGTTTAGCCCTGGGACTTCCGGGTCCTAAAAACCCCCACCCTTATTCCTTCTATTGAAGGAACACCCAAGGTTCACGTAACTGGGATGGCAGAGCCACCCATCCCCTTCAGCCAAGGAACGCCTCCACATGCAAACATGGGTGTGCGATGTTCAGGGAACAGACATGAAATATAGAACTCAAGAGAGACGCTCCTCGGGGCAAGGCTGGGAAGAGGCTTTTGTGGTCTGTCCTCCATTGGGACTGAAGACAATAGGGATTATCTCTTCTGGGCGAATGTCCATTCATTCCATGTGTGGTGTTGGGCCAGTTCTGGACACTCACCCTGGGCTGCCAACCAGACAACCAGAACAAGTCATGCAGGGACCCATCATGTTGACAGTGAATGTTCTTCAAAGGCAGAAAGCCTAGAAGAGGAAGTTACTACCTGCTTCTAGCAGAGACTGTGACATTTGAACTGGATGATAAAAAGTCTGTCAGAAAGGCATGCTGGGCAGCATTGAAAATGGCATATTTGCATTTGAAAATGTGCCATTTGCATTTGAAAGTTCATCAAGAGATGGCTCAACAGTTAAGAGCACTGACTGCTCTTACAGAGGACCTGGGTTCAATTCCCATCACCTACAAGGCAGCTCAGATCGTCTATAACTCCAATCTCAAAGGGTCTGATGCCCTCTTTTGGCCTCTTTGAGCACTGCGTGTTTGTGGTACACGGATAAACATACAAACAAAACACTCACACAAATATTTAATATTAAAAAATAAATAAAAGAAGTTCTTCCAGAAGAGTTGAACGGGGATGAAACTTCTTCACGGTTATAGCCTCAGGGGCAACATTTAGGGTCTAGGAGCCTCCTCTAGTTTTACTCTACTTACCTAGCCATGGGAAGCCAACTGTCACCTGGCCACAATTATTGGACACTGCTGAGAACAAGCCATTCCCCTCCCCTCTGTGAGTATGACAACTGTGGGTTTTATTAATGATATATAATTCAACTGGCCTCTGCAGACAGAAGGCCTGTGAGTCATGCTGTGGGCATGTCCTCTGCTGTCTGGCCTCAGTATGGGGCACCAGGTTCTCCAAGAGCCATGGCACAGATGACCATCTGATCACCTCTGTCCTCTAGCCCTTCTCACAGGCCCTGCCACAGAGAGGCTGAATGGATGAGAGCACAGTCAGAGTCCTAGCAGGTGGGCACGGCAGAGAGGACCCATTTCCAGACATACCTGGATGGGCAGGTTGCTGGAAGGAGAGGGAGACAGAGCAGGTGGCTGACAGTGTCTGGAGAGCTTGCCTGTGGCTTCTGCCTGCTTCATGTTCCTTTGCTGAAGACAGAGGTGGCTGCACTGCTCTTAGCCCCATCTTGGGGTTACTGTTGGAATCAAAAGAGCTGTCTGTGAATTTGTGAACCATTCTGCAAATATTCTCAGTGCCTGGCAGGTGATGCGGCTTCAGAAGGGCTGTTTGCCCTCCTGGTCTCTGTGAAACTGCAAATCAAAGGGTTTAATTATTTCAGAACTATTTGCATTTGGGGCTGGGAGTGTTAGCTCGGTGAGAGTGAGTATGTTTAGTATGGGATGGAAGAAGGGTTTACTTTTTTTTTTTTTTTTTTTTTTTTTTTTTTCCTTTTTGGTTTTTCAAGACAGAATTTCCCTGGGTAGCCCTGGCTGTTCTGGAACTCACTGTATAGATCCACCCGCCTCTACCTTCTGAGTGCTGGTATAAAGCTGTACATTACCACTACTGTTGTGAGATATTTGTATATTGTTCCAGGATATATTTGCTATGATTGGTGTAATAAAAAGCTGAATGTCCAATAGCTAGGCAAGAGGCATAGGCAGAATTTCCAGGAAGAGAAAGGAAGAGGAGAAGGAGTAAGGCACACAACAGAAGTCAGGAGAAACATAGAGGAAACAGAAGGTGCAAGATGGAAGAGAGGTAAGGCCACGTGATAGAACATAGACTAATATAAATGGGATAGTTTAAGTTATAAGAGAGCTATAGGCTGAGATTTCATCATTAATAAGAAGTCTCCGTGTCATTATTCAGGAGCTGGCTGGCTGGACAAAAAAGACTCCTTACACAGAGGTCTTGGAGGCCAAGGCCTGTAACTGCAGCTATTTAGGAGACTGAGAAAGGAGAGATAAAATCTGAGGCTACAGAGTGAGTTTAAAGCCAACCTAGGTAAAGTGAGAACTTGCCTAAAAGTTTAAAACAATTTAAAAAAGCTTGGGGATGTGCAGGATCTTAGATTCAACCTGCATCTGAATAAATAAACTAATACAAAAATGAAGCAGTAAAGGAAGAATCTGGAAAAAAAAAAAACTGGTGGCAGCTCATTCCTGTAATTCCAGCACTTAGGAGGCTGAGGGCAACAGAGTTGCTTTGATCTCAAGGGAAACCTGGGCTACATGGTCAGGAAGGAGCTGGAAGATGTAGCCAGGTTGGTACAGCGCTTGCCTAGTATACATGAAGCCCAGGGCTTGATTTGCAACACAGTGCATGGAACAGATGTCGTGCCTGTAAGTGTAGTATTTGAGAGGTAGAGGCAAGAGATCAGAAATTCTAGGCCAGCTCTGAAGTGGCATAGTAAATTCAAGGCCAGCCTGGGCTACAAGAGACTCTGTAGAAAAATAAACAAATTGGGCTGGAGAGATGGTTCAGTGGTTAAGAGCACTGGCTGCTCTTCCGAGGACCTAGGTTCAATTCCCAGCACCCACATGACTCCTCACAACTGTCTATAATTCTAGGAGATCAGGTTCCCTCTTCCAGTCTCTGTGGGACACATACACATAAATAAACATAAGTTTTCAAAAAGAATAAATAAATTGATAAATTAGTAAGCCTGCCAAGATATATAGGTAATGGAAGCTAATATTAGAGAAAAATAAAAACAGCTGTGTATGGTGACACACATCTCTAGTCCTACTAGTACTCAGGAAGCCAAAATAGGCAGTTCCCTGAGTTTGAGGCCAGCCTGGTCTACATAGCAAGCCACGATTACATAGCGAGACCCTGTCTCAAAGATATAAGCAAAGAAAGAAAAAGACCCAGATGCTGGTGGTGCATGCTTTAAATCCCAGCACTCAGGAGACAGAGGCAGGTGGATGTCTATGAGTTTGAAGCCAGCCTGATCTACAGAGTGAGTTCCAGAACAGAGAAACCCTGACTTAAAAGAAAGGAAGGAAGGGAGAAAGGGAGGAAGGGAGGGAGGGAGGGAGAGATAGAGGAAGAAAGAAAGAGGTGGGAAAGGAAGGAGGGAGAAAGGCAGGAAAACTACCTGATAGAGGAAATTGTGAGGAACCATTTATCAACACCACCCCAGGATGAAGAAGGTCCCTAAACACCACCTAAAACAACCCAGAAGTCAGATTCTCCCTACCTCTCCTTCTCACTCCAAATCTTCATAAGAAACAAAGTCCATCTGTCTGCAATTGAGTGTCTAACCAGTCATATTTGGACCCTAGTCCAGACCAGGACACTTCCTCTATCTGTGGCACAAATGTGTTGTCCCAGACAGCCGATGGGACTGGTGTCAGTCCCTTCCTTCAATCACCAAGCCTCAGGCCCAAAAGAGAAGAGGATAAGTCAACACACAGCTTCTTGAGCCATCTGTCACCAGCCCTCAGGACCCTCAGAACACTTGTCCACTATGGTGCTGACTGCTGATGGCTCAGCCCCAGTATATGTGGTCCAGTAGGAAAGAAGAGGGAAAGGAAAAGAGAAATTAGTGTAAGTCCAATGAGGCCCCTGCTTCTTGCCACTCCCATCCTGGAGGCAGATAAGTCTCTAAGGCAGTGGTTCTCAACCTGTGGGTCACGACCCCTTTGGGATTGCATATCAGATATTAACATTATTGTGTATAACAGTAGCAAAATTACAGTTATGAAGTAGCAAGGAAATAAGTCTATGGTTGGGGTCACCAGAGCATGAGGACCTGTATTAAAGAGTTACAGCATTAGGACATTTGAAACCCACTTGGTTAGGGTCTTTTTTTTCTGTTTTCACTGCCCTGAAAGCCACTGACTGGCACTCCCCCTCCCCTCTGTGTACTATCAGGCCTCCCTGAGCCCTGGAGGGAGTCATGGGTCACTTTGGTATGAGTTCACACACACACACACACACACACACACACACACACACACACACACACACACACCTTGCAGACCCAACTGTGACCAAGAGCCCTGACCAATGCCGAGAATGGAGTCTCCAGGTTCCACTCCTCACCCCATTCCCCTTTAGGAAGGGTCTCATGTTGCCCAGGCTGGCCTTGAACTTCCTGGGTAACTGAGAATGACTCTGAACTTCCAATCCTGCAATGTCCATCTCCCAAGTGCTAGGATAAAATGTGACTTGTATGCCACTACATCTGGATTATGCAGTGCTGGGGACTGGACCTAGTTTTCATGCATGCTAGGCAAGCACTCTATCAACTGAGCTACATCCCCATCCCTCAAGGTTCCATTTCTACTGTTTTTTTCTACTATTTAAGGGCCCAACACACCTTTTTCTCAACTGAAAAAAAATGGGCATGATGACATGGGGTTGCCACTGAAGTTTTGGTCAGGTAGGAAGTATGACACAAATAATTCATAAGCTATACATTCACTCTGGGCGTTGGTGGCACATGTCGTTAGTCCCAGCACTTGGCAGGCAGAGGCAGGCAGAGCTAGTTCCAGGACAGGCTGCAAAGCAATACAGAGAAACCCTGTCTCGAAAAACAAAAACAAAAGATATACATTCACTAATTTGACACATGCCTGAGACTTAACACCCCTGTCACAGGACCTCCAAAGCTGGCAGACATCTTGCCAAGTGATTTGAAGACCCCCTCACACACCCTTATTCACACACGGCATACTGTATAAATATAGGTTTTATTAATAATGATGGAAATCCCACAAATACAACTGGCATCTGTGTAATGAGAAGAACCTGGGGCAAGTACAGAGGAGTGAGAGAAGACTGGGAAAGGGTTCTGGGGTAGGGGAAATCAGATGTGGGATGATCCTAGACCCACCAAGAAAACAGACATGTTCCGGGTGTGTCTGCCACCTTGGCGCCCAGGCCCTGCTGCTCTGATGTCCAGGGACCAGCTGCTGACTAGAAGATGAAGATATGTGAACAGAAGTTGAGTGAGCAGCAGACAGCTGGAGAAGGGGCAGAAGGGTGAGTGTCACCTTGGAGCACAAAAGGAGGGCCATGGGGTAGCAGCGGCTGAAGCCAGCTATGCCCATTCTTGTGCTTGTGGGGCCCTGACCTCCAGGAGGCAGGTCCTCAGTGCCACCCCGGCTCAGGATGGAGGGAAGGCTGGGCTGCAGACACCTGCAGAGCCCAGAGCCATGCTGGGTCACACCAGCCTCATTCTTAGCCTCCCAAGTGGGATTTCCTCCTGCCACCACCATCACTCTTCCTCCAGGCTGTAAGGGGGGCACATGTGTGGGGCTGAGATGGCCTGATTGTTCATGTGCCTGTGACTCTGGAGAGGAAAGGAGCCTGTGGAACTGAGCCTCAAGAGCAGCAAGAAGGGAGGATCGAGGCGTCCCCGGCTCACCCGCCAGAATAAAGTGCATTCTCCAGTTCCAGTGGCAGGTGGGAAAATGACACAGACATTATTGCAGAGGTGCCATTGAGACCTACCCTGACTGAAGGTTTAGGGATCCCATAGTCTCTCCAATCTCCAGGATTGGGAGTGGTGACCCAGACAGAAAACCCGGCTTCTGTCCCAACAGATTGTCCAAATTAGCCAAAGTGGGTGTGAGGAGAAAGGGGGAGGAGGAGGAAGAGACTTCCGGAGTCCCTCCTTGCTCCATCCAATGTCCATGATGGGACTCCCTGGAGACCCACAGGGCCCAGCCCTGGAATTCCAACCTTATAGCAACCCAGTTTACAAACACTAGTGTGGTGGGGACCCCCAGAAGGGGGCACTTTGATCACTTGTAAGTCAAAGCCTAGAGAACGTGGGGCTCTCCAGGCAAACAGCAGAGGAGGGTGCTTTGGGCAGAGAGGAGGTTGGCAACCTCCCAATGGTCTTTGCATGCAGGCATTGGACAGAGTAGAGAGGAAGCTACAAACTGCATCAATTTGGGAAGACTCCTGGGCTTAATAGGGAGGGCTGAGCCCTACCTCCAGGGCTAAGGCTGGGAGCCCTGGCCCATAGCCAGCCTGTGGAGCAGCTGAGGGAGAGGAGGGCGGCTGCACCAGCAACCAATGCCCAAGTCTACACATTTAAAACAGTCCCAAAGGGCTGGAGCTGGGGACTTCCTGCCCAAAAGAGATGGAAGCAAGGCTCTATCTCTCAGACTTGACCCGGTACCGGAGCACAAGGTATGCTAGCAGTCGCAGGGCGAGGAAGAAAACACCCAAGACCAGGAAGTCCAAGTACAGTTTAGCCTCCTCCACATCCAGCTCCCGCAAGATGATCTGTGGATCCTGGAATGGGCATTTTTTATCTGCGCAGTCCAGGTGTTCTCGCTCCATGCCATAAATGGTCAGGATCAGACCCTCAAAGCCATACCTAGACAAATAGTGGCATCAGAGCAAGACACAGAGCACAGGACCCCTGTCCCTCAGCAAGTCCCCAGAGCCCAGCCACGGTGATCTCATACTCAGGTGCCGGCAAGGATACAGGGGCAGACATCAGACATGGCATGTCCCTCTTTAGTGCTGGCAGGACCACCAAGGGGAGGGAGACACACTGACCTGACATAGGAAAGGTAGGAGCTCCACTGCAGGTAAGTGGGGATGGTCTTGAAACTGACAAAGAAGCCAGAGAACAAGAGGACAGGAATGGCAGTGACTGGGCCCACAAAGGTGGCCACCTGGAGAAGAGGGGAGATGGTGTCAAAGGGTGACCACAGTTCCACCCACCCCTGGATGGCTCCCATGAGATCCCACCTGTGTGATAACCTTCCCACCTGCAGGGAGTTGGAAGCAGCTCCAATCAACAGTCCCAAGGACTGGGCTACTAAGGCGGTGGCTATGGCCAAGGCTGAGAAGAGCAGAAAGCGGCCAGTCTCAGCTGGCTGGCCTGTCATCCAGTATACGATGCTGCAGTATGCAACTGGGCATACCACCTGGGGAGCAGCCACAGAAGAGGTTAGGGACCCTCAAGCCAAGGGCAAGGGACCTAATTCCTCCCACCACTTCACTGGAGAATGAGTATTCCAAGGGTTCCTCAGTCCTACACTGCTCCACACGTGTCCATGCTGCTCTTAGACTGACATATGTCCCCTTCCTCCAGACTACAGTTTGTTTTCTTTTTTAGAGACAGGGTTTCTCTATGTAGCAATGGCTGTCCTGGAACTTGCTTTGTAGACCAGAGTAGCCTCAAACACATTGAGATCCACCTGCCTCTGCCTCTCAAGTGCTGGGTTTAAAGACCATCACCACCACCTTTGGGCAACTATATCTTACATAACTTTGTTTTGATGTTCTGACAGGTTCAGGTTCAGGCATGGTGATTCCTTCCATCTCTAAGTACCTACAGTCCTTCCCATCAAAACTTGTGTGTGTGTGTGTGTGTGTGTGTGTGTGTGTGTGTGTGTGTGTGTGTGTGTTTATGTCTGATATGGGTGCTGGTAACTGAACTGAAGCCTTCTGCAAAAGCATCGAACACTTCTAACCACTGAGCCATCTCTACAGCCATATATATATACACTTATAATGTGTGTATAAATATCATATATATATTTAAGACTTGCTTTTATTTATGTGTATATGTGCGTGTCTCTTTATATATATGCCATCTAGTTGTAAGTGCCCATGGAGGCCAGAATAGAGTGTTGTATATCCCCTGCAGCTGAAGTTACAGGCAGGTAGTAAGTGCTTGCTGTAGGTGTTGGAAGAGCAGCATGTTTTAACCTTTAATCGCTGAGTCAGTTCTCTGGCCTCCTTATAGTATTAAAAAATTAACTCTCAGTAGGGGAGAGCTCTATTTCCCTTGAGGCTGCCACCTTTTGGTTACAAAGAAGCAGACTGGGGGCTGGGCAAATCTAGAGATCTGAAGTATACCACAAAGAATCTAGTTACTAAGGTTACAGTACACACATACACACACACACACACACACACAGAGTTAAATCAGAGTTAAATAAGCGTATCTTAGATGCTCTAGTCAAAAATTAAGATGATGGGTTTATTAATTTGCTTCATTTTGCTTACTATACCTAACCCTTAACATCAGTTGTAAACCTCAAATAGAAGTGATAAAGTTCTTAGCACTTGGAAGGCTGAGACAGGGGAATTGCCACAAGTTCAAGGTCAACCTAGTCTAGATAGTCTGTTCTGGACTTACAGATTGAGGCCCCATTTCAGAAACCCTAAATAAGTAGAATAAAATAAATGATATTTTTCCTGGGTGGTACTAGGAATGGAACCCCAGCCATCACGATGAATGCAAATGCTCTAGTCCCATCCTTCCATCCCCTGTGCTACCAAGTGAGAGCTTGTCTCATAACAAAACACAAACCCACACCACCCCAACACACACACTTCCCAACCAAGCCCTTGAGAAGTAGGGACTTCACTCACTAGCTACAGCTGTACAGGTTGTTTCCTGTACAAAGGCTCCCAACTCCCAGACAGAGACAACCAGAGACCAAGATCTAGCTTGTATTTCTCTCATTAACCTCTGCACACAGCACGTGACAGAGTCTACGTCCTCTCTTGCTGTTTGTTTGTTTGTTTGTTTGAAACAGATGTCTCATGTAATTCATTCTAACCTCAAGCTGTGGGTGACCTTGAATTCCTAATCATCCTTCCAAGTGATTAGATTACTGTTCTGCCTGGCCACACCTAGCTAAGGGACACTTTTCTGTAATTTGCACAAAGGTACTCTGTGAATTATTTGTGGCCCTGAAGCTTCGAACAAGGTGGTAATGGGATTAACAAATGCCATCTGGTATTTTTTTGGGCATTTAGAATGTGACAAGCTCTCTTCTAAAAATTTTAGGGAGTTAGCAAGATGGTTCAGTTGGTAAAGGTACTTGCATGCCAAGTCTGACAGAGTTCAGTCTCTAGAAGCTACATATTGTAGTGAGAGAGCCACATCCTGTAAGCTGTCCTGTGACCTCCCCACATATACTGTGGCAAGAAAGGGTATGCACACAGAAGATAAATAAATAGATGTGAAAATAATGCTGGGCACAGTGGCAAATGCCTTTAATCCCAGCACTCGGGAGGCAGGAAGATCTCTGTATGTTTAAGGCCAGCTTGGTCTACACAGTAAATTCTGGCACAGCCAGAGCTATGTAGAGAGAGCCTGTCTTTAAAAATTAAACTTTATATACATTCACTCATTTAATTCTGAGGGAGACACTGCTGTCATTCTATTCTACAGGTGGGGGCACTACTAACGCAAAAAGAAACTGTGTGGTTTGCACAGTGTCTTACAGCTTGAAAATAAGTAAGAGCCCAGAACCTATGAGCTCCCTGCCGCCTATAATAGACAGACATTTGATATTCTGCTATTATGGTCACCTTTTATTTATTTATTAATTTTGGGATAGGGAATCACACTGCAGCTCTGGATGGATTCTCCCGCCTCAGCCTCCCTCCACCACCGCCAAGTGTTGGGATGAGGTGAACCATTCCACCTGGCTATGGTTACCATTCCTAGTTGTCAGTTTTCCCATTAGACCACACGTTTCATGAGATCACCTCTGAATCTGCTCGAGGCAATGGTCAGGAAAAGACTCACCTGAAAGGGCACATCAGCCATTGTCTTGGCCAGGTAATACGCTTTGAGACTGTACCAATAGTTCAAGTGCTCCCTCATGAAGACCGCCATCTCTAAGGGAACTGAGGGGGGCATGGGTAGGTCAGGCCAAGCCTTGGCTCCTGCCTCATGCCCAGCACTCCCGCCCTACCCACCAGGGTGATTAGCTCACAAGTGAGCACCGTTGGCATAAGGGCTGCGAACATGAGGAATAGCATGGAGAAGAAGAGGAAGCCGGTGTTGTTGAAAACCTTGTTGGCGTCATTGCCGATGTGCAGGTAGAGGAGGCCAATGAGCACGCCAATCAACACATGTGACATAAACCGCAAGTGGGTCAGGACCTACGACACAGGTCATCAAGAGAAGAGGTATGTGTTCCAGAACAAGGGAGTGGGGGTGGGGGATAAAGGGAAGGCCATGCTAGAATAGGGACTCAGGGGTGCCCTGCAGGTACATCACATGGGAGGACAGTGTACTCAGTTTCCATCCCAGATGCTGAGGGTATATAGCCCAAGAGGTCCAGCCTACACCTCCTGCCCCTCCCTCAGCTTGACATCTCACCGTGTCCCTGAAGATGGACAAGAAAGTCCTCCTGAAGAGGATGCAGAACTGGGTGAGGGTGCTGGTGGCAAAAGTGTGGCTTTCAATAGGATCCACTTCCTAGAGAGAAGAAATGGGACCTGTGAGTGTACCCTACCCACCCACTGCCCACCCAGCTCAGTAGATGGGAGAGTCCCAAGCTCTTCCCAGGACAAGGTCTAGGCCTGCAGAAAGAGGAGCCTTTGCCCCTGAGCTGTTCATCCTGAAGCTGCTTTGCAGGTGAAAACCTCAGGGAGACCGAGGAAGGGAGAGAAGCTGATAAAGGTACTTGGGTGGCAGGAGACAAGAGGGCATCAAGGGTCCCTCTTGGTCATCTGGCTCCTTCTTCTCTTCGTTATCACTAACTCAAAGGCCATACTTGTGTCATCAGGCCACTGGATCTCCCATTGATTCACAATGATGACAGTGATAATAGCCAAGCCTCTGGCTTTCAAGAGTGATGGCATCTCACCTAAGGAAGGGATCTGGCGCTGGGCGGACCCTGGCTTCCCCAGTGGCCCTGCTCAGAGCCTGTGTGATTTGCTAACTAGTCTTCCCACCTGTTCTGGGAAGCTAGTGTGGTCACCTCTGGGTAAGAGATAACATCAGACCATCCTGGCCCCAAGGTCAACAATTGCATTTGCCATGCTTTCCAGATGGTCCCTAAGCCGGTGCTGAGGGCAGCACAGCAGTGGTGCTCATAGGAGCTCTGGAGGAATGAGTGGATGAGGAGTCCAAAGCTCACGGGGCTTCCTATTACACAGTGACAGCAATGACTCAGGGGAGGGCTTCATGGGCAGGGTCACTGACTATGGTCCCATCTCCCCTCCCCCATTCTGCCCTCTCCACTCCACTCACCGGAGGGCAAGTGGGGCAGTGGGCAGGGACCTCATTCTTCTCGGGGCTGCTCTTCTTCTCGGCCATGGTGCAAAGGCCATTCTGCACAGCCCTGAACAGCATGGGGTTCAGGTCTCCATACTCGCCAGAGGCCACCTCAATGACTAAGGGGACACAGAGCAGAGTGCTCAGCTGGGCTTCACCCTCAATTCCCAAGGGCAGGTCAGTCCCTCTTTGGTATATGAGGAAAGCACAATGAACTATCTGTCTCCAAGAGGCCTCCAGGACCCAAACCCAAAGTTTGGCCCTCTTCTGTCTCCCACCTCTTCACAGAGGCTCCCACTTACTGAAGTCAGCAGGGTTGTGGTAGGTGGGGCAGTGCAAGCTAAGCCCCTTCAGATAGGGAATCAGGTTGGTAACCACGCCCTTGAAGATGCATTGTCCCTGGCTCAAGATGTAGAGCTGAGGCAGAAAGGAACACATGAGGAAAATATGACCAGTGGACTGACACTTCTGTGCCTCTCTCACAGGCCATTCTTCTTGGAGACTCGGGGGTACTGACCTTGTCAAACATTTCAAAGAGCTTGGCACTGGGCTGGTGGATGGTGCAGATGACAGTTCGGCCCCCGTGGGCCAGGGACTTCATGAGGGACACCACTTGGAAACAAGAAGCGCTGTCTAGACCGCTGTCCAGAGAGAGGTCACCAGGAACCAGTGAGGTGGGTGGGGCTAAGAGGTGGTGAGTAAGGTGGGGCAATTTCTGTGAACCGGGTGGGTCTAGTGGGAAGGCACCCTCTGGCCACCCCTGGCTGGTTAGATTTTGTCAGTTGACACAAACTGGAGTCATTTGGGAAGAGGGAACATTCATAGAGAAGATGCCTCCATCAGTGTGGCCTGTGGGGACATTTTCCTGATTAGTGATTGATGTGGGAGGGCATAGTCCAGTATCTGTGGTGCCACTCCACCAGGTGGCCCTGAGTTGGATGAGTGAGCTTCGGAGAACAAGCTAGTAAACAGCATTCCTCCATGGGCCCTGCCTGGCCCCTGCTTGAATTCCTGCCTCAGGTGCCTCAGTGAGGGACTGTGATCTGGACATGTAAGTCAAATGAACCCTTTCCTTCCCATGTTGCTTTTGGCCATGGCCCTTATCACAGCAACAGAAAGCAAACTCCCCGATCCTGCACACCTTGTATGGCTCAGGGATTTGCAAGCCCAGAACACTGCTCAGTTTGAAAAATCATATGCCAAGCACCTTTTGCATAACAGGCACTGAAATGACAGGAGCTTATGCTGGACTTGTCTACTGAGGGCTCACTGTTGACTTGAGGAGATGTGGAAAGTGTAATAGCAACACAAAGTGAAAGTCTGGCAGGGATCAGCCATGCCATGGACTTAGCAGGGGTAGAGGATAGTTAGGGAAGGTTCCTGAGTCTAGAAGAGGAAGAGCTTGTGAAGGAACAAAGGAGTCATGATGAAGGGCATTCCATGCAGAAGACACAGCAAGCATCATGCTGAGGGGCATGGAACACAGGCTTTAATGGGAATTGCAGGCAGCTCAGCGTTATTAGAACATAAGCTATGAAAGATAGGAGAAGGAGCCACCTGACTGTTTTCATGGCAAATGGAACCCATTGTGTGGTTTGAAGCAGGAGAGTGGAACTTGCTAGACTTGTTTAGAAAGACCATTCTGGCCACAGGTTTGAGAAAGGTGCCTGGGAGCCTGAAGGCAGGGAGATGAGTCTTGATGATGTCCTGAGCTCAAGCACTAGGGATGGGGCTCGGCAAATGTGGGAGCTACCCAACGGAGGATCTGATGACTAATGCTGCTGGGGAGAGGGGAAGGAGATGTCAATCAGGGAGGGGGAGGAGGGTGCATCCAGATCTCTACCTGGGTGAAAGACAGGGCAACTTGGCTCCAACTGGATTAGCAAGGATGGAGTTCCCAGAAGGCTGCGAGCAGCAGATCTGGTCTCCAGCCAGGGAGCCATGAACCAGAAACCACATCCAGCCCTGGCTTAGGGCAGAGAAAAGGAAAACCCAGGTCAGGAGAAGCAGGGAGATACCTAGTAGGCTCATCAAAGAACATGACAGGCGGATTGTTGACCAGTTCCAGGGCAATGGCCAGGCGCTTCCTCTGCCCTCCAGAAAGCAGGGCTGTCCTCGTGTGAGAGCAAGACATCAGACCCAGGGCTGTCAGGATCTCTGTCACCTGCAGACACCCCACCCAGCCCCAGTCAGCCTCGGCAGCTCTGCTTCCCCTGAGCAGCACCCCACTTTCACAAAGCGTGGCCCTTGCTCCCCACCCATCTTGGGGCCTAAAACTCATAGCCCTCAGAATGGCTCCATCCCTTACACCCTACCCCACTCACCAGTTCCTTCTTCACCTCTTGCTTCTCGCTCAGCTTCAGGTTGGCAGAGACCTAAAGAGAGACAAACAAGTAGGGATGTGCCAGGCCCTGCCCAGCCCCTTCAGCTGGTGGAGGAGGGCACGGCCACCCTCTCCTCACCATCATGGCTTCCAGCACCGTGAGGTGTGGCAGAAGCATGTCGTCCTGCATGATGTAACAGGACATCTTGCGGAAGGTCCTCAGATCTCGTGGCTTCCCATTAACCAGGATCTGCCCCTTCATCCCAGACTCCCTGCAGGGAGAATGGTTGGTGATGAGCACCAAAGCCTCTTTAGAACACCTTCCGAGCTCCCTCAAGAGGTCCCCCTTCTGAGTTCTGCCCTGCTTCCCTTCTTCATGCTCACCTATACCCTGCCAAGATGTTCATGAGCGTGGACTTGCCAGCCCCGGAGGGGCCCATGATGCCAATCAGTTCTCGGCGGCAGAACTTACCAGACAGGCACTTGAGGAGGGTCTTGTAACCTGCAGCAAGGACATGAGGAGTCACTGGTGAGGGCTAACCGTCAGAGGCATCCTCAAAACTCTTAAAGGGGGGAGCCTGGGGAGACAGCTCAGTCAGTGAAATGTTTGCCACACAAGCACAAAGAAGGACCCTAGTTCCATCCCCAGAACTCACAAAAGTGCCTGGCTCAACCTGTGCATAGTGATTCCTACCTATAACCCCAGGCCTTGGGAAGCTGGGACAAGGAGATTGCTGTGAATGCAAAGCCAGTCTGGACTAGAGTCTTAAACCCAGTCTAGAACAAAACAAACAAACAAGCAAGCAAAAGCACAGGAGGTATGGCTCAACAGTTAAGAGTGAGCCCCGCTCACACAGAGGACCTGAGCTCTGTGCCCAGCACCCACTCGCAGTGGCTCACAGCCACCTATAACTCAGGCTCCAGGGGATATGATGCCCTCTTCTGGACTCTGCGGGCACCTGCACTCACATACTAGCACCCCTAACACACACACATGCACGCACACAGTCACACGGATGCACACATGCACACACTCACACACGCACACACACAGACACACACTCACACTGAGACACACACACACGGACACGGACACACGCGCACACACACATGCACACACTCACACGGATGCACACATGCACACACACAGACACACACACACACACACACACACACACACAAGCACTCATGGTTTTGTGGAAGAGCACACTCTTCTTAGAAGGTTAATCATAGGTGAGACAGCTGTTGCTGAGTGGGATTGGTAGGGTGGACAAGCAGCCCTCTTATCCTGTCCCTTAGGAATGGCTGCCACTAGTTCTAGAGCGCAGGGCTGTGGGAAAGCTGATGTCTCTCCTGAATGGCTGTAGCCAGAGCACTGAGGTCCTAGGAAGCCAGGCTCTCTCTCCTCGCCACTCCGAGGACACTCCCACCAGGCAACCCAAGCTGGCTGCCTGTCCTATGTTCCGGCAGCATTTTTCAGACACCAGCCAGCATGTTTGTCACTCCATGTGCCTGTGTTCACGCCCCTCCCCCAACCTCTTAGTCAGGGAACATCTTGGGGGAAGGGTCTGTGTTTTATTCATCTTTCTTGTCTCTTTGGAATGTAATAGATGCTCAGTAAATATGTTTTCACAGAGCTTTTTCTCTCAGTAAATATGTTTTCACAGAGCTTTTTCTCTATTCTGGGGAGAAATCCCAGAATTCTCTGGGGAGAATTCTCTGCCCTATAAGATTGTCTCTCCAGCCCCAAACACAGCCAGTAAAATCTCACCTGTCATTCACTGTTGGAAAGCAGTATGTGCATAAAGCACAGCCATATGGAATCAGGTGGATCTGGTTCAAACTCTGAACCCACATTACCAGCTGTGTGACCTGAGGCAAGTGGCTTAACCTCTCTGAGCTTCAGGTTCCTCATCTGTAAAATGAGGATGATGATGCTACCTCATAGGGCTGTTGTAAAGAGTCAATGAGCTAACATATGTAAAGCATATGGCTCAATGGTTGGCACATACAGTGCGTTTCACAAGGCATATTGCATTACAATTCTATTTGACAAATGCTCATTGAGATATACTATATACTAAGCGCTGTACCACACAGGAAGCAAAAAAAGAAAAAGAAAATGAGGAAGGCTATGGTTTCTGCATTCAAATAAGTCACAGACTAGGTAAGACAAATGGACAAAAAAAAAAAAAAAAAAAAAAAAACACCTCTGATGTGAATGGAAGAGACAAGAGCGGACAGCGGGCATGGGGCTACAGCTATTCACCCTCAGAGGGTAGAAATCAGGGCTGACTTCATGGGAGAGGTGGCATCCACCCTAAGGAGGAACAAAGACGCCCCCAGGCTTTAGGAGAGAAAGCACACTGTAGCACAATCCAGGGATCAGAGACTGTACTGAGGCAGCTGATGAGCAGGCAGGGTGGGGTGGGGTGGGGTGGGGTGGGGTGGGGTGGGGTGAGGCCAAGGGCCAGGGCCTTGCCTGCTAAGCTTGCTGACCTGCTGTGGTGAGAACTCAAGCCTTCATCCCTCACCTAGTCCACAGCCCTACTCCTTAGCAGACAAGGAAAGTTTAGCTCATGTAACTGTTGTCCATGCCACCCAGGACACTGTCAGACTGGACCACACCAACTGCCTGCTCAGAGCCTATTCCCCCTCAGCTGTTCCTCCCAAGGCCACACAGCCAGGTAGGCAGGGAGGTGTTGGGTCTCAGGACTCCCCTAGCCTCTCCTCATGGTCAATCAGAAAGGCCCTGGCAGCACCCTCCGGTGTACATTCCACAGAGCTGCTCATAGGAAGTGACTTCTTCTGCGGCCGTGGACCTCCCCTTGTCTGATGCCAGAGCCGATGCCAGTCAAAGGCAAGGCCTAGCACAAATATCATCTTACACTCGCCTGCCTTTCACAAGGCCCTTTCAAGATACCAACTCAGCTGAGTTCCCCAAGATGCCCACGAGGAAACTCAGGCCAAGGAAGGACACTCGGCCTACCAAGGGCTTTCCCCGGGCTGAAAGCATTTGTCTCCTAACTCCCCTGTGTCACTACTGTTCGGTGCATGAGGGACCTGCAGACCTCCCACTGGAGAGGCATTGATGCTTTAGTCTTGCTTCAGTCAATAGCTCTGTAATTTTTTTCAAATCACTAAATCTTTTAAGTTATTTACTTAGGTTTCTGGAAATGAGGTCTTCCTATGTACTCTACGCTAGTCTTGAACTTACAACCATCCTGCCTCAACTTCCACTGTGCTGAGATTATAAGTATATGCCATTATGACTGGCAAGTCACATAACCATTAGGGTTTGCAATTCCTCATCTATAAAAGAACAAGAGTTGGCTGGGATGTAGTTCAGTGGTACAGTGCTCGCCTAGCATAAAGAAAGCCCTGGCTTCCATTCCCAACACCATTAAGAAAAAGACAGTAGTATTCCCTCCCAAAGACTTAATAGTGTTCTTATGTTTTTAAGTGGGATCACTAATAATTAATTGAATGTGTTTGAAAAAATAAATGTCACATATAGTCAAAGGCCTGGTGACAGATCCTCACCCAGGGAAGGCCGTGCTCTCCTCCAGATCCCTTACACTTCCCCTCTCTGCCACCTTTAGTCATGTTTTGTCCTCTCTAGAGAGGAGAAGGAGCCAAAGAATAAAGAAGCCAGGCAAAGGAGGGCAGAGGGCAGAGGGCAGAGGGCAGAGGGCAGAAAAGGGGCCAGCACTAGGAGAGAGCAAAATGGATAAGAGGGTAGATGAGGCTGGCAAGGTCAAAAGGGAGGAGTTCCTACCAGGGCACCCACCACCCTGATAAGGAGAAGTTCCTAATCAGCAGCATTTCTGTTTACCATGGTTCTGAAGGCCATGGAAATAACAAGGACCTCATGGTTTCAGCCAGGCTGGTCTGAGATCTGAAAGAGACTGCTTAGTGCTAGGGTACTGAATAGGGAGCCAGACACCTCAGGGTCCCATGACCTTTTGGTCACCTATGGAAGTGAACAACATGTAAAGGCAGCTCACACAGAGCCCTGTTCCGAAGCACCCCAAAGCTATGACACTGTCTCAGCTCCTCCCCTAGCCCACACCCAGCTCTGGGAAACAAAGCCAGACTCTAGGTTCCCAGCCCAGCTAGGACAGGCCAGGGCCCTGGGAAGCCTGTCCTGAGGGGAGGAGAGAGAAGGTGGAACTGTGGTGCTAGGCTTTGGGCCTTGCCCTGCTTCTTACTAACAGGGGGACACTGGTCAGGTTATTCAACATCCCCAAGCCTCCGTTCCCTTATCGGTAGCATCTCATCTGTCTAACCTCCACCCTTTTCGCTTTCAGGGACTGTGGCAAGATGTGAATGGAGTAAGATGGCAGGAATGAGACCATCTTTAAAAATAGGTGTAAGGATACTGCTGGACATTGAAGAGAGCCTCCACAGACAGAGCACACCCCTTCCCCAAACCAAACTTCTTAGGCATGAATACAGAGAGGGAAAGAGAGAGAGGGGGAAGGAGAGAGAGGGACTGAGAGAGAGAGAGACTTAGAGAGACTGACAGACTAACTCAAGGACCAGAGAGGTCTATTTAGAGGGGAAAACTTCAATAGCCAATTGGAACTTAGCTTTCTAGTGCTGCAGATGTGGGGAGCAAGGATCTCGTTCCCCAACTGCATGCAGTGAGTGAGGGTTAGGGCCTACAAAGCTCACACAGTGGGATACCCCCAGGCCTTGTGCTACTGAAGAGGCAACTCAGGGAGAATCCTCTGATCCCCACGGGGCTACCACGTACCCCGTTTTCGCCAGCAGGGCCCCTCCCGCACGGAGTAGGACAGTTCCACAAACTCGATGTCCACAGAAGAGCGCTTGGGCAGGTGAGAGAAGCGCTGTGCTTCTGTAATATGGTTCTCCACCTTCTTTAGATGCGTGGTCAGCACAGGGGGATCTGCCCCGTCCTCCAGAGCCACAGACATGGCCGCAGCCCCGGGCCCCAGTCCACAGCCCACGGCCTCCAGTGCCTTCTCCGCCATCACACAGCAGGCCTGCAGGAAGAGGGCCTGCTTAGCTCCGGGCAGACCCTCTAGCCCTTGCTCCAAGAGCCATAGCTTTCCGATGCTGCCCCGCCTCCACTCCACCTAACCGAGCCTCCTTCTCAGGGCAGATCCCCAGCTGTCAGCACCTCTCTTCCTGCCGGGTCTTCTGCACACTCCCAGGGCAGTGACACTAAGTCGCGACCTCTCCTCGGTCCTGGGCAGCTCCAGCCGGGCCTGGCCTTGCCCGCTCCTCCCTCCCAGTCGCGGCCTTAATCTCCTTACCCCGCAGGCCGGCAGTCCCTGGGGGACGGGCGAGGCGGCCACCCGCTCGGAGGTCGGGACAGCGCGACTGCACAGGGTGGGCCCGGGAAGGCTCTGGCCTTGGCTCCGCGCCCCAACTCTGCACGGACTGGCGCCACTCCTCGGCCGGCCTCCCCATCCCGCGCGGACTCGGGACTGTCCCCAGAGACAGCCGCAGACCCCAGACCCTCCACGCCAACCCTCTGTCCCCTACTCGCCTGGTCACCTTGACGCGCCTCCGGCCTGCGGGACGCAAGGATGCTCAGCAGAGATGCTCAACCGAGATGCTCGGCCCGGATGCTCAGCGCTGCAGCGCGGGAGGTGGACACTCCCGGCCCTCCTCACCTGCCTCCGAGGCTGCACCGGTGCCCGGGCTCCCTGTCCGGGTGGCCCGGGCCGGGGCGGGGCCAGGCCGGGGCGGGCAGTAGAGGAAGGCCGGCTCGGGTCAGAAAGAAAGGCACGGTGGCAAGAGGAATAGTTGAGATGTGGCCCCGACTTCACTTGGATGAACCCACCAGGTTCTGGTATTCTAGTCCCAAGCGCTTGTCCTCTGGAGCTAGTCCGGAGACAGCCTTCTCTTCAAGCTTCTGCTCGCCGATGCTACTGCTCTTAAAGGGCCCGTGCCTCCCCACACCCGGCGGGTGGCAAGGATGGAGGTGTCAAGAGCAATGCCTGCAGCGTGGGGACCAGAAGGGGCGCTTTTATTTACCCAGGACGGAGAGTTAGCGGCATAAGGTCAACCCCGAGGTCGCTAAGGGAAGGAGACTTGAGGGGCAGATCCTTGGGCAGTGGGGTGCAGGTTCCTTCGTGCCCAGTGGGTTGGGAAGCTGTCGGTCTATCTGCACACACAAACCCCTCATTGCTTATCTCCTCCAGTTCAGCTTTGGAGCTCAACCCCACCCAGCCCTAAAGTTACAAAGGACTTCACTGTATAATTTTAAGGGTATAATTCTTGGGACTTTGAGACAGCCTTTCCCACACCTATTCTCATCTCCCCTTTCTAAGGGCTCAAGAGGACGCTAGTTATGAAGAGATAGGGAATAGTAGTAATGACAAACCTTGCAGGCAGCTCCAAGGTTAACCTGGGACCCAGTCACAGCCTACTTTGACCGTAAAAACCTTTATTCTACCAAGTCAGCATTGGCTGATCTAGAAGGCTCCAGAGCACGCATAGGGCTCTTCAGACACTGTCTTGGACGTCTGTTTATGCATGTACTTTCTTTCTCTCACCCTACAAGCTTGGGCTCTGAGTCCTCGGAGAGTGCTTACACTGACACCCCCCCCCCACACACACACACCTTATTTTGGCCCTTTCTCAAACAATTACTCTTGGTCCCTGCCTGTCCTATCCTCTGTCTCTTCGAGGGGTAAGTAGGTTAGCTAGTCAAGACACGTGACTTGAGCTTTTTAGTTCCCACCTGTCACACTGAGTGACCCATAGGATGGAGGCTGCTTAGACTGCTGCCACTGCTGAGGCTTCTACCGAAGCAGCAGGGAGGTTACTAGCAGTCAAACACCTGTCCCCGCCCCCTCCCCCATCCTAAACCTCTGCAGACTGGAAAACTAGCGACCCCTACAGGGCATGCCCATGCACCACCCTGTAACTAAGAGGTTGAGGGGGGGGGGGTTGGAATTCAGTCTTTCCTAACTTCCTTTCATCCCTGTCCCACCTATGTATGGCCTTTGCTCGGGATCAACCTTTCCATTTTCCAGATAGACCCTCCACACTTCAAATTCCCCAATGATTGCAATGTGTGTGTGTGTCTCTCTGTGTGTTTGAGATAGGGTCTCACAAGTGTGTGTGTGTGTGTGTGTGTGTGTGTGTGTGTGTGTGTGTGTGTGTTTGAGATAGGGTTTCAGGCTGTTGCTAAGGCTGGTTTTGACCAGTCCTTATGCTATCACCCCTTGAATGCAGTTATTACAGACATATGTCACCAGGTCTAACAATTGTATTTGTTCAATAAACCAGACTTTCTTCTTGGTTAATTTTTTTGTTTGTTTTGGTTTTTTTGAGACAGGGTTTCATTGTGTAGCTTTGGAGCCTGTCCTGGAACTAGCTCTTGTAGACCAGGCTGGTCTCAAACTCACAGAGTTGTGCCTGCCTCTGCCTCTCAATTGCTTGGATCAAAGGCATTCGCCACCACCACCAGACCTTGGTTAATCTTACTGACTCTATGAGGCATGGTTTTTGTTATGTTGAGGCAGGGTCTCACTATGTAGCTTTGGCCGGACTGGCCTGGACCAGGCTGGCCTGGAACTTCTAGGGAATCTGCTTTTGGAGCAGGTTTTACAATCTTCCTTTGGAGAAAAGAAACTGAGAAATAGAAAGATTAAACAATATGACCAAGGGACAAGCACGGCAAATCCAGAAGTACAGGCTTGGAATCCAAAGTCCCTGCTTTTACCTACTCTGTTAATTGGTCATCTCAGAATCTTATTCCCAAATGGACTTCAGGGTCCCACATAGCCCAAGGTCTTGAACTCATATAGCCCAAGATGCCTCGAACTCCTGATCCTCTTGCCTCTACCTCCCAAGTGTTAGGGTTACAGCAGGGCTGGTGATGGAGACCAGGCAGGCCTTGGACAGTGTACTTGGGCAAGTACACTGTCAGCTCAACTCTACCATCTTATTAATTCTATAGTATCCTTTTTTTCATGTCTTAAAAAAAATTAGGGAACTGAGGGCTGGAGAGATGACTCAGAGGTTAAGAGCACTGGCTGCTTTTCCAGAGGTCCTAAGTTCAATTCCCAGCAACCACATAATGGCTCACAACCATCTGTAACGAGATCTGGTGCTCTTTTCTGGCCTGCAGACCTAAATGCAGACAAAACATTGTATACATAATAACTAAACTTTAGAAAATAATGAACACATAATATTTGCCAAATTTTAATTTTTATTTTATTATTGTTGTATGAGTGTAAGCATGTGCCAAGGAGCTCAAGTAGAGGTCAGAGAACAACATTTAGGAGTCACTTTTTTCCACTGTGGGTTCCAAAGATCAGGTCAGATACACAGCAAACACTTTTACCCATGGAGCCATCTCACCAGTCCAGAATTCCAAAACATGTGTGTAATTAATGTATAATGATCTTACAAGGTGTCTTAGTCATTCTTCTAGTGCAACTCTTACAACATAAAACATTTAACTGGAGCTGACTTACAGATTCCATTTGGAAGACCCTCCCAGAAAATATACTCCTAGGATAGACCTTGTGACAGTGGTTGACACTTCAGTGTACACCTCAAATCTTCTGGAGGGCTTATGACTTCAGTGCTGGGTTCCACTCCCAGGGTTTCTGATTTAGTATCTAGAGCGGGTCTTTGCTTAATGTGGACTTCATCATCCTTAGAATAAAGCCATCTACTAAGTTTCCATAATGTCTGAATGGATCACCTCATGTCCCCAAATCCATATCTGCCTATTCCCTAAGATTTCTCTCTTTGTGACCAAGCAGTTCACTCCCAGAGCAGCGTTCCTAGGGCCACCTCAGCTTAGCGCTAGATGTTCCTCTACAACAGGCCACTCTGCACAAGGGTTTGTGTGAGAAGCAGCTGATAAGCTTTATGGAGGGAAAGGAGTGTGGTGGGGTCTAGTGGGACCCAGAAAAGACTGCATCCTTGGGAACCGGTCCAGTTGTTCCCAGCACCCAGACTCTTTGTCCACCTTGACCTCGTGCCCACCAACTGGCTCAGCCCAGGACTTTTAAATGTGTTTATCCAGGAGAGGACCCTCTGCTGGCCACTTGGGGAAGTGCTGCTCAGAACAGAAAGGGAGGGGCTAAAAAGGAGAGAGCTTCCTCCCTCCCACATCAGTGGCTCCCTAACAGGCAAGGAAGTGGTGGCCATGGAGGGTGCCTACTACTATCTTTCTTGGATCCCGACATGACGGTCTTCAGAGACAAGGTCTTCCTTTTAGAGTTACTTGTCCCTGTCCTGCTCCTCTGCCAGCATAGATGAGCAGTTCCCCTCCACTATTCTCATGATGTACGTCTCACCACAGGCCCAGAAACAACTGAGCCAGCAGACATGGCCCGAACCTCTAAAAAAGAGCAAAAATAAACCTTTTTTGCCCTGTATACCTTGTAAGTTTTTGTTTGTTTATCATAGCAACAGGAACTAACATACATTTTGGTTTTGGAGACAAGATTTTTGTTTAACAACTCTGACTGTCCTGGAACTCATTTTATAGACCAGAAGGGCCTTGAACTCAAGAGATCCACCTGCCTCTGCCTCCCAAGTGCTGGGATTAAAGGTGTGTGATACCATGCCTGGCTGCAGCATAGTAAGTTAATTGAAGTACTTAAATGAGTATTCTACCATTGAGCTACATTCATGCCCTGGAGCAGCATTCCTTACTCTCCCTGTTATATGATACTATTTCCTTGGATAGGAAAGAAATGAGGGGTTCTTTAAGGCTGCAGGATGCAGTGCCTTTGCAAAAGCCTCCTCTTAAAGATTTTCATTTATTATATAGTATTCTGCCTGCACATATGCCTGCAGGCCAGAAGAAGGCGCCAGACCTCATTACATATGGTTGTGAGCCACCATGTGGTTACTGGGGATTAACTCAGGACCTCCAGAAGAGCAGCCAATGCTCTTAAACCTCTGAGCCATCTCTGCAGCTCCGATTTTTATTAATTTATGTGTATGGGCGTTTTGTCTGCATGTAAATCTGTGCACCATATGCATGTTTGGTGATCACAGAGGCCAGAAGAGAGTATCAGATAGATCTCCTTGAACTGGAGTTTTAAGATGGGTGGGTGCTCAGAATTTAACCCAAATCCTCAGAAAGACCAGCAATTGCTCTTTACCACTGAGCCATTTGTGTGTGTGTGTGTGTGTGTGTGTGTGTGTGTGTATGTATGTTACTGTGTATTAGTTTTCTTTTCTATTGCTGTGACAAAATATCCTGCTTAAAAAAGCTCTTTAGGGGCCAGGTGGTGGTGGTACATGCCTTTAATTCCAGCACTTGGGAGGCAGAAGCAGATAGATCTCTGTAAATTCAAGGCCAGCCTGGTCTGCAGAGTGAGTTCTAGGATAGCCAGGACTGTCACAGAGAAACCTTGTCTCAAAAAACAAACAAACAAACAAAAGCACAAGCCTTTAATCCCAGAGACAGGTGGATCTCTGTGAGTTCGAGGCCAGCCTGGTCTACTGAAGGAATGCCAGGACAGGCTCCAAAGCCACAGAGAAACAGTCTCTAACCGCCCCTCCCCCAAAAAGAAAAGCACCTGAGGGGACACAGGGTTTATTTGTCTCATAATTCCAAGTTACAGTCCAAGCATTTCAGGAAGCTGGGGTAGCAGGAACTTGCACACATCCAGTCAGGAGCAGAGAACGAATGCACACATGCTTGCTAGTGCTCAGCTCTTTCTCTACAGGACAGACGCAGAAGAGAACTTCAACAGTAATGAATGAATACAGTGCTCAGAACTGGGAAAAAATGAAGAGCATGGTCCTTCCATGAATTGCAGCACAGAGTATTTCCTCTACCCAGGCTGGTAGAGTCAACAAAAGGGCAATATTTCTGAGGGATGGCTGGACAGGGTTAGGGGGATGGTTCAGTCACTAAGTGCTTGCCCTCCATGAGGATCTGAATCCAGATCCCCAGCATTCATATAAAAGCTATAAGCAGGATGGCATGTCAGTAACCTAGTACCAGAGCAGGGGCAGAGACAGTCAAATCCCCAGAGTTCACTGAACAAACAGTCTAATAGGTGAGTTTGGGGCTCAGTGAAACTGTTTCAAAAACTAAAGTATCAGCCAACACTGATCTCTGACCTCCATGCACATGCTCACACACCTACAGACCATGTACCTGCAGACCCAAACACATGCTCACATACACACTACACAATTTTTTGTTTGTTTAAGACATGGTTTCTCTGTGCAGCCCTGGCTATCCTGGACTCACTGTAGACCAGGCTGGCCTTGAACTCAGAGATCCTCTTCCCTCTGCCTTCTGAGTGTTAGGACTAAAGGCATGTGCCATCATGCCCAGCCAAGTTTAATCTTAAAAAAAAAAGTTATATTGAGGAGTTTAAACTTCTTTAAGAATTGCTCTTGCAAAAACTCGGATTCAGTTCCTAGTGCCTACATGGTAGCTCACGGCTGTCTATAACTTCCAGAGGATCAGTCACCCTCTTTTGACTTCCATGGGCAAGCCTATGGTACACTTACATTTGGGTAGACAAAACACTCATACACATAAAATAAATGAAAATATATGTATAGTATACATAAGAATTTTTTTAATCCAATGAAAATAGATCTACTCTCTAGGAAAATGTATAAACACAATTTTCTAGCTTGACTTCTGGTCCTTGAGTACTTGGCATTCTCTGGGTCAACACCCAACCCACCTCTCCATCAGATTCCTTTGCAGTCCCAGAACCCCAACCTACCCTAGAGGTACAGGGTTCTAATTATGGCTGGTCCTGGTGTCATTTATATCCATTCTGTAACACTGCTCATAGTCACTCATGGATAAGTACTTGGGGCCTCCTTCCACAAAGCTGGTAGATGCTCAGGAAGCAATGGATTTACTCCAGTAAATGTGTACATGACAGTTAAACTACTCTGGTCACTAAAGGGGTAAGCCAAATGATTCAGCTCTACTTCTAGACAGTTATATCTCTGTTACCTAGTTAACTGCCGCCAAACTTGAGAAATAAGAGCCCAAGTAGTCATTTATTACCAAAAAACCCACAAAAAAAAAAAAAAAAAAAAAACAACTGCCATACATACACAGTGTCTCCAATCCTATCCCTGAAGATAACCACAAGTGTCCCTGGAATGTAAAAGGAAACCTTGAGAGAAATGGCACCTGGTTCTCAATACTTATAGAGAGGAGACAGCTCTCATAAGGAACAGCCAATCATCCCTGGGCCAATGGACCCCTAAAAACAGGAATGGGTGTAGACTACACATTTACTCAGTCTAGCATGCCAAGGGAGTACACTTAAACCTGGTAACAGCTCCTCTATTGAGAACATTCATGTAGGATTTCTTCAACAAATCCAACTCCTCAGGTTCCCCACAAAGAACAGTACTGGGGGAAGGGGTACTCAGAGTCTATAGACTGATGCCACCTGAGTCAGAGGGGAACATACTGTTCTCAGCACCACTTCTAAAGACATCCAAAAGCAAAGGCTGCCCACCAGGGGCAGCCCTACCTGCCTGGCTCAAACTACAAGATCTGGAGGAGTGGTCAGCTCTGCAGCCTCATACCATCTGGGCCTCTGGCTTCTCAGGCATTCCTTGAAGCTTTTCCATCTCTCTCGAGGATAGTTCAGAGACTGGTGGGGGCTCTCCTGGGGCTTCAGACAGCACATAGTAGACCATTTCTCGCTGGCCTTGGCTGGCTGACTGGTTGACCATATGGATGGCAGAACTGGGGTTGTCCTGAGAAGCCGAGGTGGCTGTGTCCTCAACCCTATCTTCCTCTTCCATCTCTTCCTCAGGTCCTGCCCCCCCCAGCACCGTTTCTAGAACGATGCCCTGCAAGCTGCTTTCATTCAGTGCTGCTCCTGGATCTGATCCTTCTTGTAGCTGCTGTAGCAGCTGCTGTGTCAGCTCCACACTCTCATAGCGAACCAGCTGTAATCGCATGTAGCCATCTTCATGCTCCTTGTACCTGGAGAAGGCAGCAAACCAGTAGAGGATGAAGAAATGGCTTGGACACAGAGGGTGAAGATACAAATTTGCTAGCTGGAAGACAGCTTAGGACTGTGACAGGACTACAGCTCTCTCTTCTCTCTTTTTTTTTTTTCTTTTTTTTTGGTGGGGGGGGGCGGGTTGGTACTATGTTTGTTTTTTGAGACAGGGTTTCTCTGTGTAAAAGCCCTGGCTGTCCTGGAACTCACTTTGTAGACCAGGCTGGCCTTGAACTCACCTACCCCACCTCCCGAATACTAGGATTAAAGGCCTGTGCCACCACCACCCTCACGACTGAGGACTCAAAATGAAAAAATGAATGAAGAAGCCCAACCCAGCAGAGACTGATGTTGGCTCTGTAAGAGGCCAGAGTGTCAACATTCATGAAAAGGCCATGGAGCTGAAAGGCAGGACCCCTTCACCTTTACTTCTTGCTCTGGCTGATGGACTTTTGGCATTACTTGTTGAATCTGAAACCAAGCTTCGTTAAAAAAAAAAAAAAATCACAGCCTTGCAGGGGGGCACACACCTGTAATCTCACTGGAGGCAGAAACAGGAGGATCTCTATGTGTTCAAGGCCAGCCTGGTCTCCATAGCAAGCTTTAGGCCTGCCAGGGCTATACAGAGAGCCTGTCTCAAAAACAAACAAGAGACAGGCATGGTGGCACACACCTTTAATCCCCTAACTCAAGAGATAGAGGTAGGCAGGTCTCAGTGAGTTCAAGGCCAACCTGGTCTACAAGAACAAAAAATAATAAAACACAAAAACAATCTTTGCTTCACCACTATTTTTAAGTTTAGACATAGATGGTGGCATGAAAGTACCATAAAATTCTAAGTTAAAATTCCTTGTTAAAAAGTCTGTCATATGGCTCAGAGTGTAAAATGCTTGCCATGCATGCCTGATGACCTGACTTCAATATCTGGAATCCACATGACAGAGGAGAAACAACTCCACAAGTTGTGTCCCAACCTCTATAGGACTGTCGGCACCACCACCCCATATGCACACAGTAATAAACAAACACAAGGGAAACATATAAACCCGTGGGGAAAGATTCATACGTACCGAAAACGAGGGTGTCCTGATGGCCACTTGAACTGGTGCTTCTTGCGAAGGTGCACAGTGAGGTTGTTGCCACGTGTGAAGCATTTGTCACAGACATGACACTTGTACCTTGGCTCTGAGTCTCCCTGATGAGGAAGGGAGATGGAAATGAGGTCAGCTCTTCACTCACACTCCTGGCAGCCCTGCCCACCAGCCACTTACTTCATGCACTTTACGGTGATGGGACTTGACAGAGCTGAGAGACCGAGCTCTGAAGCTGCAGTTCTCAAAGTCACACCTGTAGGCTGACTCCTTGCTGTGGGTGTCCAGGTGCTTCCGGAGGTCAATCAGATTCTTGCAACTGCCAGGAGAAATTAGGAGGGTCTGAAGAGCACAGGGAACCCTGAAACTTGATGAGCCCTGTATTTTGAACCCTGGGTTCCCTTACCTGTAGTCACAACAGTCACATTTAAAGGGCCGGTCATCACTGTGTCGAAATCGCATGTGATTCCGGAGGGAGGAAGGCAGTGGGCAGGTCATGTCACACAAAGGGCATTTATAGTGATTCACTGAGGAGCAGAGAAGCAGCTATAATCTGTGGACTCACAGGACCTTGAAAGGAGGGCAGGGAGGCTTGGGTGCAGGCCACTCACCATGATTCCGCATGTGGTCACGCAGCAGCCTCTCTGTGGCAAATCTCTTAGAACAGTGAGAGCACTGGAAACGCTGCTCTGGGGTGACGTGGGCAGAACAAAGGGTGACTGGAGAGAACATCGAAGAGCAGAGGACAGGGGAACCATCCCAGACAGAGGGAGCCACCCAAGGAGAAGGGGAAGCTACGGATAGGATTTGGAGTCCAGACCTGAGTTAGAAGCCCAGCTTTACCACTTACTAGCTGTATGATCTCAGGTAAGTGATTTAACCTCTCTGAGCCTCAGTTTCCTCATCTGTAAAAAGGGGAATAAGAAGCCTACCTCATGGGGCTGCTGTGAAGATTCCTGAGATAACTGATACCACAAACAGCAAGTGCTAAACAATGTCTAAAAGAAGTCTGGGAATGCCTGATCCCAAAAGGAGAAGAGAGCCGGGGTACAGATCTCTTCAGCAGCCACCTCCCCTAGGAATACATCCTCATCTTCACTTTAAGTAGGATAGCCCACACCCTCCCTCTTCTCTCCAAATGCTTACGATCCAGTGAGGTCTGGCGACGAATGTGATCTAAGAACTTGGTGTTGTTGGCAAACATGCCCCCACAAGTGGGACAGGCCACTACCTTCTCCTGGGTGTGGCTGCGGAGGTGTTCTCGAAGCTTACACCGGTCCTTGAAAGTACAGGTACAGCCTGGGAAGAAAGATTTGATCACATTCCCTCCCTAAATCCCCTTCCCCAGCTTGGCTCGTACCCGAGTTTCTCCAGCCAGTAGCCTGCTTTGTCTTGCAGGACTGGTCCCATCCCTGGCTCCTCTAGACCCGTAACACCTCCAGAGGTCAGAGCAGACTGGTGGCCCTACCTTTCCAGCCACACAGCACCACATGGTTGTCCTTGCTGACAGCTTGGTATTCACAGCACAGGCTGTGCGCATCCACGTGCCGATAGAACCACTCAGGATTGTCGAAGGTACTCTGTGCCAGGGCAACTTGGGGTGAGGACTGACAGTGGTTGGATGACTCTTACCCATGCCAAAGGGGACTTCTTACTCTCCCCCTATTAACTTGTGGGGATGGGGATTTTAAGATAAAGGAATACAGGAGTAGAGGGGGGATATTAGAAGGAGTCTTGAGAAATATAAGGTACCCCAGAGAGATCTTGACTCCAGATCCCCAGCTTCCTTCCACCCCTATTTCTGGCACTGTCAGCTGACCTCACAATGTTCCCACAGACACAGGAAATGGTCGGGGATGTCAGGAATGACGTTCCGGCTCTGGAAGTCCAGGATGCAGGGACTGAGGTCAGCTTGGCTCTGCAAGGCTTGCAGCCCCCACTGTTTCAGCTTGGTGTGGTAGCAGTGGAAATAGACATGGCGGATGAGGTCAGCAGAACTGTCCAGAGAGCAAAAGCCACACTCCTGCCACAAACAGGGGAATTCTTCCTCTGCAGAAAGGAGTTGAGAAGGAATGGTCTGATACTTTCCAAGGCTCAGTTCAATTTCCATCTCAGACATTAAGCAAAACCCTGACCAAGTTACCAGTTCATTCAGTATGTAACAGTGTTTAGTGACTTGCATCTGAATCAGGTACCATGGAGTCCCAGTCCTTTTAAGTAAACACATCTACAAAACTGCAACTAGTGGCAAGGGATATGTGGCAGCAGATAAGTGTTATGGAACTTGGTACGCTGGCTTTGATCTATAATACCAGCACTCAAGAGAGTTAGGCTGGTCAACTGCCATGATTTTGAGGTCAACCAGGGCTAGAGAGTAAGACCCTGCCACAAACGAAGTGTTAAACAGAAGTAGCGATGTTGACTGAAATTAGAAAGAGTTGCTGCATTAAGAGTGAATGTAAAAGAGCAAATATAAGACCCAGGGAGTCAGAGATGCAGGAAGAACAAGTTAGGGTAACCCTTAGCAAATGTACAATCTGTGCTCGGTTTCTCATGGTCCCTGAGAAAGAGGGCCTCCCAACACTGGTTTTCCAGTTTTCTTATTGCTTCTAATCTGCTTTTTCAAAGACAGGCCCATTATTTATTTCAACCCTCTTCCTGTCTCTCCAGCACCTCTAAGCACCATTCTCAATGTTCATTGGGTGTTTGCTTACTTTGAAACGCTAAAACTTCAGAAAGTAAAACCATCCTTAATTTTGTTTCTGTGTATTATCTGACTTTGGAAACAGGTTTGGTATATATCTATAATAATCCCAGAATCTCAGCAGATCAGGATTTCAAGTTCAGCCTTAGCTACGTAACAAGTTTAAGGTCAGTCAGGGCTACATGAGACTTCCAAAGAAAAGGAAAGAGTACATAGAACAGAGGAACATTTTTGAGTATACTGAATAAAGATGTTAAATTATTCTCTTAGCTATGTGCAATTATGACATAAACATGCTCCCAAGTCTGTGTGGTGGCTCATGTTAGTAATCCCAGCCTTTGGGAGGCTAAAGCAGGAGGACTTTGGTAGGTATGAAGCTGGTCTGGATTACTGAGATGTGTCTCAAAAGTAAACGGGAAGGAGATGCTCAAGTGTTAAAGAGTACTTGGTGCTCTTGCCGAGGAGCTGGGTTTGGTTCCCACATGACGGCTTATAACCATCTATAACTTCAGCTCAAGGGAATTCAACATCCTCTTTTGACCTCTGCAGGCACCAGGCATACTCATGGTACACATACACACATGCAGGCAAAACATTGGGACATGTAAAATAAAATAAGTCTAACAACAACAACAAAAAGTAAATAATTAAGTTAACAAAAAAAAAAAAAAAAAAAGGGAAAGGCAGATGGTAGTAGGCCATGCCTTTAATCCCAGAACTGGGGAAGCAGAGGCAGGCAGATCTCTATGAGTCAGAGGCTACCCTGGTCTAGAGAGCAAGGTACAGCACAGCTGAGGCTATCCAGAGAAACTGTCTCAAAAGAAAAAAAGAATAGAAAGGGGAGGCTGGGCATGGTGACACATACCTTTAATCCCAGTACTTGGGAGGCACAGGCAGTGAGACACCTTTAACTTCAATACTAATATCTCTACGAATTCAAGGTAAGCATGGTCTATATAGTGAATTTCACACCAGCCAAGAATACAGTGAGTCCCTGTCTCAAAAAAATGGGGACAGGGGACAGCAAGATGGCTCAGCATGTAAAGGCACTTACTGCCAAGCCTATCTGAGTTTGACCCTGAGAGCTCACGTGGTACAAAGATGAACTCCCACAAGCTGTCCTCTGACCTCTACACATATGCCATGATGTGCTCACAAGTTACACACACATTAAAAATAAACAAATAAATGTCACCCTAAAAAAATGTTTAAGGGAGGAGGTCCAGCAGCAAGATGGTTTAGCAAGCCAGTGGTGGTGGCACAGGCCTCAGGAGGCAGATGCAGGCAGATCTCTGAGAGTTCAAAGACAGCCTGGTCTACAAAGCAAAGACCAAGACAGGCTCCAAAGCTACACAGAAAAACCCTGTCTCAAAAAAAAAAAAAAAAAAACCACTCCCCACCCCCACAAAAAAGGATGTTTTAGCAGGTCAAGGAGCCAGTGTCCAGCCTGATGACCCGAAACGAACAGCAGTGGAAGGAAAGAACTGGCTCTTCCAAGTTGTTCTGTGATGTCCACTCTTGATCTAAGGCATGCATGTGTCTACAAACACACACACACACACACACACACACACACACACACACACACACACACAAATACAATGGCTTCTAATGGTAATCATTCTTTACATCCTTGTGAACTGAATTCTCTAGAAATGACTTCACAATGCTTTTATGAACGAAAAAGGCATAATTGAGAATATAAACCACTGTTTCCCCAGCTGTCCTCTTTAGAAGTGGGATCCCCAGCTGCGCTTGAGTTCTTCCCTGCTCTCTTACCAAGTGGGTCCTCCTCCTCCTCTTCCCTGGAGCCATGCATGTGCTGCTGCAGGTGCTGAGTGACATGCTCGAAGAACTCCTCCAAGGCTGAACACACAAAGGAGCAGGACCCCCATTCACACTGGAGCCCCAGGTTCTCTTTCCGAGGAACTTTTCCCGGAGGCGACATGGCCTTTATCTTAGAGGAAGAAGAAATCCAGAGCTGTAAGACTGCACTCAGTGCTGCTGGGGACAAAGAAATGGACAGGCAGCCTGCTGAGAGTCAGCAGGTATTCTTCAGTGCTGTTTGGCTCCCTGAGAAAAGACAATACACGAGGATGTGCCAAACACTAAGCTAAACACTTCAACATTTTCTCAAATAGCTTCAGAGCATATTCCTGTGGGAGATAGAACAATGCTCAATTTTAAGGAGAGGCCTACCACCTTACAAGCTGTGAGGCCTTGGCAAAAATGGGGATAACAAAACTTTTTGTTCTCAGTTCATACTTACTATATGTCAAATACAATAGTATTTTGTTAGGGCTAGAGAGATGGCTCAGTGGTTAAGAGCCCTGGAACTCACCAAGTAGGCTACACTGGCTGACCAGTGAGCTCCAAGGAGCCTCCTGTCTATACTTCCCAAAGATAGGATTACAGGCATTCACTGACCTTTTTACAAAATGCGGTCTCTATCTTGTACCTCTAGCTGTCTTGAAACTCACTATGTAGGCTGGCCCTATCTGCCTGCCTGTCTCTCAAATACTGGACCTAAATACCTGTGCCACCACTATCAGCTACTTAACTTTTTTTTTCTTTTAATGTGAGCTCTGGAGATCAAACCCAGGGCCTCCTGACATTTGTGAAGCAAGCACTTTATAACTACCTCTCCAGTCTCATTAAGCATTTTATTTGCATCATGTAATTGGTGACACTACCCTATGGGGAAGGCACTATTTTAAACCTCATTTATGGATAACCTGAAGCTGACAAAGATGAACTAATTTATCCAAGGCCACCTAATGATGGTAGGTAAGGTTAGGATGAGCCCAAAGTTCATATTCTTATTCCATACAGCCTACAGATGACCCAGAAGCTTTCTAGATTTACTGGATTATGCCATTAAATCTCTTGCCTGACTTTCAATGACCTACAGTCTGTCTTTGCTTTGCCTACCCAATGCTTGATCTTTTTTTGTTTGTGTGTTTGTTTCTTGGTTTGTCTGTGGCTTTGGAGGCTGTCCTGGAACTAGCTCTTGTAGACTAAGCCGGTCTTGAACTCACAGCGATCCCCCTGCCTCTGCCTCCCAAGTCCTGGGACTAAAGGCATGTGCCACCACTGCCAGGCTCAATGTTTGATCCTACAACTTCTTTAATGTTAAAATGAAGATCCCATTGGAATGTAGGAACCCTATCTGATTATGCTCTATCTTCAGTGTCTACCTTTGCTAAGTATTCTTAAGAATACAATAAATAGAGGCTGAAGAACTGTTCTTCCAGAAGACCTGGGTTCAATTTCCAGCACCCACAAGGCAGCTTACAACAGTCTGTAACTCTAGTTCCTGGGATTCTGATATATTCACCCCAATGCACATAAAATAAAGGTTAAATAAATAATTTAAAAAGAATATAATAAATATTGGTTAAAGGAAGAGAACAAAGTTAAAGGTCTATGCAAAAGAGGCAGGCAAATCTCTGTGAGTTTGAGTCTAACCTGGTCTACAAAGCAGGTTCCAGGCCTGCCAAAGCTACACAGAGAAGACAAGTTTTCTTTAAAGAGGGTGGTGGAGTTTGGAATGGTGGTGCTGGTCTTTGAGGCGGTGACTTTCAGGCCAGCCAGAGTTACAAAGACTGTCTCAAAAAAAGAAAGCTACCAGGTACTACACATTATGTATAGGGGTATGTCTGTGTGGTGAAAGGATCAGACAAAAGGATGGAGAAGGAAAATGGAACCAAACTCCATGGTTTTGCGATCTTAAATTACTTAACCCATGTGGGGCTAACACACTTCTAGGGATCAATAAGGGTTGGCTACACGTATCCTTGTTTCTGAGCTGATTGAGGGGGTGAGGGTTGGTATGCGACCCGCAGGATCCCTAGCTAACGTTTCTAACATTTCATCAGCAGTCACAGTAAGAAACCATCCCTCAACGAGAGTACATAGTATCTCTCTGCACCAATGAACTCTGAGCCGTAATCCAGAAAAAGGCCCAGGTTCTAAGCAAAGACTCACAGACGAGGTTCTGACGGCTGAACACAGTAACCAAAACACAGTGCGCGACGAGGGCGACCAGACACAAAACGGACCGTAGGCAGGCCCCCGGGGAAGGCTCACCTAGGCGGTGAGGCCGGGGCCAAGCTTCGGAGGATGGCTAGAACTCCGGGGAGGAAGGTGACCGTCCCGGAGCGCCAAGGCGGGAGGGCTTCCCGGAATCCCCGGCGTCAAGCGTGGCGCTGACCGGGTCCAGGCGCAGCGACGCCCTAGACCGCGGATGCCAAGCGCCGGCTCGGAGGCCTCGCCAAGCCGCTCCAGGACGCCTGGCCTTCCGCACACTCCAGAGTCGCCCTAACCGCCAAGCTACCAGAGCTGCGAGACTCCACTCACCTGCCAGCGCCGCCGGGCTGCCCTGCGCCCCACCCACCTCACACCATATAGCCGGAGGCGTTTGAGAGACGACCAGCGACAGCCAATCGCCGCTTTCGATTCGGCCGACAGCCAATGGCCGCTGCGCCGGACGGAACCCGTGCGCACCAAAACACGGAAGAGGCGGGAACCGAAGGGAACAGGGCTCCGTGTCACAAGGGGTAGCGTGAGGGACGACCGGACGTGGAATAATTAGCGTCACCCGCAAAGGGGGTTGGGGCTTGTCTAGGCTGTGTGCAGGCGGGAATTTGTGAGACTTGAATGCCCTCTACTGCGCAGACTCCGTGTCAACCACGTACTGGGAGTGCGCCCAGATTTGGCTGTGATGCCTTCTACCTTACTGTTTCTGTATTTAGTCAGCTGGCTGGGTAATGAATCTACATTGGGGCCTTAGGTTCATCTCTGATCTTCTTGGTCTTCTCCGTTTTGTGTACCCAAGGCTAACCTTGAACTCAGAGAGATCCTCCTGTATTTGCAGTCCAAGCATGGGTATTGAAGGCATAGGCCAACACATTTGCCCAGTGACCTTAACCTTTGGATCTGTCTGCTCTACCACCACATGCTGAGATAATAAATTTTGCCACTTCACGTTTATGTGCTGCTGGGGAATTCAATCAAGGACTTCTGCTTGCTAGACGAGCGCTCTACCAACAGCCGTACACCCAGCCCTGGAATCTTAAACATATGGTCACTCATATTCATTTATCTACATTCTCATTCGAGACCATGAACGACACCCATTTCAGATTTCCACACTCACTTAAATATCCCACTGCGCTTCCCTACAAGGTATCCTTTACAGAGCTCTCAGCAAAGTGGTCTTTAACTAAAAGTCACTACCCTGTGAAAATATTCAAAGGCACTCTGTTGCCTTCAGTACAAAGTTCCCAAACCAAACTCCAACATCTGGGACCCACCCACAACAAATCCTATCTTGACTCTTCGACATCATTTCTGCACCTCAGCCACAAACTTGTTTCCCTACCAGACGGTAGCTTTTACTTCTGAGGATTTACACTTGTTTTTCTCTGAATGAAAAATCTCCCCTTCCCTCTCCAATTATGTTAACTGACTTCCTTTCCATTCTTGCGTTTCCAGTGGTGACTACGGTTCCTTCTTCAAGAATTGACTCTCCTTATTATGGTATATTATATTTCTGTTTCTATATTTGGTTATCTCCTTATTATGGCTATTATATTTGTGTTGTTTACTACTCTGCATTTTATACCAGTCAGCGAGAAGAACAGTGTGTCTATTCCTTCACTTTGATAAACCAGTCACAGCCACATAGCTCAGAGAGGGAAACTGAATAGGTATTTAAAACTGCAGGGCGTGGTGTCCCATATCTTTAGTCCCAGCACCCCAGAGGCAGGAGCAGGTGGATCTCTGAGTTTGAGGATAGCCTGGTTTATAGGGCAGGTTTCAGAACAGCCTGGGTGTGTGCTCTGTCTCTGTCTCTCTCTCTCTTCCTCTCTCCCTCCCTCTCTCTCTCTCTCATGCAAACAAAGTTTTTACTTAAACTTTTTTTTTTTTTTTTTTTTTTTTTTGAGACAGGGTCTCTCTGTTAAATAGACCTACAGTCCTGGAACTCATCATGTAGACCTTGAACTCACAGAGATCACCTGCCTCTGCCTTCTGAGTGCTGAGATTAAAGGCATGCACTACACCTGGCTAAGATTTGTTTATTTAATGTCTATGAGTGTTTGCCTGCATGTGTGCATGTACACCATGTATGTGCCATGCTTGCAAAGGCCAAAAGTAGGCATCAGGTCCTTCCTGGAACTGGAGTTTCAGATAGTTGTGAGCTGCCATGTGGATGCTGGGAATCAAACCTGGGTCCTCTGCAAGAGGAATCAGTGCTCTTAAACAGAGCCAATCTGCTCAGTACCATCTCAAAAATTAAAAACAAAATTTATAAGTGTTTGCCTAAATGTATGTGTATCATGTGTGACCTGGTACCACAAGAGAGCATCAGATCCCCAGGAACTAGAGTTATGAATGGTTATAAACTAGCTGGTGAGTGCCCGTAACTGAGCCTGGGTCCTCTGAAAAAGGAGCAAGTGTTCTTTTTGGCTGAACCTCCTCTTTTAGTCCCACCTCTCCTTGTTTTTAAGAGTTCTAGAAATAAAGGCATGTGCCACCACACCAAGTTATTTTTTTTTCAGCCTTACTAATTAATTTAGAAACTCATGGTCCTAGCACTACTTCATAAAATGCTTGCCCTCATCTTAGAGTTATAGTACTGAAAATGGTACTTAGCTGTTTTAGCAATTCCATGAAGAAAAACTTGTCATGGAGATATGTGAACTCAAACAGTTTTCAGGGCACAAATCTCAGTATTTTTATAGATCTATGTTTCCAGATTTTAATTATCAGGCTGTGGTGAGCTATGCCTTTAATACTAGCACTAGGGTGTGGGGGTGGGTGGCAGAGGCAAGCAGGTCTCTGGATCTGAGTTGGCGGCCAGGGAGGTAAATACAGTGAGACCCTGTCTCAACAAAAACATAAATAACATCCAGATTTAAAGTCTTGTTGGCTAGTATAGTTTACAGTTAAAAGTAAATCTTTACAGATAAAAGTAATCTTTTGTTTGTTTGTTTGTTTTTTGAAACAGGATTTCTGTATAGCCCTGGAACTCACTCTGTGGACCAGGCTTACCTTGAACTCAGATCTACCTGCCTAAATTAAAACACAGAACTTATCCTTTTTTATCCCCCCCCACCTTTTTTTTTAAAGATTTATTTATTATGTACACAGTATTGTGCCTGCATGTGTGCCTCCAGGCCAGAGACCAGAAGAGGATACCAGATCTCATTATAGATGGTTGTGAGCCATCATGTGGTTGTTGGACTTGAACTCAGGACCTCTGGAAGAGCAGTCAGTGCTCTTAACCCCTGAGCCATTTCTGCAGCCCCTCTCCTTCCCTCTCCCCCCCCTTTTGAGACAAGGTTTGTCTGTGTAGCCATGCCTGTCCTGGAACTCACTCTGTATACCAGGCTGGCCTCAAATTCAGAGATCTGCCTGCCTCTGCCTCCCAAGTGAGGGATGCTGGGATTAAAGGTGTTCCCACCACCAACTGGCAACTTTCATCTTTTATTGAGAAGAAACCACAATTTTGGCTGGATTATCCAGACATTTTCTGAAAGTTGTTTTCTAAAACTCCACCCACCCATTATCATTTACATTCATTAAAAGCTATAGAATTCATCTTTAATCCTAGCACTAGAGAGGAAAGGGGTCAGTCTGAGCCACAGAGAAATTCAAGACCAGTCTGGGTAATTTAGACCTTATCTCTAAAAGGTAAAAAGGGATTTATGTGTGCTAGTTGGTGGAGATGCACACCTTTAGTCCCAGCACGTGGGAGGCAGAGGCAGATGGATCTCTGTCAGCTTGAAGTCAGCCTGGTGAGTTCCAAGACAGCCAGAACTACACAGAGAAACCCTGTCTCAAAACAAGTTACAGCCAAGTATGATGGCACATACCTGTATTCTCAGCACTGGGAAACTCTAAGGCAAGTATGAGCCACATAGCAAGACCCTGTATGGGGGTGGGGGTGGGGGTGGAGGGGAAGAGGGGAGTCCATGTTGTCTATTCATAAAGAGTTAGTTATACAGCAATGTCAGAAGTGACTTGATTAGCCAAGGCCATTCTCATTACAGAGGTGAAGAAATTGGGGTCCAGAAAAGAGAAGTAGCTTGAACCAGATAAGAGATGTTTGTGACAGGCCTAGTTTCCTGCCTGTTGGTCCTGCATTCTGCACAACCTTCTATAGCAGATAACCTGATTCAAGAAGTCCTGTGTGATATCCCAAAGGACAGGAAACAGGGACATATCTGTAGGTACCTAATATTTACCCATGTTAGAAGTAGGACTTTTTTTTTTTTTTTTGACAGGTCTCAGTATATATAGCGCTGGTTGGCCTGAAACTCACAGACATCCTCCTGCTTCTGACTCCCAGGTACTGAGATTAAAGGTTTATGCCACCTCACCTGGCTCCTCCACCCACTTTTTTAAATGATTACACACAACCCAGGGCCTTGGGTATACTAGGATAGTCCTCTACCTTTGAGCTATGTCCCTAGCCCATATCCCGCCACCCCCTTTTTGGTTTTTCAAGACAGGGTTTCTTTGTGTAATAGCCCTGGCTGTCCTGGAACTCGCTCTGTAGACCAGGCTGACTCACACTCACAGGGATCCGCCTGCCTCTGCCTCTCGAGTGCTGGGATTAAAGGAGTGTGCAGCCGACGCCCAGCTATGCTTAGCTTTTCTTTCAGCAACTTTACTTTCCAGAGTGTTGTTGCCCAAACCTCTGTGCAAGTCTCTTTGCCTTCTGTCCTTCCTCACTACTAGTCAGTGCCACTGATCCTCCTCCTCTATCAATTCTACAGCCTCGCTGCCTGTCTGCTTTTCAAAGGATAACCAGCAGTTCTCGTTTATAAACTCCAATTTGACTTTAATTAAATAAATTAAATTCCAAGCCATCACACAGCAATGGACATCATCATCCCCCAACATACAGAGGTGCAACCTTGCTCTATGATCATACTGTCTTTAAAGCTCCTAAAGCTATCTCTCTAGGGAAGGTTTCCTACGAGCCTCCTGGCTCCCTCCTTCTAACTGAGCCACTGCTCATGGAGAAGGCATCAAGTACAAAATGGTAATAAAGGGAAGGAGAGAAGAGGAGCAGTGTGGGAGGTAGGGAGGTGGGGAGTACCTGCCCCCCATCCTGGGCACTAGCCCAGCTTCCTATGATCTGCCAATGTCTTCCTGAGACAGACACTGGTGCTCATCTAAGTGGGGACCCCCAAGAGAGGTGTAGACCCCCTCCTGGAACCTGCCATACCCTCCCGGGACAGAAAAGGGTCACCTGGGAGAGATGCCCTCTAGCATCTGTTTACCGAGGGTCCTAGACCACACATATAAATAGAAAAGAGAATAAATAAGGGACAAGGATCTGCCGAGGAGATGAGTGCTCCAGGGCTCCTCTCTGGGGGCAGTACCAGCAGAGGGCATAGGCTTCTGAAGAACGCCCATGCATGCTAAGACAGAGCCTGCCCCTTATTCCCAGCTGCCAAACTCTCTCCTATGTCCACAACGGAGTGCCTGCCTCTCAAATGCTTCCCATGTCAAGCATCCTTCCAACTTACCCCACAGCCCAGAGTGCTGGGGCTTCTTAGAACCCGAGGGCTTTCCTTGCCCCAGCACTGGGAATCCAGGAAGGGGTGAAGAAGGGGATGTGGGGAATGGACTCAGAGAACTCTTGCCCTCTCCTAGTTCAGGAGGGCTCTCAGAGCTGGGGATTGGGGTTGCCATTGGCCTTGGGTTTGGATTTGAAGGAAAACCGCTTGATAAGGCGACGAGAAAAGCTGCCAGCCTTCTTTCGGACACTAGGTGTGGCCGTTGTGTTGGAGAGGTCATCGTGTGATTGGCTCAGACCAGCCTCTTTCTGTCGGGGCCTCCGTCGGAAGATGAGCTTAGTGCCACTGCGCAGGAAACTCACTGTGGGGAAGAAAGGGAAACTGAGGCAGATGGGGTAGCACAGGAATGGGGTGAGGATGGAGAAAAGACTTAGAATGTTAGGACAGAAGATGAAGAGTGGAAAGTCTCTAGCCTAACGACTGCCTTTCTCAGGAAAGGAAGTGGAAGCACAAGAGAGCTTGCCCATCCTGAGGAAGGAACCACATTCTGGGGGAGGGAATCTGTGTGCACCTCTGACCCGATCCCCAGGGAGAATAACAAGGGCAGGGGCTGCGGTTCTGGGAGGGCACGCTGGGACTGAGCCTCCTCCTGCGGATAAACAAAGGCTGCACAGAGGGTGTTCCTCAAAGCCTATAAATCATAAAAGGAATGGTGGGTTAACATACTGCATTCCAGGGTGTGAGCAGTGGGGAGTCTAGAAACCTCAAAGAGGTAAATACGGGACTATAAGAGAGAGGAAGGTACTTACACGGCAGGCTTTGGGCTTAAAAACTCCATTATCTCAAGAAGGGATGCAAGCCACAATTGAAATCCTTCTTTGTTAGTTTTGTTTGAGGCAGAATGTAGATAGTAGCCCTAGCTGGCCTTAAACTAGGCTGATCTTAAACTCACAGCCACCCTCTTGCCATAGACTCTCAAGTATTGAGATTACAGCATGCACTAGCTTTTAAATCACAAATAGACCACAACTGACAGGCTCCTTGGTCAAAGGGTGAAGATGTGTGACAGCAAACTGTCCTTTGAAGTTAGGAATGCTGTTTGCACCTGAGTCACCACCAGAGGGAGAATGCTTCCTGCCTTCCTTCCTTCATGGCCTGTAAACTGGCCTTAACTCAAAATCATGCTCCAGCCCCCAAATGCGGGGAGTATAGCTAAACCGTCTCTGGTTCAGAGAACAATCTATTTTTTTTTTCCTTTCTTTTTCCTTTTTCTTTTTGAGACAGGGTCTAACGGTATATTCTTTGCCATCCTGGACCTCACTGGCTTTGAACTTACAGATCTGCCTCTTGAGTGCTGTGATTAAAGATGTGTGCTACCATGCCTGGCTCAGAGGAACAATTTTTTTTTAAATAACTCCTTTTTTATTTTTTAATAATGTATTTATTCTTAGTTTATATACACTGATGTTTTGCTTGCATGTATATCTGTGTGAGAGTGTCAGATCTTAGAATTATAGACAGTTGTGAGCTGCCATGTGGGTGCTGGGAATTGAACCCGGGTTCAGAGGAACAATTTTAAGATTGGCATGGAGTAGAATTTCTTGTATCCATGCAACTGGAGATACAGAGTAAAAGAGAAGGGAAAAGCCAGTGAGTCCCAAGCCAACCTTGGATATAGTGTGAGACCCTGTCTCAAAACAAAAACAAAAACCCACAAATAAAAAACTAAACAAGAGTTAGCTTATATCTCAGCAGGGCACTGAAGAGATGGCTCAGTGGTTAAGAACAGGGGCTGCTCTTCCAGAGGGCGAAGCTTTGATTCCCAGCATTCACATGGTAACTCATAAAACTGTCCATAACCCCAGTTCCATGGGATCCAAAAACCTCTTTTGACCTCCTTGGGCACCAGGTACACATGTGGTATACAGACATACATGTAGGCAAAACACCCATACACATTTTTAAAAAATTGTTAAAGATGTCTCAACAGGTAAAAGTGTTTGCTGGCAAACATGACAACTACAGTTCAATCCCAGAGACCTATATGGTAGGGAGAGAAAATAAATTCCTGCCAGGTGTCTTCCTATTGTGTGCTGTGATGCACACTCGCTCGCTCTCTCTCACACACACACACACACACACACACACACACACACACAAAGAACTAAATGTAATAACTGTAAAAAAGAATGTCTGGACATGTTGATGCCTACCTATAATCCTGACAACTGGGAGGTAGAGGCATAAAAATCAGACTATTAAGGCCGACTTTGGGTATATAGCAAGTTTGAGTCAGCCTGGGCTACATGAAACCCTGTCTTCAAACAACAAAAATGAGTAGAAGAAAACAAGGCTGTCAGTTCAGAGAGAAAGGCAAATGAGGTGACTTCCCTTGCTGTCACTCCAGTTTGTCATATCCAGGCTAGGAACGAAGCACCAAGTTCCTTGCTTTACTGGCGTTTGCCTGACTCTTGAAGTCAAGTTAGCTGAGCCTGCCATGCCCTCAAGTTGTCTAGTAGAACTGAGGTGATGATACAGTGATATAAAAAAGCAGTGGACAGCTGAGCGTGGTTGCCCATGCCTAGAATTTAGCCCTTGGGAAACTGAGGCAAAGAATTATTTCAAGTTTGAGGCTAGCCTGGGCTACATGGTGAGTTCTAGGCCAGGGTCTGTCCCAGCCCTGCCCCTCAAAACAATGTAAGGGGGATGACTTGTCTTCTGCTCCCACCTTTGTGATCCTTGAGGCTTCGGGTCTCCAGGGCACCAGTAGACCCTGTTTCTGACTCAACATCATCCACTGATGGCCTCTCAGAAATGTCTGAACGTGTCGTCTCATCTGCTTCCTGGACACTTGTGGGACTGGAGAGGGCATCAAGGGGTCCTGGGGATGTGGCTGATGGGTCTGAGGGAGGTGTTGAAGGACCACCACTGGTTCCTGCATCATCTTGAATTGAGGCTTCCAGAGAAGCTGCATAACCCAAGGACAGCGCCAACTCGTCCTGAGCGATGGGCACCTGCCAGGAGGGACAGGTTTTAACGGGCAAGAATGACCCATTAGGGCTTTCCCCCATCTTAGCTCTCTCCCCAGAGCTCTGTTACCTTGGAAACACCAGAGATGATGAGCGTGCTGCGCTTGGTGGGTGTCTTCTTGGCTGCCCGCCCACTGGGCTCAGTCAGCTGGCGAATTGCTGTCTCTGCTACTGGGTCCAAGCCGTTAGAAAGGTGGCTCTCCCCTGCTGGGGGATGCAGAAGATACTTAGCTTGACTTCTATCTGACTCCTACTCAAACTCCTCTTGCTCCACCCAAAGTAGTTCTTGACTACAGGGGTGTTAGGGCCCACAAATGCTCATTCCCTTTCCCCACTCACGGCTGCCGCTGTGGGAGGCATTGCTGGGGCCGCTGCTCTCACTCAGCACAGTTGTCATCTTCTCAGTCACCTCCACCTTGGACGGGGAGCGGGAAGGGGATTCTGGTGGGTGGGGGAGGGGGAGTGAGTTGGGAAGTGCTTTAGAATGGCCCCCACCCCTACTATTTTTATTGAGATACAGACTTTGGTTGACTCAGGGGGCAAGGATGATTAAGGGAGATTAATCACAAGGGTGATTAAGAAGATGCTGTACAAATGGAAAGTATGCTAGGGAACCAATGACAACGTAGGAAAGGGTATATAGGGAGGGCATATAGGGAGATACCAAACATATGTGGACAATGTTTCTGGGCCCCTGGAGATAGGGAAATTGCTATGGGATTCCTGGAGATGGAACAAGTGTGATGTATGGCCACTGGAGATAGAAAAATGTCACAGAAGCCCCTGGGTTGCTAGAAGAGCCCAGAGACCACATTGGGCTGGGAATAGAGGTAGGACAATTAGCCAGTTGGGGCTAGATTCAAGGAAAGAAAGACCCACAGAAAGATGGAAGGGAAGTTAGAGGAAGTGGAGAGACTAGCAGATTCCAATGGACCAAATGGAGAGAGGATTGCTGATGGAGTGGAGAGGTGCAAGGGAAAGTTTGAGAGACAAAGACGAGAAAGTAGTCGGATCAGAATGGGACATCAGGAAACAAGATGTGCTGGTGTTAAGACCCTTCCTCCCCCTTCCCCCATCAAGCAATGGGTTATAGTCTAAGACCCTGACTAGAGCTACTCCTTTTTACCTAATTTGCCATCTACACGGGGCCGGGATTGGACAGTAGTGACGGTGGTGACAATGGTGCCATCGGGCATAATGGTCCGGTCCAGCTCAATCTTCTTGGTAGGTGTGATACTGGGGCGAGGGGTGGAAGAGGTGGGTGTGCCCAGATTCCTAGGGGAACCCTGCTCATAGTGCAGCTGCCAAACGGCGAGGAGAGGAAACAAGGGGTTAGGATCTAGGAGACTGCCCAGTCTCCCACCCCCCTAAAGTGGCCACCTTCTCACCTCTGCTGTCATGGTGGCTGCTGGGCTCAGAGATTTCCCTGGCCCTGGAGTTAATGGGCACACTTGTCTTCGTGACAGTGGTTTAGAGGGTGAGCCCACAGGCAGTGTGGCTTGGCCAAGGAGTTCATCTGGAGACAAGGGTGACACTGTGAGCTGGGCCCATGAGCAGGACCTGCTTAGCACCCACTCGGAAGCACCCCCTCTGCCCCACACTCACTGTCTCCACAACTGCTGCTCCTGAGCACTTTGAGGGTCAGCTCCCGGCTCTGGGGACCCAGATCCCTAAATGACAAAAGAGAATGGACAGGTCATGGAAGGAGGGCCTTAGCAAACTGAACCCACCCTTGAGTCAGTCAAAGGCTAGAAGCAGAGACCTGGGCAAATAAGATAGAACCAGGGCTCCAACCAGACTGTCCTGTCCTCCAAGTCGTCCATTTTCCTAGGAGTATGGAGCACGTCTTGAGTGGAAACCACTTTCCTCAGCCAGATACTCACATCTGCTCACCCTTCCCTTCCACCTCGTGTCTCCCTCAGTCTGAAGGTACCCTTCGTTTTTTCAAGCCGCTCCCAGTCAAGAGTTTCACATTATGGTCAGTGCTACGCTTGCTTGAAGGTGTGGTTTAAACGTGCCTCTTCCATGAAGCCTCGTCAGATCTTTATTCCATTATAAGAATTAATCTCCCCTATCTAAGCACTCCCCTGTGCTGTGCATCCATCTCAACTGGCACACCATTCTATCTGCCCTGGGTACAACTGTCTCGCCTTCAGACCTGGGATCTATCCCACAGGTAGGGCTATATCTACTACTCCTTATCGCTATCTCCAGGGACCTGGCATACTATAGAGGTCTACACTAAAGTTTACTGAAAGCAGGGCCGGCTGACTCATGCCAAGACTATCCTGGAAAGGTTTCTTCTTCCTGACTGCCTATGGCAATAGGCTGGGAGTAGGGCATGGCTTACAGCGCCAGATCCTCTGTCCATTCCACCTCAGGACCAGCCCTCATGGGTTTGGTCCACTTCTGTTGCATGGGGTTGTCAAGCTCAGCAGCACAGCACAGTTCCTCAGTACCTGTAAAGAACCAGAAGTTAGAGCATGCTCAGGCAGAAGACACAAAGTCTAAGGAACAGAGAAAGTGTGTCCTGGGCTGCCTGTACCTATGGCAAAGGGAATGGAGTTCTTACCCCCCAGCTCACTTCCCAGGTGAGATGCTCGAAGCTGACGTAGGAATAATCGGGTAGGTCTGGGGATGGGTGGCTGGGCCTGGGACGTCATGGGTGGCTTCTCACTAGGTACCTAAGAACAGAAGGAGGTAATAAGATCAATAATCCTAATATAGAACCCTGGGGATGGGATGCGTGCAAATCTTGCCTTTTGGGTGTTCACTCACCAGACCTCCTGGGGCAGAGCAGGCCCTGAGGTTGACCATCATGGCGGGTTGAGTGCTGACTATAGCATCCTTGATCAGTTCCTCAACTGTTGAAAGTTCTGTTTGTTCCTCATCTCTCTGTGGAGAGGAGAGGAGGTGGAGCCTGCGCCCTGCTCCACTGCAAGTTCAGGCTCTTGTCTGCCTGCCCCCTTCTTACCTCTCTGGTCTGCTGCTTAGGAAGCACCATTAGGCTGAGATCTGGGCGGTCAGTGAAGGCCCAGGATACCAGCAGCCCCTCATCAGGGATTTCCTCCAGGCTGACTTCCAACTAGAGACAAGGACAAGAGGATTAAGATGACCTGCCTTATTCTTCCAAGACCTCATTGCTAACTCCTCAGGACCCTTCCATCCCAGAGGGCAGCCAATGGAAAGGTGCTCTGCCCAACTCAGTTTCCCACATTTCCCTCCACCTGTGTTGGTGGCAGTGTCAGAGTGACGTGGTAGGTCTCCATGGAGACGGCAGCGGGGGACTGCTGGGTCACAGAGACTGGGAAGCGCACCTCCTCAGCAGAGAGCTGGCAGTGCAGCACCTGAGACAGAGAGGCAGTGTCAGGCATCGAGGAAGATGGTTACCTTGCTTTGTCCTGCCCCACCATGCTTCAACAGACCCTTCCCCATTTCTGTTTTCCTTGGGATGTCACCTTTTGGGGACCTAAGCTTCTCAATGGATTAGATAAAAGCCAAACCCCTCCTGTAAACACACACACACACACACACACACACACACACACACACACACACAGGAACACACATGGCCAATATATAAATGTCGATATTTCAGACATGAACACACAGTGAGATTCTTAGACCTCCTGAAACAAATCCTTAGCTCCTTAAGGCACACAGAAACTCAAAACTAAGAACCCTCAGACTATAAGGAGCCTTGGGGTCAACCCCCCTCTGGCTCTATCAGGTAGTTCCCACCAGACCCTTACCATGGCACGCTCTGATTGGTCTACGCAGGTCACATGACTAATGCTGGCTCTGGGTGGGAGTTGGGGTACCTCCTCAAAGGCGATTTGGATGGAGCTCTGAGGAAGTAATATGGGCACAAGATCAAGTCTCTGGAGCTGTCTCTTTAGAGCTGGTCTGCTCACTTGCTGGCTGGACTCTCACACTGCAGAGGCCTCAGCTACAGGCTGGCCTCTGGCCTTTCCTTGGCTCAGGACTTTAGAATAGAAGATATTCCTCTTAATCTCCACTGTCTCCAGGGATCTGCAGCTTCTAAGTGGCTGCTGAGGACCTGGAAGCTAGACTACCTTGGAGGTGAGCATGCCTTGAACCTTGGATATCTCTTCAAATCCCAGGAATCTCCCTGTTCTCCCCCACCTAACTCTTCACTCTAATAACAAATAAAGGTAAACAACAACAAACTGACAAGTTCATTGCCATCGGTAGCTGGGGGCAGGGCTTAGCTAAGGGTGAAATTGGTTGTCATTTACTATAAAATTAGAAGGAGAAATAAGATTAGGCCTTTTCACAAATAAATAAGATGTGAATGGTCAAAGATATTTCTGCCTAAATTCTTAGAAATGAAGACTAACTTAGCATGGATGGCTTGGGGAAACTTGATCAGAAGTGCTGGGAAGAGAAGCAAGCTTTGAGGGAGGGCTCAGGGCTCCTAGGCCTGGTTAATTCCTTAAGGCAGACAGGACATCAGGATGGTATTAGGGTGCAGAAAGCTGCTTAGCTCTCAAAAGCGCCACCCCCTAATTCTTCTACAGCAGTGGAGAACAGTATGGAAGAGTTGAGGAGGGGGCACAGCCTGGGTTGCCAATTTGTCCTCAAGGTTTGAGATACAGAAAACAAATTCACAGGGTTCATTCACTTTCCTGGCGAATCAGGGGAAGACAATTCCCTTGCTATGGTAGCTGTCTTCTTCAAAAATCATGCTAAAGTGGATAGGAGATGAGCTCTTAGACTCTAGATCTCCCTCCCCTCCCCCCTCACAAGAGAGGCCAATGTCCAGCTGAGTCAGCTGTCCCAGGGAGTTACTTCTGACCCAGGGACAAGGTACAGGAAGAGCCAGGTTGGAGGGGTAGGCTCAGTGTGTAAACTGACAGATGTCATCTGGCTTTCAGCTGGCCAGTTGGGAATCAAAACCAAGACAACTTCTTGGAGCCACTTCTGTTTCCATGCATCTGGATGAGCAGGGCAAAGCCTTTAAGCTCTTATAGCTAGAAACAGAGAGAGGCCTTGAAGAAAGGAGCTGATAGACTGAGGCCAGGAGAGGTTGCTGGGCCAGAAAAGAGAGACATCTGCCTTCCACCCAACCTCAGTCTTATGACTATTTCCTACCCACTTCCTGGGAGGCCAGATGCCCATGGTGCAACGGGTGGAGGCAGGCTGAGCTAGTTTATGACTGACCCTCAAGGGGCAGCCCAAGTTCATTTATTAGAAAGGACACAGGTTATCAATATGCCCTCTAACTGAACTCCTTTACCTTGAACACTACACTGCAGGCCAGTCTGGACGAGTAGAATGTTTAACTGAAGTAGTTAAATTGCTGATAGCTGGGGGAATGATTCAGTTACTTTAGCGGGATTGTGAGGGGGTGGAGGGTGGGATCTACCTGACCACCAGGGTTTGGGAGCCTGAAACTTAACAGGGTATGGTGGCATGAGGACCAGGCAAATTCCTTCTGAAAAGTGCACCTGTCTCTCTTGGCCCAGCCAGCCCAGTCTAGGCGGAAGTGCCCTCAGGCACACGGATTAGCGTTGCTATGAGAACAGTAATTTGTACTGGATTTGGAACCAGAGTACCTTGCACATAAAAATAGAATATTTGGTATATAACTGGACTTCTACAATCCCCAGCCTCACCTGCACGCTTTTCTTAGATCAGAGGAAGCTATGGGGTTCTCTAGTTGATCCCAGCCCTAATCCAGCCCTCCTCTAGAAGAGGCAAAGCTGAAGGAAAGACACAGGGACTCCGTGAAACTCACCCCGTCCCTGCAGGCCTGCTCATTCAGGGCTCGCACCCAAGCCCGTTGCCAGTTCTCCCGGAAAGACTTGAAGGCAAAGAGCGAAGCCAGGAGGCCCCGGACGCCGGCTTCCTCCGAGGCGCCGGTCCGGGTCGTCCGCATACGCAGCAGCGAACGCCACACACCCAGCTCCCGGAGTGAACCCCCGGGTTCAGCGGTTGAGGTGGTTCGGGAGTCCTGGCCTCCACCGGCCCGAGACAGCCACAAACCCCGGGCATACTGCAGCAGCCAGCCCAATACCGTGAGCAGCGAGGCGGCAAAAAGGACCAGCAGGGCCGCCCAGCCTACGTCCCGCTGCCCCCAGCCCGGATCCATACTCCCGCGGGCTCGGATCCCGGCTCGGGTTCAGCCGCTGCCCCGGGGGAGCATGGCCCAGGGGGACCGCGGGGCGTGGGCGAGCTCCCCCGGGGCTGAGCGCGCGGGCTCCGAGGTTCACAGGCGCCGCGAAGATCCCAGGACCAGTAGGTACCACGGATAGAGCAGAGGTCCTCCGGGATCGCGATGCCTGGGTTCTGTCTCCGTAGCCGGGGATCCGGGTCGCTAGGTCCTGCGATGTGACCCAAGCTAGTCGCCAGCCACCACCAGACTCCTCCTACGGCGCGGGCCTGGCAGGACCCGGGCGAGGACCGGTCTGCAGAGACACCCGGGCTCGCGGGCCGGCACCGGCTCCGGGAGGGCTGCGTGCGCAGAACTGACACTGACAACACCACCAGTGCCCCGCCCCCACCCACCCTTAAAGGAGCCGCGCCCGCACTGGGCGGGGCCTAGCCAGCCAGGCGCTCAGTGCTAGAGGATGGGCAGGGAGTTGAGCTGTACACGTAGAGAGATCCGGGATGAAAATAGGCGGGGTCTTTAACCGCCCCGCCCTGCCTTGAAATCGGGCGCACCCCTTAAGTACCAGGCAAAGGAACTTCACTTATCTGAGATACCGCCTGTTTTCCCTTAAGCTTCTTAGATTTCTACAGGTTGGACGCCTGTGGGGTTAAGAATGAGTTGGTCCCTGTGGAAATCACCACCCACTTCCAATACCTGGCTCAGCAGCTTCTGGTTTTATTCCTTGGCTGAAGCTAGGCCCTGAGTAAGGAGCAATTAGGTATCCCTCTCAGATAGAGGTGCTTTGCGAAAATCCAAAAGCTAATACCAATGGCGAGAGAAATGAACCTGAATCTGGTAAAAGTTGAGAATAGAACACTACCATCGTCCTCCTCCCCTTGGAGCTAGGATTCAGGAACCCCCCCTATTAACCTCCTTGCTTGCGTGGGTTTGTTCTCTAGATATTTCCCAAGCCCAGGGCTGTCTGTTTTTAAAAATAATACATTTCCATAGTAACAGCTCCTGCCTGTCGAGCACGTGTAGAGGGGATGGTAATGAGACGGGAGCTGGCATTGTAGCACTGGACTATCTATAGATTTGGGCAAAAGACTCTCGTCCAAATATGTGGCGTGTAGTGCCACCTGACTGTACCCCTAGCTACTCAGGAGGCTGAAACAGGATGATATATTAGCCAAGGAGTTTGAAACCAACCTGGGTGAGACCTTGTTATAGCAATTCCCACCCCACAAACCAAATATGTGATATTCTAGCCTACTCCAAAGAACTGCTGTTCTAGCAACACTGAGCAACTTACAGTCTCAGGATGCACCATTTTGTCTAGATTCCTGAAAGACTGGAGCTCATCTTTCTTCTTGGGGACAAGGAAAGGTATCTATAAAAAGATTCAGAGACTGGGCAGTAGTGGTGCAACCCTTTAATCCCAGCACTTGGGAAGCAGAAGCAGGTGGATCTCTGAGTTCCAGGCCAGCCTGGTCTACAGAGCTAGTTCCAGAACAGCCAGGGCTACACAGAAAAACCCTGTTTTGAAAAACAAAAATAAACAAAAAGACTCAGAGGAACTCTATTCCCCCAAGAGCCCATCCCCTTGACATATGATGAGGATTTTCATACACTGTCTTCTACACTCAAGACAGGATGAGAAGATGTTAAATATCTTTCAAATCCATTTGTCTAAGGAACAAGCCTCTAAGCATAAACAGTGCTTTACATGGTCCAGGGTTGTAGGGCTAGGTAGAACACTGGCAACAGAGCTGTCTGATCTAGAAGAGGAAACATTATGTAACTTGAGGGATCCCTGATTTCACTGTAAGGAATGATGGACAGAGGAGAGATGGTGAAGCAACTTTGCCTTGAGCCTGACCTACACAGTGAATCCCAGAACTAATGGCGACCCCTAGAGCCCCAGTCTCTGAGCCATAACCTAGAAGGAAGGAACCAGTGGGAAGAAGAACCGTGGTCAGGGAAGCAAGCAATGTGAGAAACTGTTGAAATGCAAGAGTTTTCCACGAAGAATTCTTCGGGAACATTTGGAGCTTCCAAGAACTCTGTTGTCTAGCAATCTAGTAATGAGTAGGGGCTCACCTGTAAGCCCAGCACCCTGGAGGCTGAGGAAGGGTATTGAATTCAAGGCCAGCTTGGGATATATAAGGAAGCTGAGCATGCTGTCTTATGCCTTTAGTCCCCAAACTTGGAGGGCAGAGGCTGGCTGATCTCTATTACTTGGAGGCCAGCCTGGTCTTCTACACAATAAGTTCTAGATCAGTTAAAACTATGCATTAACACCTTGTCTCAATGTCTCAAAACAAACAAACAAACAAAGTTCTCAGGGGCTGGAGAGATAGCTTCAAGGTTAAGAGCTCTTCCAGAGGTCCTGAGTTTAATTCCCAGCACCCACATGGTGGTTCACAACCATCTATATTGAGACCTGGTGCCCCCCCTTCTGGCATGCAGGTGTACATGCAGACAGAACACTGTATACATAATAAATTCATCTTTTAAAAAAATGTTCTTTATGATCTTAGGTTTATCCCTTCAACTTCTTTACGGGACAATTGGTCCTATGTTGCCAGCTCCTGCTTCAAAATTGTCTTGCATGATCTTCCTGGTTTCCACATCTCCCTTCCACCTATGACTTAGCCTTTGAGTGCTCTTCGCGTTTTGCTTTATGGTTTAGCTGGGTGCTTATATGAGCGCTTTGTTTTACTCATCAGAAAACTCAGAATAGAGATGATGTCATACTCATCTCTCTTCCCTCAATGAATGTGTCTTCATTATGCTGAAGTAGTCTTTGAAGGCAGCAACTGCACTTTTATCACTGTATTCACTGTATTCCCTAGAGCACTTAGGAGTTTCTTATGCCATAGAGATTTGCCAGTCGTCTTTTTTGTTTGTTTTTGTTTTTCAAGACAGGGTTTCAGAAGTCCAAGGCCGGGCTGGCAATAAGGACTACTTAGTAAATTCAAGCCCAGCCAGGATATGTAAGACCCTGTCTTAAAATGTCTTAACAGAAAATATTCCAGTGGGGTTTGGAGATATCTCAGTGGTAGAGGCCTGGCCTAACATGTATAAGACCATGGGTTCCTCCCCCAGCACTGCAAAAAGGGGGAACAAAGGTTCTATTGAGGTGACCTACCATAAGAGGTACCCTTAGTGGCTGAGGTTCAGATAGCCTCAGAGGGTAGCTTCACTTGGACAGGGCATGGTGGCTCACACCTATAATCTCAGCATGCACATGGGAGGCAGTGGCAGGAGATTCTGAGTTCAAGACCAATCTAGGCTACATATTAAGACCCAGTCTCAAATAAAACCAAAATCAGAGACGACAAGATATCTTACTACAAAGGGAACACTAAGACCAAATATCATGAGTAGGATACAGCTAAGTTCATGATTACCACTCATTTTAGGTTTCAAGTTGACCTTTCTTAGTATTCAATTTGTCTGAGCTCTTTAAAGAGGAAAGGGGTATCACTTGTATCCATATTTCCCTTCCTTTATTTGTAGCAATATTGGGAATTTCTGCCCTGTTCAGAAATCTGTTTCAGCATCTTTCCCAAACTCTAGAATTTCTATTGTCAGTCAAGTTTAAGAACCAGAACTCACTGGGCGTTGGTGGCACATGCCTTTAATTCCAGTACTCAGGAGACCGAGACAGGTGGATCTCTGTGAGTTCAAGGACAGCCTGGTCTGCAGAGTGAGTTCCAGAGAAACCCTGTCTTGGAAAACCAAAACCAAACCAAACCAAAACAAACAAACAAACAAACCAGAACTCTAGGCTGGATGTGACAGCATGAGTAACACCAACATTCAGAAGGGAGACGGGAGGATTGCCACAAGTTCACGGTCAAGCTGCTCCACACAGCGAATTCTAGACCAGCCAAGTGGACCTTAAGAATTTCTATATTATTTCCACGTTTTAAAATCCATGTTGGCCCAGTGGAATGGCAGATGTTAGGTTTTACTTCCAGTTGATGAGTTTTGCTAGCTGGAGTGAAAGGAGAAAGGTAGGAAGAAAAGGTCAGGTCCACCGGCAGGCGAGGCAAGTTTCAGAGCCCCAAACTTTGCAGAGCTCTGTGGTCTTCTCACACACAGTGAAACATTTCTGAGTTAGGCTTTGTCGGGGTATTGATTTAACAGTAGGTTGGCCTTGCTTACTGGGAGGCTCACTGCTGCTTGGCAGATGTGTGCTGTCTGCTCAGCACAGGGACAATTGCAACTCAGCAGATCTGTGAGTTCCCGTGATGACTGATGACTGACTCTTCAGGATTCATGCATATGTTTAGACTATTAGCAGGAGAGGCACAAGTTTCAAGGGAGCCATGCGTTTCTTTCTCTGTTAATCAAGGGAGCATTACCATCAAGGGAGCACAATTATCAAGACTATATGACAAGTATTCAAGTAACCACTTCTGATGTAACATGGACATGTAGCTGATGAATCCCTAGTGCCTTGTCTTTAGATGAGCCCTCTCACCCTTCTAGGTGGGTGGTTGTTACGAGCACTTTCCTGCTAGTCTGATCCCAGAGCCTTTTCAGTCCCAAAATAAAATATGGACACTCTGTTATAAAGCTGTTGGCCAATGACATCTCCTGTCAGGTGGTGGGTAAAACAGTGATTTCTGGACACAAAGAGACCTTAGGGCTTAAGCCATTTTGGGAAAGATTCATTAGGACTGGTCTCCAAGTAATAATAATAATAATAATAATAATAATAATAATAATAATAATAATAATAATAAAGATACAGAATGCCCCTCACACCTCCAGGGAATCTCATCCTTCTCTTGATCAACAAGAGAGCTGAATGCTCCCTCCCCTGGGGATTTTGCAAGCTCCACCTTCCCACCTGCTTCATGTGTCTCACTCTCCCTGTTTGGAAGACCCTTACCCTTTCACTACAGAAATATTATAATAACCCCCAGGCCCTCTCACTTCCATGCACTTCTATCGCTCTTTATATCTTTTCTAGACTCACTCACCATGCTCTATGATGCCTTGAACATAGATATCTTTGTGTCCTAGCCCTCAGGGGACACCAGTGGAAAGGGAAACATTTGCTTCCCTGGTGTTTGCTTGAATGTGTACACACATAGAAGAACAAAATTTAGTATACTGTTGAGTAAATTTGTTTGTATGTATGTATGAGAAAGACACACATATATTGAGCTTTTGTATTACTAAGAGTTATTTTCAAGTAGAAGAGACATTTCATATCTGGTTTTGAGGAAAAAGAAAGATTATCTTTGACCTAAAAAGTGTCAACCTCACCCTGACTCTAGGAGCATGCTACATTTAAAAAGAATGGACAGCCGGGCTTTGGTGGTGGATGCCTTTAGTCCCAGCACTGGAGAGGCAGAGGCAGGCAGATCTCTGTGCGTTCAAGGCCAACCTTGTCTACAAGAGCTAGTTCCAGGACAGCCTCCAAAGCCACAGAGAAACCCTGTCTCAAAAAACAAACAAGCAAAACAAAACAAATAAAAAGAATGAACAAAATACCATGCTATTGTAAACTTAAAATGCCATGCTACTGTCACCAATTCTCTGTGGTGGATTCCTCTATGAGGAATGGAAAACATTTGTCACCTACGAGATCAGTGTTTCAGTGCACTGCTACTTGCAGAAGAACAGGTTTCCAAAGGCTAGTGACTTGGAGGGAGAAACCTGACTGGAGACCCACAGGCTCACCGGAGATGTGGTTAAGCTCTCCTGCCTCATTAGCTCTTTCCAATGCCTCACAGTCTGTCTCCCTGTTTTCAGAGATTGGCACAGTGCTGTCATCCAACACCAAGTTTAAAGTCTCTGTTTTAGTCCAATACCCGAACGCACAAACAGCTCCCTCAGTGGCGAAATGCAGCCGTGGGTTGCCCAGCAACAAACTGCTATCGTGGAGGCAGAAGGTGGGTGGGTTGTTGAGGGAAAAGTACATGGATCGTGAACTAGAAAAAAAAGTGGGAGGGGCTTTTCGAATGTCTGAGCTTTCGAATTTACAAAATCCCTTCAAACTGTGGCTGCGTTTCTGGAAGCAGTGTTTACCTTGTCTTCCTACTATTTGGCAACAGTTTTCCTGCAAAGAGCAAGTGTGGTTCCACACTTTCTCCCCTCCTGATCAAAGGCTTTCAGTAGCCATGTTTTCAGCCCCGGGGTATCCCAGATTAAGCTCAGGCTGCTAGCCCTTTAAACCCGACCAACGAGGGGACGACGTGGAACCACAGAACAAGCTGTGTTGGCCACGTGGTACGAGGACGCATTCATGTTGGAACTGGGCAAAGCGTATTTCCTCTTCGAGGTGTACAATATGATGTTCCGAGAGTATCCATTTATCTTTTCTTCCGTTGAGTTTACAAAACTCTAATGATGACGCTCCTCTAGAACAAAAGTTTAGTTTAAAAATAACACCACTCTTCCGGCTCTCGTGCCCGTTTTAAAAATGGTGCCTCGGTCTTCAGCAGCGATAGTTCTTTTGCAATTAAGATCCGGGCGGAAACAATTGGTAGGCGCGCCGGAGCAGAGCCGAGGTTGCTTCACAGAGCCTCTTGCAGGTCAGGAGGGAGGGTCAGGTCATAGTTGCGTTTTGTTCCTGCTGGCGCGGAATACTCTGCGTGTAGGGAGCGGCACTGCTTACTACGGAGGCCTCTGGGATTGTGCCCGGTTTGCCAGTTAGCAGAGTAGGCGGCGGAGCGGCGGCCCCTGGCGGGTCACCATGTGGGCCTTCCCGGAGTTGCCGCTGCCGCTGCTGGTGAATTTGATCGGCTCGCTGCTGGGATTTGTGGCTACTGTCACCCTCATCCCTGCCTTCCGTAGCCACTTCATCGCCGCGCGCCTCTGTGGCCAGGACCTCAACAAGCTTAGCCGGCAGCAAATGTGAGTAACGGCGGACCGGACGAGTGTGCTGGGGTAGGGTGTCAAGTTGTACAAGACAAGGGGCAAGGACTGAGGTGCTTGGCTTTGCGCTGGCGGGAGAGAGCTAACCCCGGCAACCCAGAACTCTGGGGGTGATAAAATTGCCTATCCTGGGAAGGACGGAATGGGAGCTTTGCATGTCAGGACTTCTAGCAGTAGTATCCTCTTCCCTGTGCACGCTCTCCCTACTCCCAACAAACAAAATCCTGGGAAGAAAGTCACTTGGGGTTACTGTTACCCCTACAATAGTGAGTGACCACGCCCCTTTCCTCTTCCTCCTCCACCCTTTGCTGCTGGGCCGCAGCCCAGAGTCCCAGGGAGTGATCAGCGGTGCTGTTTTCCTTATCATCCTCTTCTGCTTCATCCCTTTCCCCTTCCTGAACTGCTTTGTGGAGGAGCAGTGCAAGGCATTCCCCCACCATGAAGTAAGTGCATTAGGGGAGACGGTTGGCTGGGGCTGGGTACTTGCTTGAGTTGGGGTTATTTGGATTGGGCAGAGGGTGCTTGTGGGCCCAACTGTAGAGACAGGAATACTTTGATTGGTGATATAGCTCAGTGATAGAGCCTCCCTAGTATGCCCAAAGCTGGGGGTTCAATTCTCAACTCCAAAAGAAAAAGATGGGAAAAGAAAAAAATGCCAAAGACAGGAGGCAGGAATTCTTGAAAGGCAGAATAGTAAGTAGGCATGAGTCATGACTTACCTGAGCCTTCCCCAGTTTGTGGCCCTGATAGGTGCCCTCCTTGCCATCTGCTGCATGATCTTCCTGGGCTTCGCTGATGATGTACTCAATCTGCGCTGGCGCCATAAGCTGCTGCTGCCTACAGCTGCCTCACTACCTCTCCTCATGGTCTACTTCACTAACTTTGGCAATACAACCATTGTGGTGCCCAAGCCCTTCCGCTGGATTCTTGGCCTGCATTTGGACTTGGGTGAGTAGCCCTATCACTCTTGTCCCTGTGGCACCCACTTCAGAGAGCCCTTGTTCTGAGACCCCAGAAGAACACCCTTCCTGGTGGTTCATATTCTCCATCAAGTACTCCCTTCCTGTCCCTGTGTCAACCCTTCATTCTTTCCTATTTTTTCTTTCCTTCCTGTACCAAGCACTCTGAGCTATACCAAAGCTTTTCCTTTTTATTTTTTCCATTTTCTAAAAATTTCAAAACAGGGGGGCTGGGGAGATGGCTCAATAGTCAAGAGTACTCTCTGCTCTTCCGAAGGTTCTGAGTTCAAATTCCCAGCACCACATGGCAGCTCACAACTCTCTGATGTCCTCTTTTAGTTTGCATATACAAGCAAAGTACCAATATACATAAAATACATTAATATGCCTTTTAAAAAAATTCAAAGCTGGGTATGATGGTGCATGCCTTTAGTCCCAGCACTTGGGAAGCAAAGGCAGGTGCATCTCAGTTAATATGAGGCCAGCCTGGTCTACAGGGTTCCAGGACAGCCAGAGATGCTACACAGAGAAACCCTATCTTGAAAACAAAACAAAAATTTTCAAAACAGGGTCACACATTAAGTTGCCTTAGACTTTCTTAGTCCAGGCAGACCTTAAACTGGTAATCCTTCCATCCCAGCCTCCCAGGTAGTTGGAATTATATACCTGTGCTACTAGCCCTTGCCTATTTAGATCCTTTCATTCATCCTGTGCTGTTCTCAAAGAAAAAAAATTCCAAATCATACTTCCCTAGGTAGCACTATCTGATTCTGTTTCCCCAGGGATCCTGTACTATGTCTACATGGGACTCCTTGCAGTGTTCTGTACCAATGCCATCAATATCCTAGCAGGAATTAATGGCCTAGAGGCTGGTCAGTCACTAATCATCTCTGCTTCTATCATTGTCTTCAACCTGGTGGAGCTAGAAGGTAGGTGGGATTGAAAATGGGGAAAAAGAGATGCCTGAGTGTTAAGGGGATTGCCCAGTGTAGATCTAGATAATTCCTGGGGGAAGGAGACAACACAAAAGCAATTTTAGAATGGAAGCTAAACAACTGTAAGGAGTTAAGCATGAGAAAAAAAAACAGCAGTGCTGTCATTTATAGCTTGAGTGCCATGAATAGCTAGACCAAGGGTTCCTATCAGACATACAGTTCCTCAGAACCCCAGCATCAGAGTCACCCTCTGACCACAGTGGAAAAAGACAAAAAACAAAAAAGCAGAGACCCTCCCTTCATAATCCTGTCTGAGAACAGACAAACCCAGAACACTGAGCAATATAAAAAGGACCAGGATTCCCTCTCAGCTAATGTGAGAAGATACAGATTTCCCCAATGGCAGTTCAGTTCTTTCTACTTCTTTTTGTTTCGTTATTTTGAGACACTCTTGCTATGTAACCCTGGCTGGCTTCAAACTCAACATCTTTATCTGTCTTCCCAGCACCATGATTATGGGCATGCTCACTATTCTTTTTTTTTTTTTTTTTTTTTAAAACTCATGCCTTCTGAGGGCTCCCAGTTCAGGGCACATCTCTACTTATTTTCTTTTCCAAATTACCCAAAACATATCCTAAAACAAGCCCCTCAGCACCCCTTGAGAGAGATGGTTTATGGTTCCCTGTGTGGTATATGGTTTCGGAAGTCTTGGTTTCTAAGTAAACCCAAGTTTGACTATTAGATATTTCTGGTTGTCATTAGTTGATGGATATCAACAAGTGCTTGTTAAACTTAAGCACTTTGTTTTTGTTTTTTTTTTTTTTTTGGAAAAGGGTTTCTGTGTGTAACAGCCCTAGCTGTCTTGACACTAGAACTAGCTCTGTAGACCAGGCTGGTCTCAAACTTACAGAGATTCTCCTGCCTCTGCCTCCCAAGTGCTGGGATTAAAGACGTGAGACACCACCACCTGACAACTTCGTTTTGAGACAAGGCTGTACCATGTAGCCCTGGATCTCACAGAGATGCAAGTGCTGAGATTAAAGGCATGTGCACCTGCCCAGGCCCCAGTTAAAGCTAAGCACTTTAAAAGCATTATCTCGTTTAAATCAAATGATGGCTCTGTGTAACAGGCAATATCCAGTTTGACACAGCTAGGAAGTAAAACTGGAATTTCTAAACCACATTAAGACAGTTACTAGTTTTTCTGAAGGCTCAGTGAAAGTGCAAGAGTATTGGGAATTGCCTGGGTGATGTGAAAGGGTGAAAGGGGAAGTTAGAGCAGGGCATGGTGGTGAATACCTGTAATCCCAGCACAAGGGAGGTGGAGGCCAGATTTGGCTACATGAATATAAATTAGACACAGATGAGACCCAGGTGCATAGGAGATGTGGGTACTAACTTCTTTCCTTTCACTCTGCTCCAAAGGTGATTATCGGGATGATCATGTCTTTTCCCTCTACTTCATGATACCATTTTTTTTTACTACCTTGGGATTGCTATACCATAACTGGTAAGTAGACCTATGGATAAGAGAGAGAGTGATTGGCACATGTGGGAGAGATGTCTGGACATAACCCAGCTTCTAATGAAGAGACTGAAATTGTGCATACCTTTGTTGGGTCTTCTCTGGGCCTCCCATTGGTAGTAGTTTGCCATTCCTGTTCTTTTGTGTGTGAGCATGAGTGTTCATGTACTTATGGTACAGGGGATTGAATCTGGGATCTTTAAAATGCTAGACAAGCACTCTACTACTTAGATAGACCCCTGGCCCCCTTTTTTTTCTTTTGAGATGGGTGGGGGTAGGGGGCCTCACTTAAGTTACTCAAATTGACATTGAAGTTACTGTGTTGTCAAGGCTGGACTCGAAGTTATAATCTTCCTGCCTTAAATTGCTATAACTGTTGGGATTACAGGCATGTGCTATTAGATACTACCCCTCACCCCTAACACACACACCCACACACACACACACACACACACACACACACACACACACACACACACACACACACACACGCCATAGTGCTGGGGATCAAATGATCAAATTCATGACCTTGTACATGCTAGGTGACTGTTTAATCACTGAGCCACATAGCCAGCCCAGTAGTTGCTGTAGAATTGCTGTCTACCCTGCAGTAGCTGGGAATAAATGCTATGGAACCCCCAGGATTAGATGAATTTAGGGCCTTGGGCCCTGCAGAGTTTCTGGGACAGCCTTTCCCTTAGAACTCAGGGCCAGGACCAGCCTGTTGGTGAGTGTGTATGATGAGAGAGAAAGGGTCGGTAATGACTCCCACTGGCTCAGATCCTCTCTCCCATACAGGTACCCGTCACAGGTGTTTGTGGGAGATACCTTCTGTTATTTTGCTGGCATGACCTTTGCCGTGGTGGGAATCTTGGGACACTTCAGCAAGACCATGCTACTCTTCTTTATTCCACAAGTATTCAATTTCCTGTACTCACTGCCTCAGCTCTTTCATATCATCCCCTGCCCGAGACACCGAATACCCAGGTAGTCACTCTGGAGCTTGAAAGGGTCATTATAGCTTTTCACTCGGGATAGCTAAAGCCAGCCTGTCCATTTGCTTTGTAAGAAGTGGAGGAAAAGAAGGGGTAACTGTATGTGGGTAGTCCATTCTAATTCATGAAGCACATTTACTTATATAACCCAGATGTAAGCAACAGAGCCAGAGACAAACCTCAATGCTAAGTGTCAGTCTTCTTAGTAACTGCAGAGTGTAAGGTTCTGAGTAGTGATTAATCACATGACATCATTATCTATTTACAGACTCAATACAAAGACAGGCAAACTGGAGATGAGCTATTCCAAGTTCAAGACCAAGAGCCTCTCTTTCTTGGGCACCTTTATTTTAAAGGTAACAAGGTAACAAGGAGGTAAGGCCCCAGGCCACCATCCTTAACTTGAGAAAAGGGAAACCTAGGTCTTTTCAGACCCAAGGGGAGTTTGGAAACATCAAGAAGATCCCCTGTGGATGAAATGTCTATAACTGAAGTTGTCTTCACCTCTGGCCCTCCAGGTAGCGGAGCGCCTCCAGCTAGTGACAGTTCACAGAGGGGAGAGTGAGGATGGTGCCTTCACTGAATGTAACAACATGACCCTCATCAACTTGCTACTCAAAGTCTGTGGGCCCATACATGAGAGAAACCTCACACTGCTCCTGCTGCTTTTACAGGTAAAATTGAGGGTGGGGTAAATTATGTAAATGTCCTTATCTCAATTTCACCTTGGTTCTTATTCCAGTCCATTTCTCCTTCTAGATCCTGAGCAGTGCTGTCACCTTCTCCATTCGATACCAGCTTGTCAGACTCTTCTATGATGTCTGAGTTCCCAGAAGACTGCCCTTTACCACATAGTCTCCTGGACCTCACCCAGGACCAGCCTGTCTGGTCCAAGACTGCCTTCTGGTCCAGGTCTCTCTGACTATTCATTTTTCAGTTTTGTTTTCAGCTTCTCCCATCACCTGTGATTATTGACCTGGACCTTATTGGACTTAAGTCCATTGGTTGGACTTTGCCTATGGCTTTCTTCAGCTTGCTACTCTCTCCCTTTCTGTCCCATCTGCAGTCTCATAAGGGATGTAGCAGCCTTTAAGCAAATATTCACAAATTCAGAGCCCTGAATTTGCTGGACCTTGAGAGAGAAGCTAGACTAGGGGCTATTGTTAGGGCCCTATCCTCCAAGGTAACCTCACATTTGACTTCAAAATTAAGTGTTCTGATTAGGAAGAGCAGAGGCAGGGCCATGTGCTCAAAATGGTGACAATAAAGGGTTGTCTTTTACTTGCTTCTATAGATATATCCACTCCTCTCCCTCCTTTCTTTCTAGCCTTTGAAGTGCTTGAGGATTGAACGCCTTGTACTCATGCTCTGCCACTGAGTACATCTATACACCTATCCCAGCATGATGTATTTATCTTTCATATGGGCATTTTAGGATCGATTGGAAGGGTTGGGTGGGTACATTTTCCAATAGGATACCTACCTTTGCCCCCATCAGACCCTTTCCTGCAAGAAAGTGACAGAACTGAAACCAGACAGAACATGTGGAATAAATATTAAAATACTAACTTGTGGTAGCACAAAGGATCACAGTGCTCAGTTTTCTGGCATGGGATTGTACTCTCAGGTTTCATTTTTTGTCTTTTAAACCCTCCCTTTGCCAGATTTGAGGAGGGAGTGGGAGTGCCCCTGACCGGAAGGAACCTTTCCCTTTAACTCCTCCCCACCCCGCGATTCCCCCCTCCCTAACCCCGTCCCTCCACCAGGGTTTCCCCTTGTAACCCTGGCGGCTGTCCCGGAACTCACTCTGTTACCAGGCTAACCTTCAACTCAGAGTTCACCTGCCTCTGCTTCCTGAGAGCTTGAGTTAAAGACATGCACCACTATGGGCCGGCAGACCCTTTTACTTTAAAACCCTAGGCCGGCCGGCCCAGATTTCCCAGAGACAGTAAAGGTGGCTCCACACTCCACCTTCCTTGCCATCCGGTTCTGCTGGCGCGCAGCAGAGTTTAAATTTCGCGCGCTTAATAAGGATTGGCCACTTCCATGGGTGATTAGCTTGCTGTTTGTGGCCACTCCGCCTTGCTTTCTTCCCCGGGTAAAAGGTTTTCAAATTGGACCAATCGCTGGGCGAGCTCTCTTCGCCTAAGCGCGTCACCGAAGGGTTAATTGCAGCCAACCAGAGGCCGGTACTAAAGAAAAGAACCAATCAGGCGGAGGCGGGGGCGTGTCCATGGAGTTTATAAGGGCGAGCTCGCCCGCGCGCGGCGACGGTTTACTGCGGCGGTTGGCAGTTTCCTTTCGTTGGTGTCGCTCTCTGTCTTTCTACCTCGTGTACGATGTCAGGTCGTGGCAAAACCGGAGGCAAGGCCCGCGCCAAGGCCAAGTCTCGCTCCTCGCGCGCCGGGCTACAGTTCCCGGTAGGCCGCGTGCACCGGCTGCTGCGGAAAGGCCACTATGCCGAGCGCGTGGGCGCCGGCGCCCCGGTGTACCTGGCGGCCGTGCTCGAGTACCTCACCGCTGAGATTCTGGAGCTGGCGGGCAATGCGGCGCGGGACAACAAGAAGACGCGCATCATCCCGCGCCACCTGCAGCTGGCCATCCGCAACGACGAGGAACTCAACAAGCTTCTGGGCGGCGTGACGATCGCGCAGGGCGGCGTCCTGCCCAACATCCAGGCCGTGCTGCTGCCCAAGAAGACGAGCGCCACCGTGGGGCCTAAGGCGCCGGCGGGCGGCAAGAAATCCACCCAGGCCTCTCAGGAGTACTAAGGGGGCCCGCTCCGTGCCTGCCCAGCCCTCCCCACACCTCCACAAAGGCCCTTTTAAGGGCCACCTCCTCCCTCACGGAAAGAGCTGAGCCACTTAGGGCTGCGGGCCGAGCTGCCGCGTCCCCACTCTCCCCTTTCTCTGCCATCGCGCGTTTCTGCCTCCTCTTCCCTGCACGGCCTCCGCGTCAACCTCGGAGGACGCGGGCGCCGCGGCACCTGTCCATCGCGGAGCTTCGCCGGTCTCCATTTCGATGGGCTGCGCGGAGAGGTTGTGACACCTTCCAGAAGTCTCGGCCTTTTGCTGTGATGTACGGCCGAGGTGGGCCTGAAGGTGAGTTCCTCCGCAGCTGCAACCTGAGCGTCTTCTTCAGCTTGGTGCTTAGCCCTCGCCTGGATGGACCTTGCAGGAGTGACTTGATTACCAGGCTTTGGTGAAGAGAAGTGGGTCATATTGTTTGGTCCTGTATGTCCTCCTTGCTGGCCTCACCAGTTTCCCCCATCTTCATTCATAGGCCGGTGTGTGGTGTGGCCGGGACAAAAATCACTGTAATATGAACCGGTTTTCTCCAGGATGCCTCCTGGAAAGGATCTGGGAGAAGCTTACAGGCCTGTGGACAGAAGAGCTGTGTTCCTGCCGCAGGAGACTGGCAGCCAGGCCTAGCCATCCCCTTTTCTCCACAACGACTCAACTCACAACCCAAACACCTAGATACCAGCACAAGTCGGTGAATCCCTGTCTGGACTGAGCCTCTGTTGGCTTCTGAACTGGAATTTTGCAGCTATCCCAAGTTTAGAACCTTAGGTAGTGGGGAGTTTCAATGGGCTAATTTTATTAAATGATTGTTTGGTTTTTTTTAAAAACCGGAGTGTCTTGATTAATTTCGAGTTGCTGTGGGGCTGGTAGAGCCATGTACCTGGCATGTGTTGTGTTGGGAGGTGGGAGTGGGTTTGGGCAAGGCTGTGTAGAAAAGTAGGTCCTGGTAACTGAAGGCAGGCTGTAGGAGTTGAGGCTGTTTTCTCTCTGCTCGTTGCTTCCTGGGATATATTCTGAAAATATGAGCCAGTCACGGGAAGTATTTAACAGACATTTCAGAATTCAGGTTTAAAAGGGCTTTGAGTTTATTCCCCAACTCCACCAAAACAACCACATTCAGAACTGGTTTAATTATTAGTGGCATTGGTTACATTCGATATTGGTGTGGTCTTTCTAAAGAGATGAAGCCCCAACCACTGAGGAGGAAAGGCAGTCATCAAGGCCCCAAGGTGAGGCATGTCTCTGGAAGTGTCAACACCCTGTGGTTCAATCTTCTGGGCTAGTCACTGCTTCCCAAGTTAAGGAGCACAGGGCACTTGAAAGGCAGATGTAGGCACTAGAAAGTGGCAGCCGGGTTCCTGTACCCTACAGGCCAGTTAGTGCACATCATTAAGCTGCCGTGCAACATCCAGGATATTCTTGGCTCCTTTGTTAAGCAGCAAGCTGGCCAGGCTGATGCCCAGGTTTTCAGCAGCTAGCTGGGCTCCTCTTGGAATGTTCCGGGCAGTGATTCCAACAAGCTGGGGGTCATCCTCTGGACCATCTTCATGCTGGATGACAAGTTATAATTTGGTGAGAGGGAAGATAATAAGTACTTTTGCTTATTCCTCATCTCCCAGTCAATACCTGAACAGGGACCTGGATGGTAGCCTGCATGGTCTCTTGCATGCTATCTGAGCCGTCTAGACTCCACACTCCTCCAGTCAGGTACAGCTAGGAGATAAATGGGTTGCTTACATGTTTGGGTGCACATAGAAATGCCACAGTCCCCTCCCTCACCCATTTTCCCTGCTTACCTGCCCATCACTCATCATTGTATGTACTGCTACTGGCACGCTGCAGCCTCCTTCCTGCAATGACAGACCTTTGAGTTCTAAGGGCCTTTAACACCACTTTTTGACAACAACTTCCAAGGATATTCGCTGAAAAGGCTACAGGGGCCAGACCAAGGTCCACACTTTCTCCCAACTTTTGAGTTACTACTACATGCAGAGCATTTACTTGAGAAATCTCCCTGCCCTTCCTGATTCCAAGTCCTCATACCACTATAGTAGGAGCCCAAGTCTTACCAGGTGCCTCAGAAATGCCCGTTCAGCAATGCAGCGAAGCACAGTCTCAGGATCATGCAACACACTCACTAGATCCAAGATATCCTGGTCCTTGGCTCGGACTTCCACTGCTAGGGCTCCCTAAGGAAAAACAGGCCTAATCTTTCTCTAGTCATGGCTGAACATGGGAACCACTGCTTTTCTACCTGCTTCCCAGGGTCTTCTGCTTGCCAAAGCCTGCCCCTCGCTGAATATTTTATTTGATTGGAAGTAGGTGCCAAAGCATAATGGCACTGAACCCAGTTATTGAAAGGGCACATGAACAAAGCCTCTCCAGGCAAACTTACCTGACCCACAGCATACATACATTCCTCTGGGTGCAAGATCTGTGGGAGCAGACAAAACAGGGGATGGTGGACTGTCCAAAAGCAGTGAGCTACTGTTTGCCAATTGGGAAGCCAGGGGAATGCACAAGCAGAAATCCAGCCTCTAATCCCACTCTCCCTGGCCTGGGCTTACTTCTGGCTTATTGTGTTATTGGCAGAGTGGTCACAAAGATAGCAGGAGAGAGGCAGATTAAAAGGAAAATGGAATGGGAAGCTCCTACCTGCCCCACTCGGTTCTGCCAGCCCATGCGCTGTAGGCCAGCCACAGCCAGGATAATGGCACTGAATTCCTGCTGCTCATCTAGCTTCCTTAGCCGGGTGTTGAGGTTTCCCCGCTGTGGAGAGATGCTAAGGAGAATCATGACCCACACAGCACACCCTCTTTTCCACAGTCTCTTCCCCTTATAGTTGACTTTTAAAGATACTTGGACAGGATCTCACAGTGTAGCCTGGCTGTACTGGGACTCGCTATGTAGACCAGGCTGACCTTGAACTAAAAGAGATCTGCCTTCCTCTGCCTCCAGAGTGCTAGGATTAAAGGCATGTGCCACCACACCTGACTAGAACATACTATTTCTAATTATTTTAGCTATATGTGTATGGGTGTTTTGCATGCATGTGTCTGCAGAGGCCAGAAGAGGGCATCAGACCCCTAGAGCTGAAGTCAGAAATAGCTGTGAGACACCCAAGTGGGTGGCTGGGAGTTGAACCAGGGTCCTCTGGAAAAAACAGCCTGTGCTTTCAACCACTGAGCCATCTCTCCAGCCCCAGAACATACTGTTTTTAAAATTAGTTTTGTGAAACACACAACGTAGTTACTGTAAAAATCAAAACTGTATAGTAGCAAATAAAGTAAAAACTGGGACCATCTCCCATCCCAGTCATCCAGAAGTAATTACTGATCAGTACCACTTGTATTGTCAATGCCTGTCTGTCTTGCTAACATGCAGACTCTATATAAGCAGGAACAATGCTTATTTTATAATCAACCTGGTTGCCAGGCACCTGCCAGAGTTGAAGAAAACACAAAAGATGGATGGATGGACGGATGGATAACCCACTGCCCCTATGGGCCAATTGCTTTGGAGAGTCCTTCGATACTCCTCTAGACCTTCTCTTCCTTTTTGCCCACTGTCCTTCCCTCTTGTGAAAGGATACAATACTCTTGAATTCCAGATGTGGAAATTTTCTCTGCAGCTGGGCCACTCTCCTCAGGGAGCTGGTTCCCACTGCACTGCTCAAAGAGAGTTTAAAGTTAAATTTAACACGGACTGCCCACTGTTCTCCACTGTCCATCCCTCTGCCTTCTGTACACCAGCTACACTCACCTTTTCTCTGGCAAAGTTTCTAAAGTTTTTCCAATAAATTTTGGGTGAAAGACAACAGCATCACAAGGGTTTTCCCGTCTGGAGAGTAAGTAATGAAAAAAACTATTATTTGGAGACAAGATTTAACTCTAGCTCTAAAATGTATTATGTACCCCAGGCTAGCCTCTAATTCATAATAATCCTCCTGTCTCAGCCTCCTGAATGCTGAGATTATAGGTGTAAGCCAGCAGGTCTGACCCTTTATTTTCTTTTTAAAGGGTTTTGTGTTTTGCTCTTTTTTTCCTTTTGTTTTCAAGACAGGGTTCCTCTGTGTAACAGCCCTAACTTTCCTCTGTAGACCAGGCCAGACTGGCCTCAAACTCACAGAGATCCACCTGCCTCTGCCTCTCAACTACTGGGATTAAAGGCGCGTGCCACCACTGCCCAGCAATGCTTTGCTTTCTTGATTGTCTACAGTTTTTATTTATGGGGTGGGAGAGTATGCATGCCATGGTGTGTGTGTGTGTGTGTGTGTGTGTGTGATTACAACTTATGGGATTCAATTCTCCCCTTTCACCATGTGGACACCAGGTATTGAACTCAGGTCATCAGACTTGGAAGCAAATGCCTTTACCAGTTAAGCCATGGTAAGCAAGCCTTCTTGCACCCCACACCTTGAGACACAATCTCACCTAGTTTTCAGGCTGTGAACCGGTCTTAGCCTTCCCTAGTAGCTAGGATTATAGGCCTGTGCCACTGAACCCAACTCCATGCATACTAACTACCCAACCAATCTGTTTTTCCAGCATTTTCTGCCATGCTTAATGACTGACAACCTTCCCAGCAGAGGGAAAAAGTCAGACTCCCATAGTGCGATCAGTCCCTGGCCCAGCCCCCCTCACATGCATAACTCTTACTTGCAGATGGCTCCAATGGTGAAGCCAGGAGGTAGTATAGTAGGTACATCCTTCAGGGAGTGAACAACCAGGTCCACTCTAGAGACAAGAGGGGAGGACATGGAGAGAGGCTTTGAGTAGCTGACCTTACACTTTTCCACCTACCTGAGCTTAACTACAGCTGTTCAGGAAGAGACTGTCCTAAGACCTAAAGACCCTGAAGGCTGCTTTTCTCTCAACTATTCTACCCCGTTTCCTGGCCAATCTTACACTCCAGGCAGTTAGGTGGCTCCAAAGCAAGACACTCTGCTTTGTGAAAGCTTATGAACTCTGTAGCTAACCCAACAGTCCTGCTAATACTGGGGAGCCACTTTGGGGTTCTAGCAAGAGACTGGAGGAGTACCACACTTCCCATTTTCACTTACTCATTTTTCTCCAAGGCGTATTCTAGCTCCTTGGTGAACAGACTTTTCTCTCCAATCTGCCAGAGAAGAAAGAGCCTCAGAGTGACCCTCTTAGGTGAGTAAGTGGGAAGAAGGACTAGAAGAGCAGGGATAGGGGCTGTCATTACCTTAGAGAGTGCAGTATCAAGAATCTTGTCCCCTGTGGTAGACATAGCAACTGAGGAGAGAGTCAATCAGGTAGGTACCCATTAATCAGCATCTATTGAGTCCCCAGGATTTCAGCACTGGACTAAGATTCACAGTGGTGTCAGAGGCACGTAGGCCCCAGCTCCTATCCTCTAGGAACACACACACACTAACAGAAAAAGCAGACTGGCTCATAAAAAGATCCAAGGCAAAAGGCATTTAAATGCCAGGCTAACCCAGACAGTTGGAGGTGAACACGTTCACAGGAGGTTAATCCTCAATCTGCAAGCAGCCAAAACAGATTCTCACAAGTAGGCCTTGACCATGGCAAAGCCGAACGTGCCGTGTTCTCCCATTCATTGGCTTCCCATTCACCCCTCTCAAGAAAACTTACTGATTTCAAACTGCATGCCAGGGTGCAAGGTTTTCAGCATCGCCACCACAGTGTCGGTCTGTATGCGAGCCAGCTGGGGACAGAGAGTCAGATTGTTCCTGCCCTTGCCTGGCCATTGCCCCCGACCCAAATCCTCATGTGGGTTAAGAAAGAGTAAAGAAAGGACTAGGCTCCTCAAGTGCCTGGTGTAAGAGTCCTTTCTCTGTACCCCAACCTCTTCCCTGGCCTAGGGACTTTCTTTTCAGAGGAAGTAAGCTGCCATTCCCTATGAGATTGACTCCCAGGCACTCTTATTTCTGGGTCCCCTCAACTGGTGAACTTACGAGCATTTGTTAGAACTCTTCTGGCAACTCCCTCCGTCTGTACTCACCTGGCTCTTACGGGTCCCCACACGAATCACCCTCATCTTTGAGCCGTTTTCTTCCTGCAGAAGGAAGTCCCCAGGTTACAGTCTGTTCCAGGGCAGCTTATCCAAGAGCTAGGATCCCACGCTTAGGAGAAAGGAACCCCAGAGCCCGGCCAGGGAAAGACTCCCACCACTGGCCTTTAAAATTTCCTTAGTACCTTCTGCTCTCCTACAGGGTCCAGAGAAGCAGAGACCAGAGGAAAGCTGTAATAGGATTCTCTGTGGTAACAGCAGCAACTAGGACACTGAGTCTCAAAGCCCAGCCTGGCTAAGGCCGCTCTCAGTGGGAGGGCTGCACACAGCCAGGTGGGTAAAATGATAAGGCCGATCAGCTCAAGCACAGTGAGGGTGGGCCCTGCTGGAGGGTGGGGCAGGACAGCTGAAGCCACATCATTAGAGGACAGGTTCACTGTCCACAACAACTCAGGCACTTGAGAAAGCCCCACTAACCCTTAGGTGAGACATCAAGGGTTCATTACCCTGACTAGGATGTACCTCTTTAAGGACTGAGGTCAGCCAACCTAATATACAGTACTGTTCATCCTTTTGACTAGGTGACTTTGGGGAAATCATCCCATCAAGAGCCTGATGAAAAACCACCTAATGCCTCAAGCTTATGATGATAAACTGCCCAACATTCATTTGTCTAAATGCTTTCTCTGATGTCAGAGCCAGAGCTCAAGGGACACGCCTCTTCCTCCTGTCACGTTGCCTTGGATAAAGGTGTTTAATGCTGAGCAGGTAGAACGGGGATCTGCAATCTGACACGAAGGTCTGATTTCTTTCTGCTGACTGGAGCCACTATAGAAACTGTCCACCTTCCCTGCACTGGGCCCCTCATCTCACAGCTTCTTCTGCAGCCAAACACTCAGTTTCCTGGTCATTGGAGGCAGTGAAAACTTGCTCCTGGACTCCAACAATCACTTGCTCCTGTGATTACTCCCCCAACAAACGACTCTGAGACAGCCTTTGCAATTTAGCTAGGACTGAAATACTCAACATGGAAATTCTAGGCCACAGGGAGCCCACAGAAAGGAATTACTAGGTTCAAGCAATTCCTTAAATTGACTGACCAGTACAATATTTTCAAGTCCAACTGTTCCATTAAAAAATAAGTATTGGCAGGACAGGCTCCAAAGCTACAGAGAAACCCTGTCTCAGAAAAAAGTATCGGGTGGTGGAATACACTTTTAATCTCAACACTCTGTACTACGAGTTCCAGGACAGCCAGGATTACAAAGAGAAACCCTGTCTCAAAACACACACACACACACACACACACACACACACACACACACACACACACACCAAAAAAAGTATTGTGAGATGAGGGGCCTGAAGAGATGGTTCCCTGATTAAAGCACAGGCTGTTCTCCACAGGTTCAATTCCCAGCACCCACACAGAGGTCACAACTGTTTATAACTCTGATTTTCTTCTGGCCTCTGTTGGGCACACATGTAGTTCACACAGACATGCATTTAAGCATAATCCCAACACACATAAAATAAACAAATTAATTTTGTTTTGTTTTTCCATACAAGGTTTCTATGTGTAGTCCTGGCTGTCCTGGAACTCACTCTGTAGACCAGGCTGACCTCAAACTCAGAGATCTGCCTGCCTCTGCTGGGATTAAAGGTGTGCATATGCCACCACTGCTAGGCATAATAAACTAACTTTTTAAAAAAGTATTTGGAGGCCAGGCGTCAGTGGTAGGAGCCTTTATCCCAGCACTTGGGAGGCAGAGGCAGGCAGATCTCTGTGAATTCGAGACCAGCCTGGTCTACCGATAGAGTTCCAGGTCAGGCTTCAAAGCCACACAGAGAAACCTGTCTCAGAAAAAAACAAACAAACAAACAAACAAACAAACAAACAAAGTATTTGGAGTTGAGCATGTGTGACATGCCTTTAATCCCAGCACTCAGGAGGTAGCGGTAGACATATCTCTGTGAGTTTGAGGACACCCTGGTCTACTGAGTTCCAGGACAGCCAGGGCTGTTACACAGAGAAACACTGTTTCCAAAATAAACAAACAAAAACATATTTGGGCTGACAAGATGGCTCAGCCAGCAGAAGTGTTTGCTGTGCAAACCTGAAGACATTAAGTTCTATCCTCAGATTCTGTGGAAGGGAAACCCATGTCCAAAAGTCATCCTCTGTTCCATGCTTGCACTGAGGTATACGTCCACAGGCACAAACACAAACATGCTAATGATAACAGTAATTAAACCACATGAAAAATAAAACATCCGGGGCACAGTGGCACATAGTCTCAATAAGGTGATAACTAAGAGAACGGCTCAGCCCAGGAGTCTGAAACCAGCCTGGTGAAGGGAATATTATCACTTACAGGCTTGAGCCGTCATCTTTGCTTATTGTCCTCACAACAACCCTACAAGGTTAGACAGCGCAGGTACTTCCACCACGTGTCTCAGAAACGATACAGAGAGGTCAAATGACTGGCTAAAAGTCTCACAGCTATCAACAGGCAGGCAGAAAGTGGGTTCTGGAATCCAGACCTTCCTCCCCCTAACTAGCCACAGCTCTGAAATGTCTTCACTAGCAAAGCCTCCTAATCCTCAAGCCTGGGCAAAAGATAAGCAGGCTCTCAGCTCTGCCTTATCTCACTCAGGCAGCCAGTGGCCTCAGAGCTCGGCGCAATGCCTGCCAACAAGTTCAGAGCTTTCCAGTAGGCAAGAAATGACAAGGCCTAAGTGGTTCTCCATTCACAACAGTAATTCAGGTGTGTCTCAGCTGGGGCTGTTGTGGGTGGCTCAGGCCGGGTGACTCTGATAACGGAGAAAGGGAGATATACAAGATGTTTGTACATAGTTCTAAGTAAGACTTGGGGGTGTGCTCTCCTATGAATCAATTGGATCATATTTCAAGGCAGCTGGATTAGCCTTTGCCCTTACTTTGTGAAAGGATCTTGTTTGTGTATACACCTCTACTGGCCCACTAACCCTGAGCCTCGTCAGGATCACCCTTCCCTTCCTAAGGGCAAACGAGTTACTGGCCCTTTAAAATGTCTACAGGGAGGGATCAAAATGACAGCTAGCTATTCTGACCAATAGACGACGGAGCATGGCAGCCCCGGACCAATCGTTGCATCCAAAAAACCCAAGAAGTGCGGATCACCGGCTCAGGACTCACCGCGGTTGCAGCCGCGCCACCGTTACCGGACATGACTCCGCTCAGGGCGCAGGCGCGGCACTGCCGCTGCGGTCCCCTGAGGTCTGCAGAAGCCGGCGACCTGAGCTGGCGGGGACTGAAGGCACATGGGGCCCGAGCCCGCACTTGAGCCGGTCGGCAGGACCTGCTGAGCTCTGCGTCACGTCCGCTGCCCTCCCTGGAAGGGGCGGCACCTTCCTCTGGGCGGGAATTAGGATTGCGACATAGCCGGCCTCATCGCGGGCATTCACCTTGCCTACTGCACAGAAGTCAGTTTATTGTTGTTGTTAAATATTTTTTGTTTTTATTTCTTTTTTTTTTCTCTTTTTTTATTTCTTATTTTCTCTTTGTAGCCCTGGCTATCCTGGTACTCACTATGTAGACCAGGCTAGCCTCAAACTCAAAGAGATCAGCCTGCCTTTGCCTCTAGTTCTGGCATTAAAGGCCTGTGCCACCACCGCCCGAATTTTTTTTTTTCTTTTTCTTTTTTTTTTTTTTTTGTATTTATTAAATGTGTGTGCACGTGTGCCCTGAAACGGTTATAGGCTAATCTAAGGAAGTGTTCTCTCCATCCATTATGTCTCAGAGGATTTGAACAAGTTACCATACTTGCTGGGGTGCATTCATTATCGACTGATAAAAGGGCTCCAAAAGGCTCCTTGGGTTTGTTTTGTTGTTGTTTGTTTTTGTTTTGTTTTTGTTTTGTTTTGGTTTTTCGAGACTGGGTTTCCCTGTGTAACAGCCCTAACTGTCCTGGAACTTGCTCTGTAGACCAGGCTGGCCTCGAACTCACAGAGCTCCTCCAGCCTCTGCCTCCCGAGGTGCTGGGACTAAAGGCGTGGCCACCAACGCACCTCAGGGTATTAGGTATTATAGCTTCACCTCTCCAATACTGGCATAAGCAATTAGTGGTATTTAGTGGTATTTCTTTTCTTTACAGGAATGCACCACCAAGGCCCAGCCAAACATTTTATTTTTTTTAAAGGCAGGGTTTGGGCTATTATGAGCTCAGGCTGGCCTTTAACTTTCCCATTATTAGGCCTCAGCCTCTTAAGAGTAGACAGTATTTTTTGTTTTTGTTTGAGACAGGGTCTCATGTAGCCCAGCTAAAAACTTGCCATGTAGCCCAGAACGACCTTGATCTCCACCTAGGTACGTGATAGGATTACAGCATGTACCACCATTTGATCCCAGAGCTTGGGAGGCAGAGGCAGGAGGATCTCTGAGTGTTATCTTACAAAGTGAGTTCTAGGATGGCCAGGGCTACACAGAGAAACCCTGTCTGGAAAAACAAAACACACACACTAGTTCAAAGAGGTGAATGGCTGAGTGGTTAAGAGCATTTGCTGCTGAAACTGGGGTCTAGAGGTTCTGATACCCTCTTCTAGTCTTCCTGAGCACCAGGCGTGCATGAGGCATACATATACATACAGGCATGCATTCACACATGAAATAAAAATAAAACTATCCTAAAGAAAAAGGCCATGCTAAAAGCCAGACATGGTGGTGCTCCTGTAATCCCAGCATTTAGGAGTTGGAGGGTCAGGATCTCAAAGTCATCTTCAGTCACACAGTAAATTTGAAGTTAGTCTGGGCTACAGGAAACCCTAACCAAACCAACCAACCAAACAAACAAAAAATCCTTTATTCTCAGCACTCAAGAGGGAGAGGCAAATTTCTGCAAGTTTGGAGCCAGACTGGTCTACCTAGTGAGACCCTTTCTCAAAAAAGGGTGTGTGGGATATGCAACCCTAAAGACAAATGGGAGGACAGCACTCATGAGGATGAAATTCAGGGCCTCACATATAATAAGCATACATTGTACCACTAAGCATAGTGTATCCCCAGCCTTGAAAAGTGCTTGTTAGGTGTGTGCCAGCACTGGAGAGGCTGAGGCAAAAGGATTCTGAATTCAATGCCATGCTGGATATCAAGACCCTGTCTCAAAAATAGAAACACACACACACACACACACACACACACACACTGGGCTGGCATGCCCAAAGTCTTGGGTTAGCTCCAGGAAACACACATGGCTCTTCTCACTACTTTGATTAACAGTAATGAATGAAGCATTGTGCAAAGACATAGATAGCCATTTGTTTCATAAGTCTGTTAATAGCTGTTCAAAGTAATTTACAGATGAAAGAATTGAGGTTCTGAGAAAGTAGGAATTGCCCTAAGTTGTTTGAAGAACCCCTCTGATCCCAGCTACATGCAAAGTGAAGACAGGATGCGGATGGCTGGAGCCCAGGAGTTCAAAGCTTGCTTAGACAACACAGGAAGACCCTATCTCAAAATGAAAAAGAATAGCCTTGGAGCTGGCAAAAGAGCTCAGTGGGTAAAGTACTTGCAGCCATGGGGACCCAAGTTTGAATCCATGGTAAATGTGGAGGGAGAGAATGCACTCCATAAAGTTGCCCTCCTATATATGTGTACCACGTGTACTATCACATGCCCACCCTACCTCCACATCACTCTCACATACACACACACCAAAAACACACACACACACACACACACACACACACACACACACACACACACACACTAAATGAATGCAAATAATAATAATAATAATAAGAGTAGTTCTACCAGGACAGGCTCTAAAGACAGAAACCCTGTCTCAAACAAACAAACAAAAAGAGTAGTCCTAAATCAGGTGGGTGGTGGTGGTGGTGCACTCTTTTAATCCTAGCACTTGGGAGACAGAGGCAGGGGGATCTCTGTGAGTTTGAGGCCAGCTTGGTCTATAGAGCAAGTTCAAGGATACCCAGGGCAACACAGATAGATCCTGTCTCTGTCCAGAAGGAAAAAAAAAAAAAAAAAAAGAGTAGCCCTAAGTCAAATAAGACAACTAGGCTTCAATCTCAGGCCATCTGATCCAGTCATCAAACTGCTATAGAAACAGTAGTGGTGCCTGTAAACCCAACACTTGGGAAACTGTCACAAGTTCAAGGCTAGCCAGGGCTACACAGATAGGCTTGTGCTGGGAAAACTGTCATGCTGCCTCTTTAACAAAGCTGTTCAAGCCCGGCGATGGTGACACAAGCCTTTAGTCCCAGCACTCGGTAGGCAGAGGTAGGTGAAACTAAGTTTGAGGCCAGCCTGGTCTACAAAGCTACACAGAGAAACCCTGTCTTGAAAAGCTTAAAACCAAACAAAACCAAACAAATAAAGCTGCTCTAATCACAGAGCCTGTGATTCTCTCCTTTGAGACACGGTCATTCACTATAGCCACAGCCTAGTCTGGAACTCACAGACATCTTCTGCTTGCCTCTGCCCTCTATGCCTGGCCCATTACTTCCTTTAAGCAGTCTCTTAGGAGCAATCTACCTACAGGACCCCAAATAACATCACCCAAGTAACAATCACAGTAACATAACCTTTAGCTCCACTTCAAAAAGGGAGCTTTTTTTTGTTCAAAAAAGAACAAAAGATCTTTTTTTCCTGCTTATCTGATATTGAATACAAGATACTAACCTATCATGACTAGGTCCAATGCTATCTGTCTTCTGTTTATTTTAAAACATTTAAATGTTATTATGTGTGTGCGTGCATGTGTATGAATGTGTATGAGGTAAGAGGCCAACTTGAGAGAGTCCTTTTCTTTCACCTTGTGGCCCCAAGGGATCAAACTCAGGTTCTAGGCTGGGCAAATGAATCTACCTGCTGAGTCATCTCACTGGACAAGCTCATGCAGCCCACTATCTGTTGAAGCTGGCTTTTAAACTCCTGACAGTTCCGTCTCCTGCAGAGTGCTGGGTTATGGACATGGAAAGAGTATCATCCCAGTTTCTGCTGGACTGTTTCTCTTGAACTAGACTAAGCAAGAGCTGTTTGCATGTCTTGCTCCAGGATGTGCTTGCAGCTCAGTTACTTTTGGTTTTGACATAAAGGTCTAAGTAACCAGGCATCTAGCCTAGCCTGGCCTGGAACTTGCTCTGTGCTGAAAGCTGCTTCTAGCTTGTGATCTGGTCTCAAGTTTCTTGTTTACCACACCCAGCTCACTAGGCCCTTTCTTCAGAAGGCTGAGGATAGAGAATAGTGGTGTACTTGCCTAGCATGTGTAGAGCCCTGTGTTCAAGTCCCAACACAATGAAGTTATTCAGTGAGTTTAACTTTCCTACCTGCCACAGGCCCCACCCACTACTGAAATTATGTGGGGCAACCAGTAGGATGGCAGGCAGGGAACTGGAATTCTCCAACATAGGGTGGTTCTTAGACATAATTAAGAATAACCTGACAGCTAAGTGTGATGGTGTATGCTTTTAATCCCAGACTCAGGAGGCAGAAGTAGGAGGATCTTTGGGCAAGCCTGGTCTACATGAGGTATAAGCCAGCCAGGCTTATACAGTGAGACCCTATCTAAAACAAAACAAAAACAAAAAACAAAAACAAAAAACATCACTTGAAAAGTCCTCATAAGATATTCTTCAACACTCAAGTCATTATACTCTTTATTTATAAGCTCTGAGAGCAAGAACCCAAGCACAGCCTGGTGCCCTTGAATAGAGAATAAAGCAGTTATTGTCCACAGAGAGGTTGCTGAGGTGCCCTTCCTCACTGGCGTGGAATAATCTATATTGATGGTCAGCAGGAGGGACAGCAGGCTGGCAGAAGGAGAGGAAGGGAAAGCAGATCCCATCTTGAGTTCCGAGGATCTGGAACTGTGGTCATGTCTGCTACAACAGCTCGATGAAGGACCATGTCTGTGCTTTAGGGGCCCAGAGTTCCAGGCTTTCCCAGGAGCTGCTTAATTAAGTCCCCCTCCTGGAGTGCATCAGCAGGTCCCGCTGCAGCCCAGCCTCCAGGCTGGGGGTCAGTCTGGCTGCAGGAGGGTCTGTCAGGAGAGTCAACTTATTGAAAACCCCTCGGCCAAAGTAGTCAGCAATCACAGAAAAGCTGTCATTGGAGCATTTGAGCTAGAAGGAAAAAGGAGGAATCAGACCTACAGTGTTCAGTTGATAACTGAAAAGGAAACAAACCCTCTGGTATTCCGAAGACCCTGTGTGACACTGGTGTGATTGATAGTGGTGGCCCTGGTCTTGTGTAGATGTGTGTCTGTGTGTGTGTCCACCAACAGAGGCCAGAAGAGGGCATCAGATACCATGGAGCTGAATCATAGGCAATTGTGAGCCTGCTGATATGGACTCAGGAAGTGCTTTTAACTACTGGCTCCAGCACACCCTGTCCCCCACCCTTCTTAACCCACTCATCCCCACCTGGTGCTGGAACTGATCGTGGAGATCTCGTTTCTGTTCCTGGGCCCGGATCATGTCCATCACCTTGCGGTTCTCTGGGAGGCAGGTTGGGCAGTCAGCATCACTTTCTGAGTAACTCTCAAAGCAGTGCTGGTGGAAGGAGTGGCCACACAGGAAGTGGACTGAGGGCAGCTCCAAGGCACTGTTACAGATGCTGCACTTGGTCTTCTGGAAAATCTTTGGACTATAGGCAGGAGACAAACAGTGGTAAAGAGTGAGGGCAGGGCCAAGGGTCCCGAGGAGAGAGAGGAAACAGATGAACAAGAAGGTCCCTGAAAAGGACATAGAAGCCTTGCCTGTTTTTATCACCCAAAGGGAATTAAATAGAGACGAAAGCTCCAACCTGGAGTGAAGCTGTGTAAGTGTAAGTAATCCAGAAGGATATATGTTGCCCTCTCTCGGTTTTCTTTTTTGAGACAGGGTTTCTCTGTGGCTTTGGAGGCTATCCTGGAACTAGCTCTTGTAGACTAGGCTGGTCTCTAATTCACAGAGATCCACGTGCCTCTGCCTCCCGTGTGCTGAGACTAAAGGTGTGTGCCATCACCTCCTGGCCCTTCTCTCAGTTTTCAAACTGCTATCACATCCTTTTAAAGGAGCCATTCCTGCCCACCTTACTAAAATTGTGGCAGACATTTGCAATAGGGGGAAGGAGGTACAGATCTAGTTTAGCAAAGTGTTTACTTAGTAAGGCCTCTGGCCTGCATTCAACATTCAATCTACAGTATTTTGGTATTCAACACACACACACTTTGTTTTCCCTTTATTATTATTTTCTTTAAAGACTTCCATATCCGGCTATGTTTATTTTTTATGATTACGAGTGGGTTTCCTATATTTGAATATGTACTACAGTAGATCAGAGGAGGGTGTTGGATCCCTTGGAACTGAATTTAGAAATGACTGTGAATCAAACCCAGGTCCTCGGCAAGAGTAACAAGTGCTTTTAACCACTGAACATCTTCTGGCTCCTTCCCACCACTTTTAATTTTTAAGGTTTCTTTTTAAACTCATGTGCATTTAAGTTCTGGTATCTACCAGGTAAGAGGTATCAGATCCCCCAGAGTTAAGGTGATTGTGAATACCTAACATGAGTGCTGGGAACTAAACTTGAGTCCTCTGAAAGAATAGGACATGCTCTTAACCACTGACCCACCTCTCTCGTCTCCTTCTCTTTCTCCATTTATTTTTATCTCAGAATTTACAACTATCTCAAACATTGTAACTATCTGCCTGTTTTCCAGATTTATTTTATGTGCATATGTGTGTCTGAGTGTGCATTTGTGTGCCACTAGAGTTTAGGTGCCTGCTGAGGTCAGAATAGGACTTCAACTTTCCTGGAGCTGGCATTGCAAGCAGTTGTAAGCCACCTGATATGCAGGTCCTCTGCAAGTGCAGTGAGCACTCTTAGCTGCTGAGATATCTCTGCGGTCCCAAGCCACTTATTTTAAAATGTTTACTGTATATCTCTAGGACATGAGGCCCATGAGGGCAGAGCTTCTTGTTTGTATTATTCATTAAAGGCTTCAGACATAATGAAGGCGGAGTGGAATGAAGAAACATTCCATAATAAACATTTACAATGTAATGGGCAGAATAGATAGAACACTTGATAGCTGGGTGAGGCAGTAAATACCTACGATCCTAGCACTGAAGGAAGATGAAGCAGTTCAGAGCCAGCATCAGCTATGTAAGACTATCTCAAACAAACCAAACACCTAAAGACTTAATGTTGCAGAGGTTAGTACATCCCCCATCAACTTAACACTTGAGAATAATTTCTTACTATCAATAACTCTATCCAGGCATGATAGCTCATTTCTGAAATCCAAGCACTTATGAAGCTGAAGCAGAAAGACTGCTTTGAGTTCAAGGTCAGTCCAGACTGCAGGGTAAGACTATATCTCAAAAATAAAGCAAAATATAGGTTGGAGAGATGGCTCAGTGGTTAAGAGAACTGGCTGCTCTTCCAAAGGACCTGGGTTCAATTCCCAGCACCCAGTAGCAGCTCACACCTGTTTGCAACTCCAGTTCCAAGATCCAACATCTTCACACAAACATACATGCAAGCAAGATTAATAATAATAATAATTAATCACAGCTATTGAAAAGGCCAAGAATCAAAAGTTCTTGATCAGCCTGGCCTACAATTTGAGTTCACGAAGACACTGGGTAATTTCATGAGACCCTGTCACAAAACTAAAAAGGGCTGGTTAGATGACCCAGCAGATAAAAGTGCTTGCTGACCTGAGTTTCAGCCCTGGAACCCATGTGGAAAATGGGATATGACAGTGCATACCTGTGACTCCAGCACTTCTGGATGTAGAAACTTGTGGGTAAGACAGACTGGAGTATGCAGCATGGAAGACATAGGAGAGTCCCTACTTCAACAAGGCAAACATTTTTGAAAGCAGTCCTCTGACTTCCACAGGACCCTACGGCATACATGCACCCGCACTCACACACACAAAACAAAAACAATTGCTTTTAAAAGAGTGCTGGGGTACAGCTTGGTGGTGCTGTGCTCACTCAGCTTTTAAGTGGTTCTGGGTTCAATCGACAGAATTGTAAACAAATAAAAATGTTGAGATTAAATTATTCACTTTCTAAAATCAATTTCAGAACACTTTCACAACTTAGATGTTTGCTTAGAAAACGTAAATATTATGTATTCACAGAAGAACTGGCCTAGTCTTAAAATAACCTCTACAAAGCCCATTAAATAATGACTTACAGAGTTGGAAAGATGGCTCTGCAGTTAAAAGTTAATATTGCTCTTGCAGAGGAGGGACTTGAATTCCCAATTCCCAGTACACATGGAGGAGCGGGTGGGCGCAGAACTGCCTGTGACTGTAATATCTGGGGATCTGATGCCTTGGTCAAATGCAGGCGCCTGCACTCAGGTACACACACAAACACAGACACACACTCACTGATTAAGCATACACACTCCTGTTGAAGAGGATCTAAGTTTAGTTCCCAGCTTCTACATTAAGGGGCTTACAACTGCCTGTAACTCCAGATCTAGGAGATCCAATAACCAGCCTTTCTGGCCTCTGTAGGCACAAGCTCTTATACAAGCACAAGCACACTCACACACTAAAATTTTTTTCCTGTTTTTCATTTTTTTTTGTTTGTTGATTTTTCTGAGACAGGATTTCTCTGTGTAACAGCCTAAGTATCCTGGAACTCACTTAATAGATCAGGTTGGCCTTGAACTCACAGAGCTCTGCCTGCCTCTGCCTCCTGAGTGCTAGGATTAAAGGCAAGCGCTATCAGGGCTGGCTTAAGCTGAGCAGTGATGGCACATTTATTTATTTATTTATTTATTTATTTATTTATTTATTTATTTATTTATTTAATATGAAAATCTTTAAAAATAAAATTTATGGCTAGGCATGGTGGCACACCCTAGCATTCATGAAGCAGAAGTAGGTAGATCTCTGTTATAGGACAGCTAAGGAGATATAGGTAGACCCTATCTCAAACAAAACAAAAAGAGGGGTATATAATGAATCACTTTTTCAGAATTCCTTCATTAAAACATCTCCAGTGGGCTGGGGGTGTATAGTTTCAGTGGTAGAGTAGATGCTTAGCATGTGCAAGAAGCCCTAAATCAGCGTTCTCAACCTTCTGAACGCTGTGACCCTTTAATACAGTTCCTCATGGTGTGGTGACCTCAACCATAAAATTACTTTGTTGCTACTTCATAACTATAATTTTGCTATTGTTATGAATCAGCAATGTAAAACTGGGAATGGTGGCTCATGCCTTTAATCCCAGCACTTGGGAAGCAGAGGCAGGAGGATCTCAGTGAGTTCAAGTCCAGCCTGGTCAGCTAGGACTGTTACTTGGGAAACCCTGTCTCAAAACACCTACATCCCCCAAAAAAAAAATTTTTAAAAGGATGAATAAATGAATTGCGACTCCCAAAAGGGTCATGACCTGCATGTTGAGAATTATTGCCCTAGACTAATCCTTGAAGAAGAAGGGAAAAGGGAGAAAGAACTCAAACCCAGTTCACAGATCCTCTGTCTGGAAAGCATGAAACACCACACCGTGACGGTCTAAGCATCCCCTGTCCATTCACCTATCCACTTGTGGCTACCTGGACTTGAGCTCTTGGATTTCCTGGCGGATGCGAGTGGTCTCCTCTCTGTACCGCCTCACCCGAAGCTCATCCTGTGCAATCTGCTGGCTCTGTTTCTGCAGTTTCTGGACCAAGTAGTCCCGGATGATGGACAAGGTAGCTGTGGAGTTATGGGCCAGGGTCTGTACCACTGCAATTTGAGGCCAGGAAGAAATATGATAATGAACCAGGCAACACCCACTAAACACCCACAAGTGCAGCAGCCTGTCCCTCACCCAGCCTGTCCTCCCCAGTACCTAAGAGAGGTGGCATGAGGTTCTTGCTCTCAATGTGCTTGAGGACAGCTGCCACGTATTCCTTGCAGTCTTCCTCCTTGCGGGCAAAGTAGCTGAGAGCCTGTTCCCACAGGGAGGGGTCCTGCTCCCCATGGCGCTCACACACAGCAATCACCTGCCGGTACTGCTCATGCTGCATGTGGTAATGCATGATCTGCTGGAATAGCTTCCCCTGCTCATAGAGGTAAAGGACCCCATCCTGGAAGTCGTGCATCTGGCACAGGACCAGCGCTTTATCAAACACATCACAGAATCGGCCACTCTTCAGCAGGGAGATGGCCTCTGCGTGAAGTTTCTCCTTGGCCTACAAGAGAAGTTGGTCATCAGAGGTCACAAGATTTTTCAGACAAGGCACATCTGTGTCTCTCAGTCCAATTTCCCATCAGTGAAGCCCATAGAGCCCAAGGTGAGGTGCCACTCTCAAAATCAGCTGTGGCTGACTTGTGGGTCCTGCCCTTTTGGCAAGCCTCTATCTCCAGAAATATTTACATTATGCTTCATAACAGTAGCAAAATTACTGTTATAAAGTAGCAATGAAAATAATTTTAAGTTGGGGGTCACTACAACACGAGGAACTATATTAAAGGGTCGTAGCATTAGGAAGGTTCAGAACCACTGTTCTAAATAAATAAACAAAAGGCAGCCACAAAGCTAGAGGACAGGCACAGAAAGAACTATCTTTTCTTTATTCACTCCTAGCGAAGGAACCCAGGGCCTCACACAGGCTAGACCAGTGAGCACCCCAGCTGTCTCTCCAGCACCTCCCATGGCTCTGGCCAGGTGTCACCTGTGGATCCTTCTCATGGGCCCAGTTCTGCAGCCGCAGCTCCAAGAGTGTGTCATAGATGCCCTGGGGTGAGTCTGGCTGCACTTCACTCATGTGCTCCAGGAAAGCTTTCAGCTCCCTTGGGTTGTTTGCAAAGATGGGGATGAACTCCTCAGAGTTGGCCTAGGATGGAGGAAAGAAAGAGGCAAGGTGGCTGGTAAGCAGGCCTCTAAGGTGATCCCTGCTACCCCAAACTGTTTTCCCAGGTCTCACCCGGAAGCCTGGAGCCTCCCGATCACCCCGGCCTTCCAGACTGGACCTATAGTCAGTACAGAGTCCTTTCAGCAGCTGCGTTGTCTGCTCTGGTATGTGGTGCATGAGGATCTTGCCATAGCGCTTCATGTTACTCTCTGCCTGCTCAAAAGGCAGCTTCCCGATATACTGAAGGGCTTCCTGATAGTTCTGTGGAGAGATAAAGGCACCCAGAAGGATGCATCTTTAGCATCCCAGTATGTCCTGAAAGCAGCACACTGCCCAAAGCAAGAACCACACCCACCTTAATATCCTCTAGCTGGATCTTCAAGTACCACTCATGATGTGCGTGGTTCTCTGCCAGATAGAGGGCATGGGAGTAGTAGCCAGCCTGCCTGAGGACCTTGATGGCTGTCTCCACATCAAAGTGGACTTCACTTTCACTCTTTGTCTGTCAACAAGACATTAAATAAGATCATTTGCACAAAAGTAGCTGGAGAAGGGAGAACAAACAGTCGTCTTTAAGGCATGTTACTAAAGAGCAATTACATCTTGACTCTAAAAACATGCCAGCGTGCAGCCCCATCACATCAAAGAATCACAACTACCGACCAGGAAGGCCTGCCCCGCCTCCCCCACCCATCTGTCCATCTGGCTGGCAGGGAGAGGAAAGAACTTGCATGTTGGTGCAAGAAAAAGCTGGGTGGGAGGTGGTGAAATAGAGACTAAAATTCAAGATGGTCCAAGGTATCCTGCAGGATGTAAATGCAGTTTAATCAGAGTACCATTTTATTTTTTTGGTCAAATGATTTTAATTATAGGAATGCATAATTTTTTAAATATGCAAATAAAGTTTTAAAACCTGAAAAAAATAAAAAATAAAAACTAGCCAGCCTCTGGCAATTTCTGCTTAAAAACCCAAGGCTTTCCTTTGCCTCTATCATTAGGAAGACACTTCTAGGGCTAGAGAGATGGCTCAGTGGTTAAGAGCACTGGCTGTTCTTCCAGAGGACACAGGTTCAATTTCCAGCACCCACATGGCAGCTCACAGCTGTCTATAACTATAATTCCACCAACACACATGAAGTAAAATTAAATCTTTTTTATCTTTTGGTTTTTCAAGACAGGGCTTCTCTGTATTGTTTTGGAGCCTGTCCTGGAACTAGCTCTGTAGACCAGGCTGGCCTTGAACTCAGAGATCCGCCTGCCTCTGCCTCTGCCTCTGCCTCTGCCTCTGCCTCTGCCTCTGCCTCTGCCTCTGCCTCTGCCTACCGAGTGCTGGGACTAAAGGCGTAAGCCACCAATGCCTGGCAGTGAAATTAAATCTAAAAAGAAAGAAAGGCATTTCTAGGGACTGAGGGCTTTTTCAATGGCACTTCCTGGGCTGCAGCATCATAGAATATTGTAGACAGCTGGCAGGAACAGCTACTCCTTTCCTGTTAGTAGAGTAGGGGACACTGGCTCCCAGATAAAGCTGACCCGTCTTCCCGTGTCCTGTACAAGACCATTGAATCCTGGTAAGCCACTCTAGGATCAGTGAGGCTTACTAGGAACCATCCCATTCAACACCACCCTTCACCTTGATGAATTCCTCTAACTTTGAGCTGTCCTTAAGCTTGGTATAGCAGTTCAGAAGCAGCGTAGTATGATCAGCATTAGCCAGAGACTGCCGATGCAAGGTCTGTAGGTATGCAGTCAAGTTGTGGATACGCTGGGCATCCAGAAACTTACGGATCACATAGGATGGCTCCAACCTTCCAATGGTTCTAGGGAAACATCAGTATCATCGGGGTTAGAGTCCTTTGTCAAGTCTGCTGCACAGGGATCACTGTAGACCATGTTAGTGGGTCTTGGGTAGCTCACTTCTAACAAAGTCAAGGTGGTTATCAGTGATACTAGACTATAAACCACATTGTGTGAGGCTCCACAACACTGGTTCTTTTGTTGTTTTTGAGGCAGTATCTCACTCTGTAGTCATGGCTGGTTTGGGAAACTGATATCTGTACTAGGTTGGCGTTGAATTTAGGGCAGTCCTCCTGCCACTCTTTTCCTAAGTGCTGAAATTATAGACAAGTGCCATCACAATCAGCCTAGTATACTGGCTGCTCTTTTTTATGAGCTACTTCACAAACCTGCATGCTATTCTTACTGCCAAAGTAAGCATGAACACAGGGTTGGGTGGGTTTTGCTTTTTTTTTTTTTTTTTGTTGTTGTTGTTTTTGTTTTTGTTTTTTTTTTGAGATAGGGTCTCTTGGAACTTTCTATGTAGACCAGGCTATCCTTGAACTCACAGAGATCCAGCTGCCTCTGTTTCCCAAGTACTAGGATTAAAGGCTTGTGCCACTATGCCTGCTCTTTCGTTTTAAGATAGGTTCAGTGTGTAGCACAAGTCTAGTCTTGGAGCAACCAATCCTTCTGCTTCAGACCTGGGACTACAGAAACGTATTGCCATGGTCAGTTATCCTCTCATTGGCAGCACCACAGTTTCCATAGTAAATGTGAACAGCTCCAAGTGAACTTCAACAGCCTGTTACTGCCTTTGCTTCCAGCATGGGTTTCAGCAATCTAGCCTGCCTGTTTGTATCCAGAGCTACATCCCATGGTCCATGCAAACTAACCGGATATACTGCTGAACAGCTCCATCATGGTTGCCCTTGCTATAGAGATGGTCTCCATACTGCATGAAAATTTGAGCCAGCCCGTCACTGTCCAGATGCTGACTCTTAGCCAAGTTAATTGCCATCTCAAATAGATTCTTCTTAAATAGCATCTAGAAGAGAGATTAGAACATTGGTAGAAACAGTCTTGAGAGTATACCCTCCCAAAGCATAAGCATAACAGACATAGCAGATAGTCCTGGAGTTACAATCTGCCTACAGTCTAGAGAAAAACCTCAAGGTAACCCCAAGACCAATACCAACATCACCTCACTTCATACAAGCCTCTGTAAACAAGGAGGGTTGGCTCAGGTTCCCAGACATTACTTCCCTCCAAAGCCACAGCCTAGGCCATTTATTTGTAATCCTTTTCTAAGGAAACTGAGTAAGATTATGACTCAAAGAAAAGAAAGTCACTGGGCCCAGGTGACCTAAGAAATCCATTCCTACAGCTACTTCTAGAAGCTTGTGCCAACTCTGAGAACCTGGTGGCCTTGCCTCCAGTTTGGTCTGTGTGTCCTTCTCCTGCAATGCGTGGACCCGCCCATCCCGCGTCAGCACGTACAGGGAGCCCCACTCAGCGAGCACATCCACTACATCCTCAAAAATGGCGCTGTAGGCTATGAACTTGTTGCACAAGTCATAGATGTTGAGAATTTGCTTGTCAGAACTCTGTGAGTCCCTGTTGGTAAATTCTGACCTGTACAGGAAAGAAAAGCACCCACTATTTTAGACCACTTCTGTCTCTGTTCCCTTATGGTTCCTTCCCATGACAAGTTTGGTGCTGTCCCATTCCAGTTAGAACAAATCACCTCATTGGCCCCTCCAGCAGCTCATCTCATACATGCAGAATTGTGCTGTCAGCTATGGAAAAGAACATAATCCTGGTCTTACCCTTTAGTATTCTATCATTGATCTTAGCCAACAGAGTAGAAAATTAAACATTCAGATGTCTACTCAACAAAAAATCGCCCACTGCCTGCTATGTTACACAATGTACTTGGTGTTGAATGAAAACAATCCAGTAGGGGCCAGGAGAGGGCCCTGTTGATAAAATGCTTGCTTTGCAGCACGAGGAACTCAGTTCAATCCTTAGATTCCCAAATTAAAAAAAAGAAAAAAGAAAAAGTACAGAGGTTGGAGAGATAACTCACAGCTAAGAGCACTTACTGCTCTTTCAGAGGACCCCAGTTCAGCTCCCAGCACCCATACCAGGTGGCTCACAACCTAGCTCCAAGGGACTAGATGCCTCTGACCTCCATGAACATTTGTACATGTATGCACAAAATCCATACAAACCCAGTATATACACATAATTAGAGATTAAAAAACTTAAATCAACAGGTACAGTACAGTGGCACACACTTGTGCTGGAAAGGTACATAGAGGCAGATCCTGGGGCCTCACTGGTTGCCAACCTATACCTACTGTTCTTGGTGAGCTCCAGGCAAGCCAAAGATTGTCTCCAAAATAAGCAAATGACAACACCCAAGGTTGTCCTCTGGCCTCCACACACATACATGCATCTGCACACACATAAGCATATTCATACATACATACATACACACACACACACACACACACACACACACACACACACACGCACACGCACAAAAAAAAAAAAACCCAAGCGGAAGCACATTCACCATGCAAAAGACCCACTATTCACTTTTAGTTCTCTAGAAAATGACAACAAAGACAACAAAAACCCCAAACAAGAAAACCCATGCCATGCACTTCCTGGCACTTTGCAGTTCCTGTCACTCAATCGTTTCTAGCTCTACCTAACGTAATTTAACCAAAGAGCAAAAAAATCCAATCCTAAGCCAGATTCCCTGAAGCATTATCATTTACACAGTATTTTCACAGCAAATGTCTGGAATAAAACCATATTTTTCAGCAAAAATAGTTAACTGAATCTAGGTGGAAGGTCAAAATGCAAATGACAGACTGGCTGGATCCAGGCAGTAGGGTTTTAAAAATATAGTAGTTCTGAGGCACAAGTCCAGTCCTCTCTTTGCCCCTTTCCCTGGAGTCTTACTTGGGAGAAACCTTCCGGTCTCTGGAGACAATGACAAGGTAGCCTCTGAACCAGTGGGTGATGAGCTTATGGCCCTCAAAGGCAAAGCAGGGCCCTCGTTCATCTGGCTGGTAAAGGTAAACACACTCATCTCCGGCAACAATGAACTGCAGGTCCTGAGAAGGGTCACTCAGAGCTGAGCAACGCAGGCCACAACCATGGGTGTCCAACTCCACACGGGGGTAGTCTTTTCCAGAAACTATATAGGACTGCCAAAGGGAAGAAAAGTTAGCAGCTCCTTTTCTTTGCTTTTTTTCAAGACAATGTTTTTCATTGTAGTTGTGGCTGTCCTGGAACTTGCTTTGTAGACCACACTGGCCACAAAGAGATCCACCTGCCTCAGCCTCCTGAGGGCTGGAACTAAAGGTTTGCACCATCATATCCAGCTATAACATTCATTCTACCTAGATGTTCTCGCATTTTCTCCGATTAGCATTCTATTTCCCCTCATAAACTTGCCTTCTCCAATCACCATCACCTAGCTACTACATGAATGTATTGTGGTGCCATATTCTCTTTATCACTAGAGTTCTGTGAGCTAAAGAAACACAATGACTCTTTGCTGTTTTACCAAGTGTATTCCTCATTTGGGGAGGCAGTTCAGTCACTGTGAGCCCAGTTAACATGGGGCTCTGGGGTTGATCCTTGGTACAGACATTTTCCAAAGGCAGTTCACAACTGCCAGTTACTGCAGCTGGCCTCTGAAGGCAAATGCACACATACAGCCTACACTTAGGAACATATACGTAAATACAAATCTGGAGAGAAATTTTTTGCATTAGGAATGTAATGGAACATCAGAAACCAGAACGGTGAAGATATTTCTCTAACTGTGCTTAACAGTGGAGAATCAAGCTCTTCTACTACAAGCACAGAGTTCTTTTCCTAAGTCTACCTCTTCTGTTTTCCTACATGAAGAAATAAAATATTAAATTGGGCAAAAGATTGAAGGCTCTATGATAAAAAATTTAAGATTCCCGCCTCTCCTGTTAGTTCCTTACCCTACATCCCTGAGCACGGGAGAGACTATTGTTGACTCCCGAGTGTTATCTTAATCATACCTGAACATTTTCAGTTGTCACAACAAACAAGTGAGTGGTCTTTCCTGCTTGGCGAAAGGCCAGTCCAGTGACAGGATAGTTGCCCTTGTGCAAAATCTGGGTCTTGCTATGGCGGTCCCGGGTGATATCTCCCTTGTTCAGAGTAACACTGCCATCTGTGAAACCTGAAGGCCACAAAACAGTGTTTCAGGGTGGATGAAAAGAAACAGGAGTGGAAACAGAGGAAAGGCCACCAGAGGCACTCAGGAGAAATGACATGCTTTTTCCTGTGTCCACAATTACACTAATGGTAGCATAGTAACCTCCATATCTGTATTCACTGACTCATTCTCTCTCTCTCTCTTTTATTTATTTATTTTTTTTTGGGGGGGGGTCAAGACAAGGTTTCTCTGTGTAGCCCTGAGTGTCCTGGAACTCCTTCTGTAGACCAGGCCAGCCTCCAACTCAAGAGATCCGCCTGCCTCTGTCTCCCAGTGCTGGGATTAAAGGCGAGCACCACCACCCATTCACTGATTCATTTTCAAAGAACAAAACTAAATATTTTCCCATTATAAATTTTAAATAAATCTACAAGGCCTTGGATCAGTGCCACGAGAACACCAAGAATGAACTGCAAAAACTACTTCAATGAAAATGTACTTGAAATTTCTAAATGGAGTTCTCAAAAAATGACAGGAAAAAAAAAAAAATCTAGGAATATTGGTTCCCGTTTCTGCTGCTTACCAATGGCCATGAAGTTGAGATTTTCATGAACTGTCAAACAAGACACAACAGTTGGTTCCGTTCCTGGGATGGCAGGGAAGATCCGAGTGCACAATGGGTTGCCACCATCTCTCTTTTCCAGGTTCCAGATCTTAACCTGGGGACAAGACCACAGATACGTAAGTGTTAGCTTCCCTCCAACCAAAACACAGTCCTAGGCTTCTGGAGCTTTCTTTTCTGGGACTTACCAAGGGGTTAATACCTTCCTCATCCTCCCCAACTGATGCCAGGATATTGTGCTGCTTTAGCTGATAAAGATGTGTCACACGTAGTTTGTAGGCCTGGAAGCCCGTAAGCTGTAGGGAACGTGGCAAGAACCAGATCTGGCCTTCCATATGTGCAGGGTAGTCAAGAAGCTTTCTTTCTAAGGAGTGACAGGCCCACCCCACCCTCTTATCTGTGGCTTCATTTTCTATGCTTTAAATCATCTGCAGACAACTCTAAAAGTATTTATTTTTCTTTTTCTTTGGCTTTTTGAGACAGGGTTCTCTGTGGCTTTGGAGCCTGTCCTGAAACTAACAGAGATACACCTGCCTCTGCCTCCTGAGTGCTGGGATTAAAGGTGTACACCACCAACCGTTGGCCTCTGAATATTTCTATAGTAGATGAAGAATTAAAATATTTTATGAGAAAAAAAAAAGTTAGTAACTGAAAAAGAAATGCCAGGCAGTGATGGGGCACACCTTAAATCCCAGCACTGGGGAGGCAGAGGCAGGCACATCTCTGAGTTAGAAGCCAGCCTGATCTACACAGTGAGTTCCAGGACAGCCAAAGCTAGACAGAGAAACCCTGTCTCAAAAATCCAAAGACAAAAAAGAGAGAGAGACAGAGACAGAGAGAAAGAATTAAACACACTGAGACACATACGTTTAAGAGAAATCATATTCATATAACTCCAAATTATAGGATACTATAACAACTGTTCTGTTTTAGTATTACCATTTCTAATCTCTTATGGAGCTTAAGTTAGAAATTAAAGGTATGGTCAATGTGTTTTCACTGATTTAACTTCCTGTCAGCTATGGAATCAGAAAGAAAAATTGATATAGTACAGCGTACCATGTTGCTATTTACACTGATAGACTAGGAATGTTAAAGCATTTTTTTTTGGTGTATAGTACTTTCTATTTATGATGTAATCGCCTAGATGTAACCCATCGTAAGTTGAGGATCATCTCTATAGGAAAAAGTAGCACCCATGTCGTTTGTTACTACCTATGGCTTCAGACATCACCAGAGGGCTGACTGTTCTCACAACACCAGAATCCAGGTATCAACGAACATGCACATAATCTCTTTAAAAACTCCAAGGGATTTCCCCATGTATCTTGTGACCAAAGCAAACAAACTCCTTGTCTCAAACTTGCATCTGCTTGGGTGCGGACTGATCTTAACCTTGTCAAATTGGCATTAACAACCTTTTACATAAAAGCAAACTGAAGCCAAGAGTTAAATGACTTGCCCAGGACTGCTCAACTGACAAGTCAGTAAATGGACTTCCTTCTTTCTCCCATCAGACCACAGAGGAGGTCTGGGCTCGCATCTAATTGCGAGTGCGCAAAGCACCACTGACAGATTCTATTCCAGCTGGAGGAATCTCTTCGGGCTTCCGTGGAGGAAAGGGACAGCTCCACAAGAAGGATATCTCCAAAGACCAGGCTCCCGCGGCCAGAGTCGCAGACAGTGATGCCCGGAGGGAGGCAAAGGAACTTGGAAGCAGCGGATCCAGACGCCGGCGCGGCTCCGGGAGCGGCCCCATCATTACCCAGCGGCTCCTTCACCAGCTCCTTCTCGAAGAAGACGAAGCGCCGCCACTGAAGGTAGGCCGCCATCTTAGCCCAGGGACCCCGCCTCCGGAAGCAACATCACGTGAACTGCACAAGCGAGTCATGTGAGAGGCATCCTTCGCGAGCATGCGCGCAAGGCGCCCTTGCGTAGGCGGTGCCTGCTTTGCAAAGCCCTGGGGGTGGAGCTTGCGGGCAGCTCCGTAATTCTTAGGTCATGTTATGACTTCGAGCCTCCTTCAGCTCTGCAATTTTCCCTTTCAGACCTGTGGTGGACCTCTTCGAGGCCAGCATGCCCTCCTCCACAGCGATACTGTGTCTCAAAACTAAAAACTCAGTCAGCTCTGTTCGGTGTCATGTTTTGGGGAGCTATCTAATGCTTCAGCTTTTTAAACGCCACTACTTCAAAAGCGGTTAAAAAATAGCCTGATCAAATTCAATTGTGTGTGTGTATATATATATATATATATATATATATATATATATATATATATATATATATATATAAAATGGAGGGAGCTGGAGAGATGTTCAGTGGATAACAGCACTGGCTGCTCTTCCAGAAGACCCAGGTTCACGCAGACTGATATGTAAGCAAAACATAAATTCACATAAAACGAAAAAAATAAAATAAATATCTTTACAAATGGAACTATTCCATCAATAGGCAACAAGACAGGCAGTATGTAGTTTCTGTGCAGGTCTCTTTAGTAAATACTTTCCTGTATACCAATGAGAAATCTTATTCCAACAAAGCAAGTTTCAGGTTTGGTTGTTGTTTTGTTTTGTGGAGGAGTGGACAAATCAGTAAAATAGACACTGATAGCTCTTGAAGGATTTTGTGAATTTTATCTTGCTGTGCCTAGGTGGGATACACTTTTAATGTGTCAGAGATATTTTAGGTCATAAATGAAAGCAGGTATACAAAACCAATTTTTCAACTGATGAAAAGGAGAAATAAAAATTTGTGTCTGCCGTTGGCACACTTTGAGCCAGCCTTGTGTTGTGTATTCAGTTTTGTGCATCTATCAAAGTGTGTAGCTCTGGTACACTCAAAGCATATTGAGATGGGAGTACTGATGAAATGTATACTCCTAAGACACTGTTAGCCTTTTCACCTTTTCTTTAGAGGCAACGTGTGGGACAGGGGACAGTAGCAAAGACCAGGGAGTGGCAGCTCTGAGAGCAGAGTGAGTTTTTATTTATTTGGTTTTTTGAAACAGGATTTCTCTGTAGCTTTGGAGGCTGTCCTGGAACTCACTCTGTAGACCAAGCTGGCCTCGAACTCAGAGATCCTGCCTGCTTCTTCCTCCCAAGGCTAGGACTAAAGGCGTGCACCACCATCCTGTGAGAGCAGACTGATTTAATAAGTGGAAAGTCAAAGTATTCCTTAGCTGTTCTAGCAATGCTGACTAACGAAGCTCTGTGTAGAGACAGCCCTGTGTCTTGTTTGTGTCCCAGAGAGAGGCATGAGGAGTTTGTGTAAAAAAAAAAAAAAAAAAAAAAAAAAAAAGGCATTGTAAGGATGTGACCATGTCAACTGTGGCATCCTGTTCACCAGGATGGATTTAATGTGGCTGTCTAGGCAGACGTCCCTTCTCTCATCACTGCATGTGTGGCCCTCTTGTGGCATGTTCAGTTGAAGGCTCTGACCTTCCAGGACAGAGGAGGACAATGTCTCGGTTCAAGCGTAAGAGTAGCTGAGCTCCTTAGAACCTCCAAACGTGTTCTCAAGAGTTTTGTGTGGGGGTGGGGGGTGGGGGGGCGGTGCTGGTGTTCATGCCTATAATCCCAGCACTGGGAGGAGGCAGAGGCAAGTGAGGCAGGTGAATCTCTGAGTTCCAGTACATCCTGGTCTACAGATCAAGTTCCAGAACAACAAGTACTACACAGAGAAACCCTGACTTGGGAAAAAAAAAAAAAAAAAAAGTCCATGACTCTAGCATTTGCTAGGCTGATACAGGAAGGTCACAGGAACTTTTTGGCTTTTCCAGGCAGGGTTTCTCTGTAACTTTGGAGCCTGTCCTGCTCTGTAGACAGGCTGATTTCGAACTCACAGAGATCTGCCTGCCTCTGCCTCCTGAGTGCTGAGATAAAAGGCACGGATTCACCACCATCACCCAGCTAGCCCCTAATTAAAAAAAGAAAAAGAAAAAAGAAAAAAATTAGCAGGGTGATGGTGGCACATGCCTTTAATTTTGCTATTGTTATGAACCAGTATGGTGACATATGCCTTCAATTCCAGCACTTCTGAGACAGAGGTTGGTAGACATCAAGGCCAGTCTAGTCTACAAAATGAATTCCAGGACAGCCAATATTCACAGAGTTATCCTGTCTCAAAAAACTTTTTTTTTTAGGTTAGGGTTTTATCATTTAGTGCAAACTGGCCTCAGACTCACTGTGTAGCCCTCGGGAGTCAGAGGCAGGTGACCTCTGAGTTCAAGGCCAGCCTGGTCTGCAAAGCAAGTTCCAAGACAGGGCCCTTACCCAGAGAAATCCTGTCTGAGGAAGAGGGGAGGGGTTAATATATAACTTCAGCATGTGGGAATATCAGGAAATGTCCATGAGTAAAGCTGTGAGAGTTTGGGAGAAAACTCAAAAAACAAAACAAACAAACAAACAAAAATCCAAGAGTCTAGTAACCTCTGTTACTCTAAAACTTGAGTTCGGGAATTCTGTTGCCCGTCTGCTAGCCAATGAAAAGTAGCAGTTTGGTTTAAGGGCGGAGTTTTGATTGGAAAGGCGGAGCCGAGGGACGCGCGGACTTTTTAAAACTTGGAAGGAGCAAGGCTAGTGACCTGTTTAGCGTTTTCCGTTCTCCGCCTCTCTTACTACTGCACGGATTTTGCTTGATGACAAACGGTAAAGTAATCCTTTGACTCCCTTCATCATCTGGCGCCCATCAGGACAGCGGTGGGGCTGTCCGCCGGCGCACTCCTGCCCCGAGGCCTCCCCCGCGCTCTCCGAGCACCAGCCCCTCGTCCCCGGAGCTCCGTGCGCTCCCGCCCTGCACCCCGGAGCTTCCAGCATGCACCCCGGCACTCCCTGGTCTCGCTCGGTTCTGCAACGCGCATTTGCGCGGAGCCGGTCCGCCCGACTCAAGAGGCCCAGGCCTCTCGCCTGCATCTAGGGCGGGAAAAACCGGCTCGAGTTCACGAGTGCTCGGGGCCGGGAGGAAGGTAGCGCTCGCAGCTGAACTCCCCACCGCGCGGGAGGTATTCCGTGGTTGCATTAGTCTCGGCAGGAGGTCCCGCGCGTGGCCCCACCCGGCCCACTGCGGCTTGTGGCGCCCGCGTTCATAGTCTCCGAGCTGCCTCCCGCCGCCGTAGGAGCAGCGCCTGCCGACCAGCGGCACGAGACCCCTGGCCCCTCGGGCAGCGGCGACAGCGTGCAGGCCTGTGCCTGAATGGCGGCCTCAGTGGGCCCGCCCAGCAGTGACTGCGGCCGCTTATATGCAGCCCCACTCCGAGCTGCCTACAGGCTCGGCTCCGGCCAAGTGTAGCAGCGGCACACCCTGCACTCAGCCTGAGGCAAACCAAAATTGGTCCTTGTAGTTTCAATTCTGCTTAGAACACAGGTCAGTCAAACACAGGACCACGAAGCCAGAGTTCGGCTAGGACCTGCCTTGGCGCCCCAGCTGCGACATCTGCTGGCCAAACACCTTTACTACAGCATACAATCTTGTGCCTGCTGGTTCATCGAGATTGATAACTTTAAATTTTAGACTGATTAATAAATAATTTTTAAAAATGTCCACGTCAATGGCGGGTAACATCACTTTGCACGCAAGTAGACATCTCATTTCTGCTATTGATGGAATGCTAAGAGAGATATCTAGCTGTGATGTGTATATTTTTAGTTATAATTGTTATTAGTTTGGTAATTTATATCCTATACTTTAGAAAGTGGTTTGATAACAGTGCTAAAAATGAGAGTCTGACTAAGATGGTACTGATTTTGCATTATGGCAATGAGAAGTTGGCTAATAAACTATCCGCAATTGAAAAAGGTTATGACAAATTATTAGAAAGAGCTCTGAATTTATTATTCAGAGCTCTGAATTTATTATCTGTGGAACAGATAATAAAGAAGACAAGGCAGACTTGAGAGACAAATTAAAAACTTTAGAGCATACATGAATGAGGAAAACAAGAAACTTACTGATTTAATGAAGGCTTTAGAAGCACTCACTATTAAAAAGGTTCAGATATTACAGGAAGCAACTACTAATAGATTTCGAGCCTTAGAAGAACCCAGTTAAGGTTTTTTATGGTGTTCATTCTGCATGTGTGAGGCAGTTAGTTGTTAAATATGTGGTCTTCTAGCAATGGTATGATGGAGATGTCATTCTGTAAATATGCTTCTCTTATTGGTTAATGAATAAAGCACTGTTGGCAAGATAGGTGGGACTAGGTAACAAGGAGGATTCTGAGAGATGTAGTAGTGGAGAGTCAAGATGTAGAGACTTGAGAGGAAGAGGTTTGGACCCTCTTTCCAGTAAGATAAGACCACGTGGAAACACATTAATAGGAAATGGATTAATATTTAAGACAGAGCTAACCAATAAGAAACACTAGTTGTTGGGAACTGAGGCTGGGTCTGTGATCAGATATGGAATGAACCTTGGCTGAACTCTGGCTGTTTCTCTTAGCTGTACATTTAGAGCCTTCAGTTATACCATAAAGGTTTGATGATTTAGTAACTAGCCTTATTTAATAAGATCAGCCTAGCGTATAACCACTAGCCCCATTATTATAGTACCATTTCTTGTTTGATCTTTCCACCTTGCCAATATCCATTCTTTGTGATTTTTCTATATTCTGCTTGCAAGAACACCTGGTCCTCAACTATTCTTCTTACCTCCCCTATATCCTGCTCTGCCGGCCTGTATAACTCCAGGTAGAAAAATAAAATTTGCCACTTGATCAGAATTCTGTCTTGTCAATCTCTGTGTCTCTTGTCCCCATCCCCATCCCTTGGGTCTTTGGATTCTAGGTTGAAGTCTCAAGGGTTGAGGCAACCAGTAACAGGCCAACAGCTTTACATCTAATACAATGTCTCTGTGTGTTATTTGGGGCTGACTCTACTCTGGGACCAGGCTGGCAGGAAAAACAACTCGCAACAATGGTATCAATACGTATGACTGGAATCATTTAGTCTCAGCAGGCTGGGAAGTGGTGGTGTGTGCCTTTGATCTCAGCGCTTAGGAGGCAAAGGCAGGCAGATCTGAGTTCTAGGCCAACCTTGTCTACAGAGGGAGTTCCAGGACAGGCTCTGAAGCTTCACAGAGAACCCCTGTCTCAAAACACAAACAATTAGTTTCAGCAGTATTAGAATATGTTCATCAGTTACAATGAAAATTATTGGATAAAAAGAAGCTAAGACTCTTAAAAAACAAGGTAAGCCTAGATATTTTGAGGCTCCCAAGATTAAATATTTGTTATGCTGATGTGGATTAGTCAAGCTACATTTGATAATCACATTTTGTTCCTATGCCATACAACAGCCTTAAATGCTTGGGACAAGATTTTTTGCCTATGTATTTTAATAATTTGTTGACCTCGGAATGGAAATAAGCATATATGTTACGCTGGGGAAATTGTTTTGATTTTATTTCCAAGGGGAAAAAAACTATGGATACCATCAAAATTAATACAAATTCTATTTGAATAGGAGACCTCCTGTTAGAAGAGCTGATAATTCATTTACCTGCATGGCAATTCAACTTGTTGAAAAACTCACAAAATTAGGTTCCGGGCAGGGTTCTGTTTTGTCTTTCCAGGAAAACCATCCACCTTGAGGAATTTAAAGACTTTTGGACAAATAAGTATCTGAAAAAGGGAGAGCAATCCAGAAATGCCAAGAAGAGGAATAAGTTGGCCTAATGGTATAATATACTTTAAACAGGGTATATCTTTCGAAATGTTTGGTTTTGCTGGTCTCTACAGTCATATTAATAGGTGGCCTTTATGTAGTTGTAACTCAAAAACTAAAGCTGGCTTTGGAGGTGGGGTGTGGCTCTCTCCTCTAAATCCAATCTGGTTTCTGTCTCATCAGAAGAGCCACCTGGTATGGGACAGAAGAAAATCAAAAAACTCTAGGGACTATTGTTGTGTTCCCAAAATTCTATTTCTCCTTATACTTATACTCTTTAGATATAGTGCTATCTTAAAATTTAATCTCTCCATTTTGATAATAATAATCAAGTTTTTCACAGTGAACAATAAATTCTAAGAGTGATCTCTTGAAGTCTCCAGAAGGAAGATAGGGCCCCACAACAATTCTATCTGATTC
>JANBXA010000740.1:32875000-32885000 GCA_030556225.1 Cricetiscus sungorus | reverse complement strand
GGGAAGTGGAGCAGAGAGAAAGCGTAGAGGGGAGGGAGGGAGCTGGCAGGCTTTACAGGTACCAGTGGGGTAAGAGAGCAATTTGTTAGATCTGCACTGTTGGGGGTTGATGAAATTCCCACCTGGTTCTGCCTTGTGCTGAGGAGCTGGATCAGGCTGGGTCTGGGGTCAAGCTGCTTTCTGGCTACTTCCAGATCTCCCTGCCACTGCTCTGGGGAAGCTGGAGACCTGTTTTGGGCTATTCACGTCTGGAACCCTGACTTTGCCAGGCTGTCTTTCCCAGGATGGGCTCCACAGCATCTCACCCCCTCTGTGACAAATGTGACTTGCTACAGCAAGTGCTTTAAGCAAACTCATCTCATTGGTCCTCTCACTAATGTCATGACGCTGACATTAACATGGCCATTTTCCAGACCAGGAAACTGAGGCTCACAGGAAATTAGCTAGAAAAGTGAAGCATCTGAATTTGACCTCAGCAGTTTTACTCCAGAGTTCCACAAGACTGCATCAGGCCTCAGGTGGGAGCCAGCAGTGCAATTTGCTGAGACATGTCTCATGACCTGTGATGGGTGTATATCATCCACATATTATGTCTCACCAACAAGAAGAATAAGTGAAGCCAGGGAAGATTTCCTTTTCCCAAAATGTGGGGTAACCTAGGAGGTGGATGGGAGGGATTTCAGTTACATTGTAACTCAGGCTGGCCTATATTCATCTGTATCCCTTTAAATCTACCGCCATCTTGGAATGGAAATACATCCAGTGAAGTCCATAGTTAAGCTCTTTAGATTTGCAAAGGCATACAAAGAGATTAAAAGCACTTTCCATTTTCCTCCAAATCTTATTTTTTTCTAAACGTTTTCTCCACACCGTAGTACAGTTTTACCCTAAGGGAACCCTCTAGCTCTGGAAAGCCTGGTTCATCCTTACCTCCTAAGGATCTGGGCCCAAAGGGCCAGTCTCCCAAGGTCAGGCCCAACCTGTGGAAGGTCCCTGAGGAGGGCAGCCTGGATGCCCTTCAGGTGCCCATCTGGGTGCCCAGCAGCCCTGTTCCTGCAACTACTCCAGGACCGAATCCAAGGCTGTCCTTGATGCGCAGTTGAGGCTGTTTCCTAGCTACCAGGTTGGACTGAGAAAGCTGAGACCAGCCGCCCTGGGCTGGAGTGGAGTCACGGAGCAGCAGGCCCTGACTTGGCAGCCCTTGTGAGAAGCATATGGGACCGAACAGATGGGCCAGGCACAGGCGCCCCAAGCTAGAACCATAAAGGCAAGAGCAGAGCTGGGGAGGGAACTGAGAGAAAAGCAGGGACAGGTCTGGAACTGGCTCACAGAGACAGCTGGGATGGGCTTGGGATGGGCTTAACACTATCATGGACTGACAAAGGGACACAGCTTCTGTGCTGCCCAACAGCTGGTCTGGAAGGCTTCTCTCCTGGGACACACACCTTCTAGAAAGCAGTAGAAACCCTGAAGGTCTCCCAAGTGGATCTAGGAACAGCCAGTAGATGCTACTTAAGGCAACCTCAGTAGCAAGAGATCTGTTTCTGAGTCCTCTGCTCCGTAGACTGATAAAGATAGCTCTCCCTTTCCATGATCTCCCTCACCCCACGTGCGTGCACGCACGCACGCACACACACACACACACACACACACACACACACACACACACCTCCAAAAGAAGTGTCTATTTGTCTGCAAAAACTGGTTTTTTTCAACCCAATTCTAAAGGCACATGATCACTTGAGACAAAGGGCCCATTTGGTTGTCTCACTGCATTCTTATCTGCAGGGCTGTTTCAGATGAATAGCTCTGCATCCTACAAAAGGTGACAAGTGAGTATCAGGAGCTTATGGCAAGGGAGGCTTAGGCTGAGCATGCCTCATGGGCAGGGGTTGACACCCTGAGGAGCACCGGAAGGCTTGTCCCTCAGGGGAGCCTTCAGTGCCACAGCTGCTCATGAAGAAGGACTGTCCCAGGAAAGAGCCTGTCCCATCCAGAAGAGCCAGCCTATGAAATAGAGAACCTATCACCTTTCCACAGGGGACAAAAGCTGGGTGGAAGCCCTGGGAAGATCATGGGGGACACTTTTGTCACAATTAGAGCTATCTTTAGTAGAATGTAGTCTTTGGTAGGTAGCTCCTGTCAGTGTGTGTGCTTCAGCCAAGGCTGAACGGACACCTGGTAGGATATTGGAGAACTCAGTTGGCCACTAGATCCAGGTGAGGTGAAGACCCCTACCAGCCCTGAGGACCTAGGACTTTATGAAGACGTTCACTGAAGAATTCACAAGTCCTATTCAAGCCACTCAATTCTGGGCAACTGTTCTTCGTAAATGAGACATCCTCCGGAAAGGGTGTTGTAGGGTCAGAGGGAGCACGGGAGAAAGGCTGGGGAGGGGACAGAGAGGAGGGCATGAGAGAGAGATGGAGAAAGGAAAAAGAGATAGGAGACAGACGCTCAGGTCTGCTTTATTACGAGTCTTCAGTGTCCTACCTGGCCACAGACAGACTGTTCTTCAACAAGTGATAGCAAGCCCTGGCCCTGCCGACCCTTCCCTCCACCCGGAGTGTGGCAAGAGCCATTCCCTTTCGAGCAGCTCAGAAGCCTCCCTCCACCATGTGGCCTGGAAAGCAGGACTGTTCTGGGTCACAGGGCTGCCGTTTGCTGGGCAGCCAGCCTGTGTGAGCCTGTGTGCTATGGGTTGTTGGGTTTTTTTTTTGTTTTTGTTTTTGTTTTTTGGTTTTCTTTTTTTCTAAATGGCTTAATCTGCCAGTGTTTGTGGAGCGTCCTCGGAATCAAAGTGTCTTTGGCGTAATTATTGTTAATTGCACAGACTATTCTATAAACTCATCCAATTAAGAGAAAGTTATTAACTTTATAAAATATCTCAGGCATCCCACAGTGCCGTGTGTAGATGAAATAACAGTTTGAGAGGCAGTCAGCATGAAATATCATGCAAATGATGAAGCTTATTTACTTCTTTTTAAAAATATTACAACATCGACACTGCTGGGGTAGGTTTCCTCTCGGCTGTCCAGAAACACGGGAGCCATTGACCAAGCATGGAGCACACCCCTCCCAGTCCAGTGTCCTCAGAACAGGCCCAGGTATGACTTTGGTTGAGGTATTGAAGGAGCTCAGATGGTCTCAACTCCTAGGGACTATCTAGAGCCTCAGATCTACTCTTGATGTGCTGTGTGACCTTTTACTACCTGCCTAACCTCTCTGGGCTTCCTCCAAAATAAGAATACTAAGCTCCTAGCATTATTGTAATGAAGTGATGGGGTGGTAGCTAAGTCTATAAAATGCTTGTCTTGCAAGCGTGAGGACCTGGGTTTGATCCTCAGAACCCACATTTAACAGCAAAAGTTATACACATTCTGGCACATGTTTGGAACCCAGCACAGGAGAGACAGAGCAGGTGGATCCCTGGGGTTTGTTGTTCAGTGAGAGTCTCTGTCTTAAAAAAAAAAAAAAGTGGACAATACCTAAGAAATGACACCCAAGGTTGTCTTTTAGCTTTCATGTGCATGTGCACAATTTTCACAAATACCCACACACATGAACATTCATACACAAATACAACCTCACACACATGTACACACATATATGCACATACCAGGAATATACACACAGGAACATGCACACACATACAAAAGTACACCCTCACATACATGAACATGTATGCATACATATATACTCATACCCTTATACATATGAACATGTATACACACACACACACACACACACACACACTCCATGAATCAGTACATAGCAAGTACTTGGAGCCGTGTCTGTCGGCCTATAAGAACAGTCAGCAAATTTGGGTCATTGTTGATGTCTTGAGCACTGCTAGACTTTTGACTGTAGCTCTGAAAACCTGAGGCTCTCTCTCAGCTGCTGTTCCTCTGTAATATACTGTCAACTTCTGTACCACTAGTCACTACATATTACTGTTATTTTAAAATCAATCATGACCGGGCCATAATCTCTGCAATAAACATTTTAATGAAGTTTAGTGCACCTGGGTCAGAGGACAAAGATTACAGATGTGCAGAGTAGTGATCGATCTGCCAGGAAGTACACACAGCTGCATAATCACCACTTCCCTCAAGGATCAGAACAGCACCAGTGCCCCAGAGACCCTTCTAGTGTCCCACCCCCTAAACTGCAACAAGAGAAAGTAAAATAAAATCTAACTGTGATAGTCTGTAGAGATAGATGGCTCAGGAAGTAAAGGTGTCTACCACCAAGCCTGAGTTTGATTCCCAGGACCCATAGAGTGGAAGGAGAGAAGGGACTAGGAAGTGTGGCATGCGTGTGCATGCTCACACACATCAATTAGAATTAAAATGTGATTTATAACCCAAGTTCTTACCATCTGAAATAGTGGAGGCTGAGCTCTTTGCTTAGGCTATGTTTGTGAGGTCCCGCCATCCATCCAGCTGTGGCACGTGCTCAGTTGTGCATCAATACAGAGCAAGCTGTGCTGCCCACCTAGAGGAAGAACTACTGTTCACCATGGAGACTGACCAAACCCAAGCTAGAAAGCCCCCGAGAGCATGGGGGCTGTGCGGCATTTCTACCGGAAGCCATTGCTGTGTGTTTGCTTGGTTTGAAGCACATCACTGTTGAGCTTGTTCCTAAGGTCCATGTGACATCTTAATACCTGTAAGGGGGGAGGGGATGACCAGAAGGGGGTAATGCACAAGCCTGCAGCCTCAAAGGATTCTTATTTCTTTGAGTTGGAAACATTCAAAATGTGTCCTATGGGCTATTTCAAAATATACTGCTAGTTGCTATCATCCTGTGATTACGAACTATGAACATAAATTATCTCTCTATTCCTTCTATCTAACTGCATTCATGTACCCACCATCCATCCCTTCTCTACCCTTCTACTCTGTGGTAAAATGTCATGAGGTGGGGGTAGCTCTGTAAGATAATTCAGTAGACAAAATTATTGCTGTGCAAGCATGAAAACCCAAGTTTGATCCCCATACTTTGTTTTTGTTTAAAGCCATGCTTGGCAGTATGCACCTGCAATCCCAGTACTGGGCAGGAAGCATTAGGAGAGTCCCAGAGACAGAATAGCCGTTCAGTAGAGCCACCTCACTGAGCTCTGGGTTCAGTGAGAGACCCTGACTCAAAAATAAGGTCAAGAACAATCGTAGAAGACATGATGTTGACTTGTCCTACACACACATGCACAAAATGGAGTCACTCTGGACACCCTCCTAAACCCTGGTGTCAGCTCCAGTAGTGGGAGCAGCCTAGCCAGCTGTCACTCTGCCCTAAGGGACAGCTGATGACATTCTAGACTTGCTGAGAGCACTAAGCCCCAATCCAGTAGAAGTAATTTGAGTGGTCAGGAGCATGCCATCACCTAGCCTTACAAGGAAGACTGCAGCATCAAATGGCCGCCGCTGTGATGACATCTCCAGAATCCCTTCCTTCACAGGGATTCTGTTAATTACAGGGTTGTTACATTGGACATTCTCAGTGGGCAGTGAGACAAACCCCAAGGCTGCCTGCAAGAGGTAAAAATGTGATTGTGAGCTGGGTCCCAGGTTTGAGCAGGCTATGGTTTCCCGGCAGGAGGACGAGGACTATGTCCCTACTGTGCAGGGCCCTGCAGTCTTCCCATCTCACTCCCTAAAGGATCACTTGCTCTGGGCCAGCCATCTGTGAGATGTTGTGAGGACCTCCTGCTAAGAAGGGGTCCTGCTCTTCTGCCCAGAACGCCTGCTTGGGGTACAATAGGTCACCTCACTTTCCAGGTGGAGTTTCTTCCATACGACCCACTCACATTGCCTCAGAAGAGAAGCCAGAGCACAAGAAAGGCAGAGATCTGTTCCCCAAAACATGTCCTGGAAATCACTGAGCTATCACACACACACATACACACACACACACACACACACACACACACACACACACACACGCATGCACGCACGCACGCACGCACGCACGCACGCGTAGAGAGAGAGAGAATTCCCTATATATGTGACTGTCCATATGTATGTATGTATGTATGTGCATATATATATATATATATATATATATATATATATATATATATATATATATATGAAATCTTTCCCCTCTCTTGTCAGAATTCCTTGCCCTGAGGGATATACATAGGACCTACTGCCCCAAAACAACTCCCTGGGTGGCAAACTTCAGCATGTGCAGAAGGGTGAAGGGTACCAGGATGTCAATTCCTCATGTTGAGAGTCATGTTGGTCATCTCCCCATTTCACAGTCCAGTTCCATCAGCCAGCACATGAGACTTAGTATTCCATCTCCTAGCCAGAGAAACCAGAAACTTAAGTGGTGCCCCCCCACACTCAAATTCAACAGATATTTAGTCCAAATCTACCACTAACGGACATGTGGTCAAGACCAACCTGGGACAGACTGACCACAGCATATTCAGTAGGGTTTGCCTTGCATGGTCACCGATGACAGCAAACAATAGCAAACAATGTCCTCTGTGTGTGAGCATTAGAGCCTGCCCCGACTCTGGGTTCACCTCCAGCCTGACTCACCCCAGGCCAGGCTGCCCAGCAGCAGCAGCACCAGGCAGAGTTTGAAAACAGTTTCTGAATCTTGTGTGTGACATTATTTTCTGGCCCTCCACTACACATTCTGATGTGAGCCAACCTTTTCTTAATGTTAGAACCCCACCCTGGTGGTCTGATGAAGCCTGAGAGCTCAGGCTGGACCAGACACTGGGAAGACCTGAATCTGGGTCCCAGATCCATTACCAATTAGTTGCATGACCTTGGGCATGGCACCAAAATCCTTGAACCTGTGTTTTCTCTTAAGTCCCACAGGGATAACTCTCCCTATCCTGGGCACCTGGAGAGGTTGTTCTAATAATCAACATCAGAGGACTGAAGGAGGAACTAGCAGAGGAGGGGAGATGAGAACCAACTGATGAAGACTCCCATTAGATATCAGGGCTCCAGGCTCTAAGCAACAGCTAGGGAGGTTTCAAGTCCCCATGACCACCTTCATCCCAGATCAACAAACCAGAACCAGGAAGAGGATGCTTCGATTACACTGGGGATAGAATGTGATAGTGTGTGGTCAGCCCCAGACCTGTGATCTCCAGGACTTTCTGATCTCTAGAAACACAAATGTGAGCACTAAATTGCAGAGGGAAAGTCTGAAAAAGGGTGGACACACACATATGCATGTACACTGATGTGTATGCACACACACTCGTACGTACATGAAGGTACACACATGAACACATATGCACGCACACTCAAATGCTTACACACACATAGGCGCTCATGCACACATGCATGCACATGTGTGCGAACATGAACATTTGTACACACACATTCACACTCTTACACACACTTGCACATACACACATGTACACGGGGGAAGAGCTTAACAAAGAGATGTCTTCTGATCACTATGTCATATGAACATCTCACATGAGTTTATACTAACTAAGATGGCTCCCTGTCACCAGACCTTGTCTTAGGGGAATCCTGCTATATAAACAGTTCATTGTTAACTGAAAAGCATGTGTGGTATATGACTCTATACATACAGACCTATGTGGATCTTAGCATCTAAGCTTTCCTCATGTCTTGGAAATTCTTCCTGAGAAGGAAAAGTGGTTATTGGTACTCAAGAGCGTCTCTTCTGTCTCCAGATGTAACCCACCCCAACCTTAACTCAACAACCAGAGTGTGCCCATAGGTCTCTTTTGACCTCCCTCCAAACAGTGATTGAATCAGGGCCAGGGCAGCTGCAGCTGTCTGCAGCCCCTACTACCAGGCCTTGCAGGAGTCTGCTCTTGCCTCCTTGACACCCTCTCCTGGCTCTAGAGGCAGCTGGGAAGGGCTGACTTAGTCTCTGACCCCATGGGGCTGGTTATATTTGGAAGTTAAAGGTAATGACACATCCTCACCAAGCCCTCCCTCTTGCCCGCCTGCTTCAGTAAAGTCTCCTGGCAGGGAGGGGGCTGGCTTATATTTAGGGCTGGCATTCCCTGGTAGGCATCCTGTTCAGAAATGGAAATTCTTTTAATAGCTAGCCAGACCCGAGTATTTAATGAGCTGGTGTTGACTTTTTGATTTCCTTGTTCTTGGTGGAGGACTGTGAGCTGCCTTAGCTAATTAGAAGTCCCTGCTCTGAAAACATCCCGTGTTCTGCACTTCAAGAAGACTGAGAGCTCACTCCTACTCCTCAGGGACCCCTTCTCCTGTTCCCTTGAAGCTTCTGCCTCTCCTTGAGAAGCTTGTTTGCTTACAATAAAATGCTCCTCTTCCAGGAAGTCTACCTGGATTTATCCACCTGCTTCATACCCTTGAGTCTTTTTCTAGGCCACCTACTGTGTGACATCAATAAAGGAGACTTCCTTTAGGGTCTGATGAAAGAGGGAAGCTGGGAGAACATGGACCATCTATTCAGAAAAAAAAGTATATACACATATGCAAATTTGTTACAGGTCGTTCACACATGTGTTGTGTGTGGATGCCAGAGGACATTCCTCAGGCACTAGAATAATGATTGAGACTGTGTCTCGCTGGCTCCAGGACTGGGCTTTTCACGCAGGTTCTAGGGAATAGACTCACATCCTCACTCTTTTACCCACTGAGCCACCTCCCCAGCGCATGTGTACAAATGCCCGAGAATTATTTCAGGGGCACAAGGTTGTGTGTCTAACTCCTTGGCTTCCTAGTGCAAAAACCCATGACTTCTTCCAGCAGCACTGCTGGATCTCCTGTAGTGCTCTCCTCCAACATTGGGGGCACCAGCCCACAGAGAGGGAGGTCTCTGAACCCAAATGTCCTTATCTACTAACGTAGTTGTGGCCAATGACTGTGAAAAGAGATGCCCATGCTATGGTTCTGGCTCTGCTGGCGTCTGCAAGTACTCAGGTGCATAAAGGAAGGACTAGGGCAGTACGGATGGGAGGCCCAAAGTGTGGCCAGGACTGTCCTCGTCCCATGCTGCTGAGTGCCCTCCTGGGAAAGTGCTCTGGTCCCCTCCTGGGAGAGCAGCTCCACCCCTGGGTGTCTACAACACAGGGCTTGATGCACAGCAGGAGGTGGGGGTGTGTACGATTGGGAAAGGGGTGACAGGACAGGAGAGCAGTTTGGAGAAGAGATGGATGGCATGACAGTGATGTGGAAAATGAAAATAGAAAGCTTCTGACTGGTGGGAGACACCTGGCTCGCCTGACAGTGGTGCCATGTTGGCAATCGTCAGATGAGACAGAAAGTTTGCAAGCTACAGGGAGAGGGGAAGAGAGATGGGGAGGACACAGGAAGGGAGAGTTTCCTGTCTTACCTGCCCCTTGGTGCTGTGTTGCCAGCTTGTGTTGCCAGTCTCCCAGAGTATCAGCAGCCAAGGGCTCCCTTTCCATTTCTGGTCTATCCAGGGCTCACCGGATGCTGAGCACTGTGCCCAGGGCTGCAGAGCACCCAGAAGACAGCATGAGCAGCCCACTATACCTCTCCTACTTCATATCCCACATGCCAGTAGGGAGCAGAAAACCCACAAACCATTGCAGTCCTCGGCCAAAGAAGGGTCTAGAAGGTGCCACGTTATGTGAGACCATGAGTGGGTTTCCTGGATAGAGCTGGGAAGTGCCCCTGAGGAGACAAGGAGAAAAAGACACAGATTATCTCAAGAGATGCAGGGTGAGTGGTTCTGTGCAGGGAAGAGAAGGACTCAAAATCCAGGAAGAGAAGAAGTATTTCCCCTGGAATATGAAATTACTCAGTCATGGCAGGCTGCAGAGGGGAAGAAGACTGAGTGATAGTCTCCTGCCAAGGTGGGGTACCAACACCTTTCACTAAGGAAATGGGGCTAAAGTAAGACTTCAACAAAAGGATGAGTTGGTTTTGTTGTTCAGTCAACATGTTTAGTGCCACCAGGTACCATGTATCTTATGAAGACTACAGTAGTGAGAAGGACTCAGACCCTGACCTCAGGAAGCAAAGTCTAATAAGGAGACACACTTTTG